>JANAVB010022397.1:8359213-8614322 GCA_029216955.1 Iris pallida | reverse complement strand
TCCAATCAGAAGTCGTGTTGCACCACTAGTGTCTTAGTGTTTAACTTAGTATAAAAACTAAGTTCATGTATTATTTTACAGTGACGAGTAACCAGGCATCTATAGCATTTATGTCGCTACCTTGCTTGCTAAGGCAAGTACCTCTGCAAACTTTACATACTGTTACAACATTGAACTGTAATCCATCTATGATTAAATGTTGATCTTGGGGTAGCAAGTTAAAATCTTCACATATTGTATTATTTTAGTCCTACCATGCTTAGGACAGTCTTTATATATCTCTCACATGTTTAGAATATGTTTTATGGGGAAACTTTTAGTAGAGTACGTGATCATGCCCCCTTCTCCGTATGTATTTACCGAGCAAAGTTTTATTTTATATGATTACTGCACCGTAGGCCTTTATCTCAAAGCAGATTTGTGCGTATGTACATCTATCGCCGTATCACTTGTACGAAAGTAAATTTCATTATGTGCTCCTACACATTATACACCTATTACGATCATGTACCTGCTATAGTTTTAAACATTACATGTACATCTGTCTCTATGACATATGGGTCCTTGCCATGATAGATTATGATGTGCCATGATTCCAGTTTATTACATTCCTGTTCATTTCATGTTTCGTATATTTAGTTTGCTAGAATCAGTACTTGCTCCCGTCATGACAGGATAACGTTGTAGGTATACTTATTGAGGAGGAGTTCCTCTGTGATTCCTATTATGGAGTTGCTGCCGAGGACCAGGCTTTATCTCACGAGGATGTACCTGCGGGGAAACTCGTCTAGTTTGCATAGTTACTCGGGTTCCGAGAGTATTCATATTATTAGACTATGTATTTGTGACTGGACCTGTATCCAGCTTTACATTATGGACTTGTACTTGGAACTTAATTATATACGAGATGACATTTGTGTTTGGAACTTTTCTGACTCTTTATTACATATAGAATTGTTAGCACATTTTAGTCTTATCTTGTTATCTTTAGAACAACTTACTACGCTTTATTTCAAGTGTAGGCTGGACATGACTCGGCCCGGCCCAACAATTTGGGTAGCGGATCGTGACAAGTACCTTCTTAGAAGTCTTGTATTTGCCTAGTAATTTTATATGGTCTTCTAGGAGGTCACTAAAGGCATCACCTAGCTTATCAAAAGTAAAGTCTTCATATACAGGGTTAGTAGTTACCTGATCGAATGCCATTAGGCACACATTTGCAGCATCTTGAGAGCTGTCATCTTCTGAGTCGCTAGCTTCACTTTCATGCCACATGCTCGTGTTCGCATATTATTTGGATGTCGATTTCTTCTTGTAAATCTTTTCATATTTGTTACTATTCTTGGTCGATGATGCTGACGGACAGTCTTTATTGATGTGTCCTTTCTTTTTGCATTTATATCATATTTGCTCTTCATCATCATTATTGTTTGTCACACCCCACACAAAATGTGTGGGACCAGGCCACGCGGCAATGGCCAGCTACGCATTCAAGCGGACTCCAGTCCAACCCGAATGCGTATAAGCAGTCAAGTGTCCAAGTATCCATAGTATACATCCACAAATTATACTAAACTACTAACAAAACTAGATATGAAATACTACAGAAGAATGACAAGATTGCATCAACTAACGATACCTAAGAAATCTCGAAGAAGTGAACCCTCAATATCCTATGTCAGATCTTAGCATATACCTGGAAGAAAACCAGGTCCCCATTAGGACGTAGCAAGATACATAATATACCTGCCTAGCCACTAGTATAATCATGCAAAAATAAAAAAAAAGAAATATATAAGGTATGCTACTACTACTTACACTCTATGTGTACATGCAAAATCGAAGACAACACTAGCACGCTTGAGCTGACACGACTCATGTACACAGGTAGCGCTCATCCGAGGCACTAGCAAAGACTCACCGGGTAGTGCTCACCTCGAGTCATTAGCAAAACACGAGTACACGGGTGGCATTCATCTCGAGGCACTAGCGAAGACACACAGGGTAGTGCTCACATCGAGTCACTAGCAAAACACAAGTACACGGGTAGCACTCGTCTCAAGGCACTAGCAACACAAACACAGACACAAACGTAAACTAACCACCTAGTGACTGTCCTCCCCACCCAATGCAACTTCAAAAAATTGGGTCTACGACAGAATAATCATAGGAGTACCAACTAACCACGAGACAAGTGATACAACCGGTATCATAATGACAACAAGTAAGATATGAGAACACTAAGCTACTATACATGAAAACCTCGTGTCATATTCAGTGTTATCTGGGCAAAATAGATACACTGTTAACAACAGGTACGGAAAAAAAACAACTAACCAAAATAATGGGCTAGATAATAGAAATAGATATAAGCATAAAAAAATGTAACTAATGGCAAAGTATACTTGCTTGGAGTTGTCTAAACTATGCTGAAACTGCAGTACCAAAGTCTATCCCACTATCCACGAGCCAATGAACCATACTCCGTGCAAATATCTATCAACCAAAATCATAAACAAATATATATCATACACTAAAGTGTACGTATAACTCATAACTCCCACCTAAAGAGCTTGGATCATTATAGTCGTATATTATCTTAGATTATCCAAGACACTTGTTAATTACAACGCCTAGAACTAGGTCACACTAGTCTCTATAATCATTATTGCTAATAATATGGATTGTAAGTTGCAGGTTCAAAATATCAAATTTGTACTTCGTTATTCGTACTGCGAAACCTACGACACATGAATCAAAATAAGATGATCAACCGCAAGGTTAAAAATCTTATCTTGACAATCCACATGGTCATCTTATCAATTTCAGCGATGTGAGATCACTGGAATCGACTAATCTCAGTTTCGATGCACGGATTCCGAAATACGAACATAATAAGAATGAATTACAATTAACGTTGATACATAAAGGAAAATCTAACAGACGTCGTCAGATGATAAAACAAACATCACCAACATGTCCAGAATAAAAATTAGCTAGGATGGCCTACCCATAAGTCTAATTTGGATACAGAGACAAAATGGTAATTATGGGTCAAAATGATGTCCGCCGTTGGACTCACTTTGCACCGAAAAATATGTCAAGATAAAAGTCCACTAAATCCAGAAAATTATATGTTCATGAGTCTAGAATGAAGATACGAACCCAACAGCATATCCAAAATTGCATTCCAAAGAGGCAATCTCAAAATGAACCGTTGACCCGGACGTTGGGATCCAGTTTGTATGAAAATGCGTGTCGGTGCCATGTTGCTCCAAACTCAACTAATTATATACGAATTTTAGCCAGAACGATACCATGAGTCCATTGGTGGCACCAGAACGGCAATCTGGAGTTCCGGGTTTAAAATTAGAATTTTACAAGTTGAAAATTTTGGTTTTTAAGGCCAACTTTGGCATCAATTTCAACCAACCAAACACAACCTATGAAGCTGAAATTTTTATGACACGAAGGCAGTTACACCTACTGTGCATCGGAGTTAGTGGTTCATCAACTGGAGCTTTGACGAGAGAGAAAAGAATTCACATGAAGTTACTATCGCGCTAGTGTGCATCTGGCTGCAATTAACTTCCTTGTTCAATAATACGACGAATGGCTGCAGTGTACAGCTGTCATGATATATAATACAGGTTCTTGAACTTATCTTGGATAAATCCATGAAATATTTCCAAGCTAACTATTACGAAGTACAAGAGAAGTGGTCAACCAAAATGCATAGGAGGTGGTTCAAGTAGAAGTAAAGAAATATATGTAACCATGATGTCGTCATCTGAATCCTGCCTCGTTAGTGTTTCTCTGGCTGCAAAAACCCTCGATTCTATAATAAAAGGATAAATATATTTTCTCGAACTTTTTCTAGACCCTTCCATGAGGCATTTCCAACAATTTACCAAAAATGATAAGAAGAATCACTCAAAAGGCCAACGGGGAAGAGTTTAATCAATTCATAGGAAAGATAGAATATGAAAGCAATCATGTCGAGAAAGAAGATGACATGAGAGCAATCATGTTGGAGAGTGTTAGAAAACCTATAATCCTAGTTGTGGATGTATCATCAAATCATATTTCTCAATAGGTCACAGGCTCGTAGTAGTATGCCTATCCTAAGTACCACTATGATTTCATATACTTTACAAAGACTTAACCTGCATGGGCCACCACAAAAACTATGTCATGTCTCGGTCTCAAAATGTGCGGGACCAGGCAACATGGCAATGGCCAACTACGCATTCAAACGGACTCCAGTCCAACATGAATGCATATAAGCCATCAAGTGTCCAAGTTTCCATAGTATACATCCACAAATTCTACTAAACTACTGAGAAAACTAGATATGAAATACCACAGAAGTATGACAAGAATGCAACAACTAACGACACCTGAAAATCCTAAAGAAGTGAAGCATCAATATCCTATGTCAGAACTCAGCATATACCTGAAAGGAAACTAGGTCCTCAGTGGGACGTAGCAAGATACATAATATACATGCCTGGCTACTAGTATAATCATGCAGAAATAAAAAATAAGAAATATATGAGGTATGCTACTACTAACAGTCTATGCGTACATGAAAAATCGAAGGCAACACTAGCACGCTTGAGCTGACACGACTCAAGTGCACGGGTAGCGCTCATCCGAGGCACTAGAAAAGACTCAACGGGTAGTTCTCACCTCGAGTCACTAGAAAAACACAATTACACGGGTAGCGCTCGTCTCGAGGCACTCGCGAAGACTCACTGGGAGTGCTCACCTCGAGTCACTAGCAAAACACAAGTACACGGGTAGCGCTTGTCTCGAGGCACTAGCGATACAAATACAAACACAAACATAGACCAACCGCCTAGTGACTGTCCTTCCCACAGGAGTACCAACTAACCACGAGACAAGTGATACAACGGAATCATAATGATAACAAGTAAGATAAGAGAACACTGAGCTACTATACATGAAAACCTCATGTCAGATTCAGTATCATCTAGGAAAAATAGATACACTACTAACAACAGGTATGGAAATGAAGTAACTAACCAAAATAATGGCTAGATAATAGAAACAAATATAAGCATGAAAAACTGTAACTGATGACAAGGTATACTTGCTTGGAGTTATCCAAACTGTGCTGAGACTGTAGTACCAAAGTTTATCACACTATCCATAAGCCAATGAACCATACTCCTTGCAAATATCTATCAGCCCAAATTACAAACAAATAAAGATCACACACTAAAGTATATGTATGACTCATAACTCCCACCTAAAGAGCTTGGGTCATTCTAGTTGTGTATTGCCTTAGGTTATCCAAGACACTTTTTAGTTACATCGCCTAGAACTATGCCACACTAGTCTTTATAATCATTATTGTTAAAATATGGATTGCAAGTTGTAGGAATATCAAGTTTACACCTCGTTATTCATACTGCAAAACCTACGATACGCGAGTCGAGACCAGATGATCAACCAAAAGGTTAACAATCTTATCTTGGTGATCCACCTGGTCATCTTATCAATTTTATTGATGTGAGATCACTGGAATCGACTGATGTCAGTTTTGATGAACAAATTTTAAAATACGAACATAATAAGAATTATTACAATTAACGGTGTTACATAAAGAAAAATCTAACAGACGTCATCAAATGATGAAACAAACATCACCAACGTGTCCATAATGGTCAAGTTAGCTAGGATAGCCTACCCATAAGTCTAATTTGGATATAGGGGCAAAATGGTAATTTTATATCAAAATGATATCTGTCATTGGACCCACTTTACACCAAAAAATGTGTCAGGATAAAAGTCCACTAAACTTAGAAAATTTATGTTCACGAATCCAGAATGACGATACGAACCCAATGGTATATCCGAAATATGATTCCGACGAGCCGATCTCAAACTGACCCATTGACCCGGACGTTAGGATCTAGTTTGCACGAAAATGCGTGCCGAGGCCACGTTGCTCCAAACTCAGTAAATTATGTATTAATTTTAGTTAGAATGATGCCACGAGTCCACTAGTGGCGTCAGAACTGGAATCCAGAGTCTCGGGTTCAAAGTTAGAATTTTACAAGTTGCAAATTAAGGTTTCGAAAGGCCAACTTTGACATCGATTTCAACCAACCAAACGATATCCTATGAAGCTGAAATTTTTATAACACGAAGGTGGTTATACCTGCTCTGCACCAGAGTTGGTGGTTCGTCAATCAGAGCTTTGCTAAGACAGAAACGAATTCGCAAAGTTGGCTACATAAAAATGTCCAAAAAAAAGTAATTTAAATGGTCAACTTGGTGGCTGGTTTTGATCTATCAAACGATCTAATTAACGGTTGAAATTTTAGGTGAGCAAAGGGGTATATACCAAAATTGAGACGTAAGAATCATATCAACGATCCAACGATCATATTGTCCAAAACAAATGTGTCCAAAGTTGTTCAGGTGTTGGGTTTTAGTTTAGAAAAAGTAGAAAGAAAAACTGTGTATAAATATTCTAAATTTTATACATTTTTTATATACATGTATACATATATATATATATATATATATATATATATATATATATATATATATATATATATATATATATATATATATATACACCAAATTGTATATACATTCATACAATCAAAATATATATATGTATATATTTATACATTTATATATTTCCAAAATATATATACTCTAAATAATTTATAAACACCACGTAATATATATATATATATATATATATATATATATATATATATATATATATATATATATATATATATAAATAACAAATCATGTTATATATATATATATATATATATATATATATATATATATATATATATATATATATATATATATATATATATATATATATATATATATATATAACATGATATATATATATATATATATAACAAAAAATATATATATATATATATATATATATATAACAAATCATGTTTCCCTCGAGCCCCCCTCCCCCTTTCTCTCAGCCTCGCCAGTATGGACCCCCCCTCGCCGCTACTAGCCGCCGGCCGAACGTTTCCTCCCCCCCTCCTTTCCTATGCCCCGCCCTCCACCTTCGCACCCGCCCAGCTGGCTTGTAGCCGCTGCGGCAGCCCAGGGATGCCAGATTGAGCTCTCCTCCAGCAGTCGTCGGCGTCATCCGAGACGCGTCCGGCCGGGATTTCGTCACCCCTCCCCCCAGTTCCCCGTTGCTCGGTCGTCGCTCTCCCATGGCCCCCCTCCGGCCCCGTCCTCCGGATGGACAGAAGCCCAGATCCAGCTGGTAGAGCGCAGTCGTGCGGCCGCTGCCGACGTCCCCGTCGGTGCCCATCGTCCCCACCCCAGTTATGGGTCCGTCCCTAGTCCTAGCTGCGGACCCGACGATCTCCGCCCGGAGCAGAGAGCCCCCAGCCTATCCTCAGGCCTAGAGCGCAGCTACGCGATCGGCTTTCTTCTCCCCCGCGCTAGCTACGAGACTGGCCTCCGCCCCAGCTACGGTTCCGGTGCCCACCGCCCAAAGCAGCCTACCTTTTCCTCTGACCCCTCATCGCCCTCCTCGGGCCAGTTGCAGTCTTTGATATTCCCCCAGTCGACGGGAACAGGGGGCCACGTGCCCCATGTGACCAACTCGGGCAGAGGCCCAGCATCGGGGGGCATTCCAGTCCTTGGCACAGTTAACTGCTCAGACTCGTGTGCGCGCAGTCCAAGTGCGATCCCCACTACTTCAGCAGGAACGGGGTGCCACGTGACCCCAACGGGTTGTGGCCCCGCTTTGGAGAGTGTGTCTGACTTTGGCGCATTTCAGCTTTTGGGCTCGGGTGACCCGACTTGTATCTCTCTGGCATAGGCTTCCGGCGTACGCCCTCTTGGCGCACTTCCCATCCGCCTTTTGGCGCCACCTGGGGTTAACTCGCCTAGCCTCTTGGCACAACATGGAGATTCTCCTATACAACTCGGGGATTCTCCTCCAGCCTCTTGGCACATCCTGGGACCCTTCCCCCTAGCCTCTTGGCGCATAATGGAACCCCAGCCGGTCTCGAGCTACCTGCGGTCGTCTCCGGGTTGGTGCAGCCTGGTGCAAGCCAGGACCCTGTCCGGTACAGCTTCTCGAGTTGGCACACCTTGGAGGCCTTCCCAACGCGCTCCCCAATGTTTCCCCAACACTCCCAGCGTCGCCCCTTACTCCCACTCCCTCGCGGATCAAGGAGTCGCTACCAGCTGGCCCTCATCTTTTTCCTCCTCCTAACCACCCTAGCTCCGAGGCCCCACCCGGCAACTGCCCCCCACCCCCGTGCTTCTTATGTCGAGGCCTTATGACCTGATCGGGGGAGGCAATTACCATCGTCGATTGTGGAGATCCTGCTTCCAGACATTGAGTTCCCGCCGCCTGCCGACGACGATCCCATTCGGGTCCCCTTTGCAGCGTCAGAGATCTCTTCCCTGTCCTCCTCCTTCTCTAAGTCATTTGTGTTCAAATTCGGATCCGGATGTCCGAAGATCTCCATTGCCACGGAAGTCGTCACCAAGTGGGGGTTCTCCACAGCCTACCGGGTTGCTCTGCTCGACCCCAAGCACATGCTCTTGCACCTATCATCCGATTCAGACTACGCTGTAGTCCAGCCAAGGGCACGGCCAGAATGGGCACGCAGATCGCTAAAGTGGTCAAATGTTCCCCTAATTTCAACCCAAAAATTGATTGAACAATCATTTCTACATGGATCACCCTACCCAACCTCCCCCTGGTCTGCTTCCCCGTAGCTGCCCTCAAACGGATAGCCAGCTCCTTTGGGATACTGGTAGCCATCGCTGAAGAAACTCGCAGCCTCTCCAAGTACAATTATTCGAAGATTTGTGCGGAGTTAGACCTCACGAACGACCCTCCCAAACTCATAGAGATCGAGCTCGGAGACCAAACACATAGCCAACCGCTGGTTTACGACAACAATATCATCTTCTGCAAATACTGCCAGATGAGTGGACACCTAATGCAGCACTGCTTTCGCGCTCACCCTAAACTAAAGAAATCAAGCATGCGCACCCCACGTGCGCAGACAGCTCAAATAGACCCCGCCATTATCATCCACAAATCAAATCCCGATCCGCTTCCTCAGATCGACGGTCAGACACGCCCCTACCCTCATTTGACCGCCACGACCAGCTCTGCTATCGTCCCTTTCATTCCTTCTACCCTCTTCCTCCATAATTCGTCGAACTCCTCTCAGGCACTACTTCCGAGGATGACCACAATGACTCCAACGAGCTCCCTTCCATCACCCCCGGACAACAAGATTACCCCAAGAACAGCGGTCTCACTCACCACCCAAGCGCTGATATAGCCCTCATCACCCAACTCCCCAACCAACCTGACACCACCATACCACACCTCCACAGAGTATTCCACTCCACCCAACCACCCATCAACCACTCTCAACAACCTGGAAAGGACTTGTCGGCGAGCAGCTCTGTGCAGTTCGAGGCACCCCGGTCCCCCGCTGCTGACCCTCGGCAGACCCGGAGCCCCCTCGATCTCTCCCTCTCACCCTATGGACGCTCAAACCAATTTTAGCTACACCTTAATCGGCAAATTTTGGCAAGCTAAGGAAGCAGGCTTTCTGGACCGTGGCAACCCCTTATGTGTCCTGGAAGAACAAGACAACGATCCAGCTATCACCTTAGCTGACGTCGATGGAAGCAGCGATCCAAGTCGGACTAACAAAGAAACCGAAAGCAACGGACCCACCAGCACACTCACTAAAAAACCTCTTCCAAGAAGAACAAAAATAATCAAAAGCAGACGATGGCAAGGACCACAAGGTCCGCCACGAGCACAGTCACTCCCATCCCATTTCCTCATCATATGCTTAACATCATCTCCTGGAATGTGAGGGGGCTCGGCAATAAACCGACGATGAACAGAATCCTCAGCCTCAAGTAGACTTATCGCATAGACCTCTTAATCATTATTGAACCAAAAATCCCTCAAAAAAGAATAATAGCCATTCAACTCAAGTTAGGATTCCCGTATGCCATTGCAGGTGGCAATGACATTTGGATATTACTTGCGCAAGACTTCAAATTTGGCATCATTCAAGACTCGCCCCAGGCCCTTACATATTGGGTTGAACACCTGGCCCTCAAGTCCTGCTCCGTCCTCTCCGCTGTCCATGGCAGTTGCGATATCCCCGAGCACAGATTGCTCTAGGCAGACTTTCTGGCGGGTCATTCACATGGGCTACCGTGGCTTTGCATCGGATATTTCAACACGGTGGCCAGCAGAGACGAGAAGTCCGGAGGTCGCCCTCCTCTCCAGCCAGCGATGGATGATTTCAACAACTTTACCATTCTTGGGAACCTCACCCCAATCCCCTTCTACGGCAGCACGTTCACCTGGTACAACATGCAGGAAGGTCATCGGCGACAGTACTCCTGCTTAGATCGGGCGATGATCAACGAATGTTGGTCCAACATGGGCCTAATCACTAACCTCTCTTATCTGAACTCCACTGAATTGGATCACTCCCCTCTTCTCGTCTAGATCAGCAATAATCACACCAGCAACAAGAAGGCATTTCGCTTTCTCGACTTTTGGTGACATCACCCCCAATTCCAGAACATCGTTGCTCATGCTTGGAATTCCGTCTCGGTTCTTGACCCAATGGCCTGGATGGAGGCTAAACTTTTAGCCACTCCTAAGGCCCTCTCGTCATAGAGCAAAGAGGCATACGGAGACATCTTCCAGGCTATCAGGAAGGCAGAGGATGACATCACCCGTACGAAGACCGCATTCGCCAGTAACAGATCCCCGGAGGCCCGTGCCTCTCTCAACCTTGCCAGAGCTCTTCTTAAATCCAGGCTGAGAGTGGAGACCGATTTTTAGAGGCAAAAAGCCAGAGCGACTTGGGATACCGACGGAGATCGGAACACTAGATTCTTTCATGCATGCGTCAAATGACGCAGGAACAAATTAAAATTACACCGAATTCTTGACGACAACGGCAACCTGGTCGACGGCCAGGCCGGTATTCAGGCTGCGAGTATGAACTACTACTCCAACCTCTTCACCAAAGAGTAGGTAGTTAAGGACGTGACACTATTATCCGTTATCTCTTCCCTCATTAGCGATCACGATAACGAGACCCTGCTGGCCACCACTTCGAAGGAGGAAGTTAAAGCGGCGGTCTGGTCCATTAACGAGCACAGCATCCCGGGGTCGGACGGTTTCAACGGGGTATTTTTCAGAGCTTGCTGGGACACCATTAAAACAGACTTAGTCGAAGCCACTATAGCATTTCTCCAAGGGGCTAGATTTTCCAATTCGATTTCTTGCGCCAACATCATCCTTATCCCCAAGAAAGACAATCCTGAAACCTTCAAAGACTTCCATCCGATCAGCCTCTGTACCTTCACTAATAAGATCATATACAAGATTGTCGCCAATCGGATGTCCAATCTTCTCCCCAAGATCATTTTCGAAGAGCAAAGCAGGTTTGTCAAAGGCCACAATATATCAGACAACATCCTCCTAGCACAAGAGATGATCACGTGCATGAAGTTCCCGTCGAGGGGGGGGAACGTGGCTATCAAACTCTACATGAAGAAGGCGTACGATCGTCTGGACTGGCAATTCATGATCTGGGTATTCAGGGCCTTCGGCTTCTCCGAACCATGGATTGACATCATTTTCAGATCGATCAACAATGCGTGGTTCTCCACCGTCATCAATGGCTAGGCAGCAGGATTCTTTCGTTCCACTCGCAGGGTTAGACAGAGGGATCCGCTCTTTTCTACCATTTTCATCATTGCGGCTGAAGCCCTCAGCAGAAGCCTTAATATTATGTCCAACATGGCTGGCTTCAACCACTTCCACACTACCACCGGCTGTCCTCTCATCACTCACCTGGCTTACGCTGACGATATCCTCATCTTCTTCTCTAGAGACAGCGGATCGATCGAGGTCATCTTGCGCACGATCGCCAGATACACCCCCTGCACCGGACAATGCGTCAACAATAACAAGAGCGTCATCTACACCCATCACAAAGCTGACAGAACCCACTCAACTTTGCTCTCCAATATGACCTTCTTCAGTACGGCCTACCTTCCTTCCTTTACCTCGGGTGCCCGCTGGTATACGGTAAGGCCAACACAGGAATATACGAGCACCTCGTAGATAAGATCCGCAAACTCATTGTAGGATGGCACAACGCAACCTTATCCCCAGGGGGCAAAATGATCCTCATCAAACACATTCTATCATCCATCCTGATGTACACCCTGCTCGTTTGCTCACCTCCCAAGAAGGTGCTCCACTCTCTCGAATCTCTATTCGCCAAGTTCTTCTGGGGACAAAACGACGGCAAGGACAAACATCATTGGGCCGGTTGGGAGACGATGGCCAAACCCACTGAAAAAGGTGGTCTGGGCTTCAGCATACTTGCCTACATCATGCACGCCTGCTCCAAGTTATGGTAGAAGTTGCGCACCGAGACCTCTTTACTGACGAAGTTCATGAGAACTAGGAACTCCAGATTCTTCCATCTGTCGGAGACGAGCTCTAATAACAGATCCTCGGCATCGTGGCACCGTATTATTCGGGGCCGCATCACTGCTGAACCTCTTATCCGTCTCCAGTTGGGTGACGGCCGCTCTCCGACATGTCTGGAGCGGTGGTTAGGAGAAGACATCATACATCCTAACATTCTTAATCCTCCGGGGTACGCAATTAGGGACCTATGGGAGGGCAGTTCTAGATGGAATTGGAGAAAGGTCAGTGATTGGCTAGGCCAGCCAGCGGAAACCTGTCTTCTTGTTGCTAATCTGTGGATTACCGACACGATCGACACTTGGAGATGGTCCCCCAACCCGAGTGGGTCATTCACTTTGGCTTCCGCCAGACTTATGGCCAGAGGCAGCGGGGTGCAGAATATTGTTTATGCCAAGGTTTGGCAGGCATGCATTCCTATCAAATGGTCTATCCTCATATGGCGTGCCCTTCGTCGGAAGATTCCGACGGATGACACCATCAGATCCATGGGATTCAGCCTCCTTCGAGATGCCACTGTTGCGAGGAGCACACAACGGAATCTGTCGAGCACGTCCTTCTTTCGGAGGAGCTGGCCACTGGCTTTTGGTCCAAGCTTCACAATAGACTTAGTATGGTTCAGCCTACTGGGGGCTTCTACGATCTCCTGGCCTACTGGAGCTGATCCCACGGACATCAAATCATAGTAGCTGCATGTATTTGGGTAGTATGGAAAAATAGGAACAAATTCAGATATGAAGGCCGACAAATCCCCTCTCCACAGTTGTACAGAGAGGTCATCAAATAATGCTTCAAAGTTAGGAGACGATGCTCTCACGTCTCCAACTCGTTCTGGAAGGCCCTGGCTTAGGCCGTCATCCCCTTTTTTTGCGCGTCTCGCGCTTTTCGTTTTCTGTCCTTTTGTCGCGTTATCGCACTTACTTGTATAGGCTGCGGCATTTTGCGCCTATTATTTCAATAAGTTCGGGGTTCAATATATATATATATATATATATATATATATATATATATATATATATATATATATATATATATATATTCTAAACTCAATCAAATATATAATTATGAATATTAATAGTATTAGCAATAAAAGAAGGGGGAGTGATGTTGTGTATCATGAGAGTGGCCACATGAGTTCTGGTTGGGTGTTTGGGTTTGATTGAGCTAGGTTTGGGCTTGGGGTGATCAGGAATACAATTTAGATCAATTATGATCATTGATGAAATAATAGCATACGGGAGCTCGATTGGATGGCACACAAGTGGCATGTGTGTAGTAGACTCCAAATAGGTCATAACCATATATTGGGTCGATTATGGTGGATCGATATCGAGCCCCGAAATTATATTGGAAGTTAGGTCAAGTTTTACGGTAGATCATCAAATGGCCTAAATTGACCAAAAAGTTGTGCGATGTAAATAGAATGCAAGAAAACAAGTTTGAATGAGACAAGACATATCAAAATAAAGATAATTTTGTCTACTAAAAAACTCATGAAGGAAGTTTTGAGAGAATGACATCCTTGGTGCTCAAAATATCAAAGTTACAGAAAAGTACATTTAATGACCAAAACTAATTAAAATAAAATTATTTATTAAAAATAATTCACTTAAAATTTTCAAAAGAACCCCTAAAATCCAGGGGGCTTATATTGTTGTTGATGATATGCTTGTTTCGACGATTGAACTTTAGGAACTTTCTGAAATTTCTTTCTATGAGAGCTTGCTCTTCTCCATCTGAGTCACCGTCTTCAGACTCCTCTTCAACCATTTTTTGTGTTGTGCCTTAAAAGCAATTGATTTCTTCTTGGGTGCCAATTCTTTAAAATTTTACAGATCTACTTTGTGAGTCTTCCCCATGAGTGTTTCAAGTGACATTGTTGTAAGGTTGTTCCCTTCAACGATTATTATAGTCTTGGGGTTCCAGTTCTGTGTGAGACCCCTCAGTACTTTGCAAATCTTCTTGTGATTATTGTACTCCTTACCGAAGGAAGACAACTGATTTATGATGTCAAGGAAACGAATTTAATCTACTGATCTTTGATTCTTTGACTTAAGTCGTACCTTCATCAGTCACCTCTAGAAGCTTCCATATTTCGTATGATGTTGTACAAGTGGACACCCTGTTAAATTTAGTCATGTCTACTACACAAAATAGCGCGTTAATAGCACGAGCGTCAAGACTAGCTTGTTTTTTTTCATTATTTGTGTACTTGTCGTGTTGTTTATCAACAAGTGCTCCATCAACAACTATAGGTGTTGGCTTTTTCTAGCCATCGATAATAATTGACCAAATGTCAAAATCCAATGACTTCAAGTAGAAGATCATTCGTGTTTTACAGTAAGTGTAGTTGGTTCCATCAAACAGTGGAGGTTTGTTGGTGGGTTGTCCTTCACATGCATTAGCCATGTGATAGTGTCTCTAGATAGTATATGCAAATAAATGACAGAAATGGTTAACTAGTAAATATATACTTGTAAATTAACCTGGCTCTGATACCAATTGTAGGACTGACATGTTAAACAATTATATATATATATATATATATATATATATATATATATATATATATTTTTATATATATATATATATACTAGAGGGGGTGAATAAAGTGTGCAGCAAAATATAACTAATTAAAAACAAAATTAGTATATCACTATCATGTCGCAGTGGCTATGTTACAGTTATATAAAAGCAGTAAATAAGAGAGGCAGAGAGCAAACGCAAACACAGTGATATATTCTGGTCTCCCTCTTTAAGGACTATTACATGTCGAAGGACTCTTGCTCTGAGTTAAAATCCACTATTGGAAACACAAACTTTAAAATGAGTGCTTGCAGCTCTTTAGAACATCGAGCTTAGATCCGAAGTGCTCAACCGACTTCAATTATAAATTATGAACTTCTTGATTAAGCCTCTGATTACAACTCTCTCAAACTTCTAAACCGTACCGTACTGGCAAGTAGACAAGAGGTTGTAGAAAAGTCTTAGGATTTGAAAATGAAAGCTTTGAATAGCTTAGAAAGCTGAGAGAAGAGAAGACAGAAAATGAATGAGTGATTTAGAATAAAAAAACTCTTCTCTGTTTATAGGATTGCTGAAAATCGAGTTCTGATCGAATTCGGATGCCAAATGTTCAAAACTCTGACCGCTGCAGCCAAGTCTACAGGAAGAACAGGCTTACAGGGTTTACCAAATAAAGGTACCCGAGTTCGGGCCGAACTCTGGTATGACTGTTAGGTCAGAATCCAGGTTCTAAAACTGGGTTTTAGGCCTTTTGGGCTATTTTTCAAATACGAGTTTTTTGGTTTATTTTAAAAATAATTTTATTAGAAAAGAAAAAAAGGGTAGTTTGAAAAATATTTTAGGTCAAGCCTATTTGCTAGTAAGACGCGGTTTACATTTTTTCTACACTCAATAAAATTGTGTAAAATATATTTTGAGAAGGAAAATAAATACAGATACGATGACTGATAAATCTCAAATGATAGCAGAACTGATTGTCGAAGTATATTGTGAGTAGCCTATATATCGAGTGCGAGTTTAGGAGATTATCATATCGGTTCGACCAATAGGCCAACAAAGGAATATATATATATATTTCTAAAAACATTTTTGTTCAAAATTGTCAAGGGCACCAAAAACTTTTTTCGCTCGATTTTGTTCGTCTACTGTGGTTTCTCTCTCATTCATGACAACATGAGTTTGCTCTCCAATCTCCACTAGATGACCAGAAGTACATGTAAAGATGCCATTTTAATATGTTTCTTTCTTAGTTGTTCATAATTGAACATTATTCTTTTCAATAAATTTGAATATGATACATGTTTCGATTAGGAATCTCTTATTTTGTATTAAATGTATTATCCTTTTGTCACTTATTCTCATGTTGTTTTCTTGTGTCCACTTGAATTGCATTTGTACAATTGTATCATCTACTAACAATATGGTAAATTGGATTCTTGGAATTGCATATGGTGAATAGCGCCTCTTCTTAGGATTATGAAGTTCCTGTAATGAGTTGCAATTAATATATATGTTTTTTTGTGATTTATAGCATTCTTTTATGGCTCATGATTTGACATGAGTAGGATATGTTAGAAAAGAAGCACGGAAACTTTTTTCCAAACTAGAGAGTACCTGTGAGAGAACCGAGCAATACAATGCACGAACCAAACACCAAACACAATCCATGCAGACAGAGAGAATTTTTGACAGGAAAAACCCTTGCGGAAAAAAAACCACAGGACGATCGGAGTCCAACCCTGAGAAGCCTTCACTAATAAAATAAAGGAGCAAACCTTCTACAAATTTCTCTCGATCCAATACGGATCCCCACAACACTTGGAAGCAAGAACAATTGAATACAAGGCTACGAAGAACAAAGACGACGAGTAGAGATTACCTGAACAATATCTTCCTTCAAAAAGTTCAATACTCCTTTTTCTCTCCCAAAGTTGCAATGGCACTCTTGCCTCTTTTCTCTCTCTAGTATCTGTTACGAATGTGATTAGGGTTAGAAAAAACCATATGTAAATACCCTAATCCCGTAACAAAACCTGGACCATAGGATACGATCCAACGGTGATTAAATCACCCTGAAATCCACTTCAGCCCGACAACGCAGAGTTCGGGCAGAACTCTGTGTTTTTGTCACAGAACGATTCTGGAACCAAGGGGGCAGAGTTCGGCCCGAACTCTGCCTCCCCTGTTCAAGTATGCCATATGTTGGCTCCCGAGTTTCTCCGTCGACTCCGAATGGCCTCGTCACCTCCCCGAGCTTCTCTGACACACAGACGGCGCTCGTCGCACTCCAAAATCTTCTCCACATAGGTTGGCAACCCCACCCACTCCAACAAATCTCCTCCTTTACAACTATGTGGAGGAACTCATCATCCCGACAATCCGTCTGCAGTACTCAAACTTTCCCCGTAGTAGAACCTTCGTGAGCTTGTCCGCTCCATTGTCATCAATATAAACCTTCTCAAGCGCTGCGTCCATCTTCCCAACCACATCCCGTATCCAATGATACCGAGTCTCGATGTGCTTGGACCGACTATGAAATGTCTGGTTCTTCACAAGGTGAATAGCACTCTGACTGTCGCAAAGCAAACTATATTGCTCTTGCTTCAGCCATATTTCCTGTAATAGCTTTTTCATCCACATCAACTCCTTGCAAGCCTCCATCGCCGTAATGTACTCTGCCTCTGTCGTCGACAATGCAATACACTTCTGCAATTGCGACTGCCATGATACCCCTCCACCAGTAAACATCATCACATAGCCCAAATTCGATCGCCTCGTGTCTACATCTCCAGCCATATCAACGTCGGTATACCCAACCAACTTCGGCTCATCACCACCAAAAGAAAGTCCCCAATTGGCAGTGCCCTGAAGGTATCATAGAATCTATTTGACCGCACTCTAATGTATCCTTCCAGGATTTGAAAGATATATGCTAACTGTGCCAACTGCATGAGCGATGTCTGGTCTCGTACACACCATAGCATACATAAGGCTTTCCACAATTGAGACATATGGAACCCGTTCCATATCTTTCTTTTTATCCTCGGTAGATAGACACTGTCCCTCAGTGAACATAAAGTGGGCCGCAATGAGGCAACTCACTTTCTTCGACTCATCTATCCCGAAACGCTGAAGTACCCGATGAATGTACTTCTTTTGGAACAAGTGTAGCAGCTTGGACTCTCTATCTCGGCTGATCTCTATCCCAAGAATAGTTTTTGTTGCGCCCAAATCCTTCATAGAGAAGGCCGTACCCAGTTGGCGCTTCAACTCCGCTTTCCTAGTGGCATTCCGACCCACTAATAGCATGTCATCAACACAGAACAATAAAATAATAAAATCATCCTCAGCAAAGTACCTCACAAATACACAATGGTCCGACGTCGTTCGTGCATAACTATGCTCCCTCATAAATGACTCAAACTTTCTATACCACTGCCTCGGAGCCTGCTTCAGACCATACATGCTCTTCCTCAACCGGCAGACCAAATGTGACTTGCCCTTCTCACAGAATCCCTCTGGCTGCTCCATGTATAACTCCTTTTCAAGATCACCATGGAAGAATGTTGTCTCCACGTCCATCGGCTCGACCTCCAAGTCAAAACTGGCTGCCAATGTTAGCACCACCAGAATAGACGACTGCTTGACGACTGACGAAACGATCTCATCATAATCTACACCTTTCTGCTGACCGTAGCCTTTAACTACCAGCCTCACTTTGTACCGAGGGCGAGTAGCATCATCCATCTGCTTCACTCTAAACACCCATCGATTTTTCAAAGACTTCTTGCCCTTTGACAACCGTACCAGCTCGTAAGTAGAATTGGCGTGTAAGGAACCCATCTCCTCCGGCATATCCTGTATCCACTCCTGCCTTTGTTCGTCTTCCATAGCCTCTGTAAAACTTTCGGGCTCTCCTCCGTCAGTCTGTAGCACATACTCACCCGGTGAGTATCTCGTAGATGGTCGACGCTCTCTGTCGCTCCTTCTCAAAGGTGCCACTGGTGCTGGTTGTATACCAACAGCCTCCTCCCCTTCAGGAACTGCCTCCCCGGTATGCTCATCCTCATGTGGGATTCCCTGACCACTATCAGTAGGCTGATGATCAAGGTTGGGAGCAACTCCATGTACTGGCACCCCCATAACTGGATCCTCCACGATATCCTCTGGAAACTGCTTGAAGCAAAATGACTCTAACTCAGGCAATTCCTCAGTCTCAGAAGGTGTCTTAGAATCCTGAGTGTTGCTCATGGTCTGATCCTCGACGAATACCACGTCCCTGGTTCTGTAGAGCTTTCTTCCCACTGGGTCGTAGAGACTATAGCCAAACTCATCCCGACCGTAGTCGACAAAGATGCACCACCTCGTCTTTGGCTCAAGTTTGGACCTCTCATCCTTCGGTACACGTACGAAGGCCTTACAACCAAACACTCGCAGGTGATTGTATGATGGATCTTTACAGTACCATACTTTATCAGGTACATCATCCTACAAATGAGCACTAAGAGATAAATTAATAACATAAACAGCTATGAGAAGAGCCTCACCCCAATAACTACCTGACAAATTTGCTTCTGACAGCAAATACAGCACCCTCTCCATCAGTGTCCTGTTCATGCGCTCTGTTACACCATTTAGCTGAGGTTTCTTCGACGGAGTCTTCTGGTGTCGTATCCCTTGCTCTCTACAATAAGTATCAAAGAGACCATTGTATTTGCCGCCGTTGTCGGACCGAACACACAATAACTTTTTGTTCGTCTCTCTTTCAATAGAGGCCTGAAACTCTTTGAAAGTGGGCAACACCTGATCCTTGGTCTTTAAGGCATAGACCCAAACCTTCCTAGAACAGTCATCAATAAAAGTTAAAAGTAAAAAAGTACCACCAATAGAATTTACCTTCATAGGACTGCAGACATCCGAGTGAATCAACTCGAGCAACGCCGACTTCCTTGAACTTATATGACTTTGGAAAGATACCATATTTTGCTTCCCAGCTAAGCAGTGCGTGTACTTCTCCAACTTTATAGACTTGATTCCTGGAATCACCTTCATGTTCACCAAGTAGCTCATCCCCTTCTCGCTGATATGGCCAAGCCGCCTGTGCCACAACTCTGTAGACGCGTTAGAAACTGTGTTCACCTCTTATGCCCCCTGTGCGCTATCACGCCCCAGTCCTAAAATACTTAGGACTAAGTACATCGGCATGCCAGCTGAATACATATGATGTATACCCCAATATATGGAACTATCGTATGTATACATAAGCTATAAAATGTAGTAAACCACGATACTAATCGCATCCATAAATAAAGAATAAAGAATTTATAATAACTCATGAATTATCATTTACAAGTTGTTGGACGGAGATAAATCCACTACCAACTAGAAAGAGAGGAATACATGATAAAGGAATTTTGTCGAGCGATGCAAAGGCGATCCAAGTGCAATCACCTCGGAAGAAGAGAGAAGAACATGGCCATAGAGAGCACCAGCGAAAACCATAATAACACAATTGGAGAATTCATCAGGTCCTCAGAGGGAGTAACAAGACACAATAAATAACATGTCACATAAATACTGAATATAAAATATGCCACAAATAAAAATAAGTGACAATACCTCAACAAGGTAACCTAACTATACTAAAGTGAACATGCAGTTAAGAACAAACCTTTCGTCGCACGAGCCCGGGCTGTTAATAGGATCTGGTATAGTCCCCACTTGGGCACTAGTGACCTAAGCGTATGACGTTCAAAAATGACAGTGGCTAACATGAGGGGGTAATCATACCCGTATCTCCAGCGGAGCTTTCCAGTTACAATGGAATGTGTAATAGAAGCCCATACGACATAGAAATGTTCTCCCTACCCGATGCACCTATCTAGGTCGCACCCGTGATCATGTACCTCTACTAACTGCTAAGTCTCCTAACATGCCTCTAGTAGCAGTTAGACCTAACGCATGCGTACGCGTGATCAGCCAACACGCAAGTACCTCTATATGCTACTCATCTCACACAAATATCGTGGTACAACTGTATTAAGGTTTATGTAATACACTACAGATGGTAGTCCCTTAACTCTAGGTCCATATGCAATCAAAGGATAATAAACAAAGTAAAGCTAATATCACTGAGCAGACAGTAAATCATGCGCTGTAAAAATGGTACAGCTGGAAGAACTAGAAATATTAAAACAGTGATATGCAATAAATGAAATGCAAAATAATTATAAAAAGTAAATTATGGTAAGGTATCTTGTCTGGTGTGTTGCCTGGTGTAGTGCGATGGTGCGACAAGTCATGTTTGTCCAATAGCCGAGGTCGATGTATAAGGGTCCAAATTACGAGAATATAGTAGTATATGATTAGACACGATCAAATAATAGAATTTGTGAAAATAAATATATACACTATTTTTGAAAAATATAATATTTAAAATCTAGGTCTTATTAGTCAAAATATATTTTTAGGAAAAATACTTTAAAATCTAGAAATTTGTTTTGGGTTAAGCTCGAAGTTTGTAAAAATACATTTGTGGTAGATAGCAATATCTTTATTCGACAACGATATCATGAAATCTAGAAAAATTACTTGTAAAGATTAGTTTTGTCAAAATACACTATTTAGGTACAAAACTATTTATAAAAGAAAAATATAATAATAATATTAGGCTTCTGAACATCATTAAACCGACTAACATATGTGTTATTACACAATTTGATAAATATACATAGTAACTATATATTTTATATATAAATATACCTACTGATACCAAAATATGCTAATTTATACATTTATAAATAGTAATAGTGACATATCCATATATACTATTATTATCAGCTTAAAATAATAATAATAATAATAATCATAATAATAATAATAATAAAAAATAAAAAATAAGAATAAAAGGAATTCAACCAAGGAACAGTCTGCTCCCTCCGTTTCATCCCCTCGGGAGGGGGAAAAGCAGCAATCAAAACACAAACCATATTAAATAAAATGAGTGAGAAGGCCTCAGTTGTCTCCATGCGTTGGAGAAAAATCCAACAAGTGGGTTTACTCAGGGAGGGAAAGAGTGAGGGTTTTACCAGATAGGGTCGGCGGCGGGTGTTCACGGACACCGGGCGGCCCCGGGGCGGGCGGAGTCACTACTCGCGGACGTTCAGCGACGCACCACAGATGGGGCGACTGGCACGAATCCCTAGATCTAGAGAAACGGAGGGGCCGACGCATATTCGCGGCTTGGCACAGCCAGCAAGGCCGCGGTGTGGATCCGCGGGCGACTGGCGGCTCGCAGGTCGGAGCACGGCCGACGTGGAAGCACTTGTCGATGACCTATGTGGGGCCGCATGACGTTCGCTGGTGGCGACGGACCCAGTGTGGTATATTGGTGGTGCGGGAATGCACAGAGGTGGCAGGGAGTGTGTTTGTTTATTTTTGTTTTTGGTGAGGCTGTTGGCCGATAATGGCCGAATTTTTGGGGAGACGACGGAGGTGATTTTATTGGATTGGGGTGGAGAGGTGTTGCGGTGTTTGGGCAGCGATGGCCGGAGTCGGGTGACCAATGCTAGTCGGGGTCTGCGGGTGATAGGGTCAGATTTTTGACGAGGCTGGATGTGATGATGGTATTGGATGAACAGAGGGGGTCGTAGAAAGGAGAGTTCTGCGATGGCGATCGATGAACAGCATGGGGCAGAGTGTCTGGCCGATGGGCATGTACTGGTCCGTCGGGAGGGTGGCCAGCACCTGGTAGGAGGCGGAGGTAAGGTGGTTGTGGAAACATGGTGATGGCAGCGTGGTTGTACGGCCGATGGTGGTGGTGTGGATGGCGTACGGAATTAGGGCTGTGGTTGTGGTATTGATAGGCTGTGGGTGAGTTGCGTCGTATCGGGAGTGGTCGGACACGACGATGATAACTGTAATTTGTAATAAAAATATAGTGGATGGTAAGGAGGACACGGACACGATGCACTTTGTGTTTGTGGAGATATTTTAGATTATGGAATCATGGGGAAAAGAGAGTATGGAGCCTCTCCTTATATAGGAGGTGGTGGCTCTGATTTGGATAAGGACTTGGGTTTGGTTAAATTCCCTTGTGGATAATCACCCCTTTATTCGATTCGATCCAAATTAATATAGATAAAATCCAAAAGCTATTTTAAGATAAAATCGATAAATCCAATATTATCTTTTGCAATCTAAATTATCATATTTAATCAAGTATTGAACCAAACAAAATTTTGAATATATTTTTCGTAAATATTAAAATATAATAATATTAAATTTCAAAAATCATGATAATTACATAAATATTGGAAATATATTTTGATAAATAATTAAACTAATTAGAATTAGTTTTTGTAAAATCAAGTGGACATTTCATGTCACTCGCACAAACAATAATTTTCTAACTTATCACTTACATTAGAAAAATATTATTTTACTTTTTTTACATTAAATAAATAACGTTTGCCAAAATTCGACGCGATGCAATAATTCAATTATTAATACTTATAAAAAAATCTTTTAATAAAATATTTGTAAAAATATATCAGCTTGTAATTTTGTACGCGACGTACAAATACGAAAATGCGAACTCGTACGCGACGTACAATTACCAAAACAAAGTCGATACCAAATTTTAAAAAAATCGTAGTATAAATTTAGGGGTTTTACATCCTACCCAACTTATAAGAATTTTGTCCTCGAAATTTAGGAGTAAGTAGGGTAGGTAGGGCGAAAGGGATGGAAAGATTTTATTCGATAAAATCATGATTTAAATCCTCTAGTGAAGCGTTCAAGGCATAAGATGGGGAAATGGGTAATTAAGATAGCTCTAGTCGAATAAAATCAACAGCTCGAAGATGGTCAATGCATGACAACCTATGAGTATTTAATTCAATCAACGCTAACATTATCCTATAAACTTGCAACCTTGTCAATGGATAATAACTTCCTTATCTCAAATCTCGATTACGAGCTCGTTAGTTTCAAGTCACTTGTGGTTTTCAATTCCGTTAATTCTTGAAACGTCATTATCCTTTTATCACTAATCTTCAAAAATTATTTCTTCTCCCAATTGATATTCCATCGAACTTAATTTTTTTTTGCAAAACACACTTTCCTAAATTTGAGATTTATGAACAAAATATTAGATGTCGACCTATATATACCTTCGATATCTCCTAATAGCACGCCTTTACTTTAAAGTTTTAGATTCAATCAATCTCTAGATATTATTTTCCTCAAACCGAATCTCGTCTTTCAAAATTTTCCAAAATAATTTAGTCAACCCTTACTCAATTTAGTCGAAGATAGTCAAGGTTACTTCGATAGAAAATTATATCCATAATCGTAGGATTTTGGTAAATCTAAACTTTCAATTCAATAAATCTCTAGTACTCTTCTTCCTACATATTTTCTTTCAAACTAGTTTCCGCTTGCAAAACTTCCTTTAAAAATTTCTTCACTTAATTTAGTCAAGAGTAAAACTAATCTCACCTTGATATGACCTTTATATTACAATCATCACATAGTTAAATTCTGAATTAATTTTTGTTTCTAGGTATTACACCCTTCTTGAATTCTTCAAACGCTCCATTTATCATCTCGTAAAATAAAGAACCAATTTGTCGAACAAGAATATACGCTCCCTTGATCATAAAATATACTCTGCCTCATAGATTTTACCGCAAGATTTTACTTATGCATATTCAATCATCTTATTCAACTATACCACTACTCCCCTATTTCTAACCATAGGATATCATGATCAAATTCATCTTAGAACAAAGAAAATGAACATAGTTACATAAACCATGGAGGAATCATAGTAAAATATAAGTAAAACAATTTAATTAGAAGGGAAAGAAGTAAGGGTTGCTAATATTGCATGGAGAGTAAAAGGGTGTTATGGGTCTATGTAAATTAGATAAGGCATGAAAATAAAAAGGACGAGGGTTAAGCAGTCAAGATAAAACACAAAGTAAGCATGTAAGAAATTAAGTGGATCAATCATATATTGGGCCGAAAGATTTGAGTCGAGGTTGAGTCCCTATCTGTCATCGGAAAGTATATTGTTTTCATGGTAATGGTTATAGTTTAACCATTTGACCTGAAAGTCGTATCATAAAAATAGGGTACCAGGGAACGTGTTTTAGTGGAGCTTGATATACCTACATGAAGGTGGGCTCGTCTAGATCTTACATGTGAAATTTGTTGGAAGGAAAAGTCTAGAGTTGTGCTCCAAATATCAAAGTCATGATAGGGGACACCAAATGATCGAATTTGAAAGTGGGAGTTCATGTGGTATTAATTAATGCACAAAAAGGATTCGGTTAAAGCACGAATTAAAGATAATTAGGTTTGAGGGAGGGCATAGTAAGTCAAGATTGAGATATAGCCATATGGGTTGGTAGATGACTAACAACAATTGAGTATTTGCAATATCATAATCATAGGTGGTATGGCAACTTAATGTGGAATACATCTATCTCATTAGGGCTATCTTAGTTGCCTACCATTAAAAAATTTTAAACTCGGGCTTCCCCAAAAGTTTACTACTCAAAAATAATCTTCCATAATTTATTTTTCATTCTAAGCCATCCAACTTAATCATGACTTGACATTTTAAATTCCTTTAATCAATCTCAAGAGATGAATCTTAGTATATCCCCAAATCATATATATATATATATATATATATATATATATATATATATATATATATATATATATATATATATATATATATATATATATATATACAAGATTTTTAATATCCATAATCGAAACCTTTAAACTTGAAATCTAAGTAAATTTATAAATCATAAATCATAGGGCATAACTTGAAGTTTGAATTTTTCCTTCAAAGTCGATTTCGTATATTCCAAAATATTTTAAACCAAAATTTTACTATCGTCCCTTCAGACTCAAAATTTAAATAAACTTATAAATCATAAATCGTACGACTCAATTTAAAACCTTAAGCTCTATTTTTTTTCAAACTAAACTTCCATATTCTCTATTCGTCTACAAAATCATCACTTATAATTCAAAACTCTTTAATAAATCTCGAGATAAACTTTAGCATATTACAATCCAAACTTAAACTTAATCGTAAATCATGCGTCACAATTTAAAACTTTAAGATATTTCTCAAATTGATTTCATATCCCAATAATTCAGAACTATTTCACAATTTCCAAAATCATAAATCATAAATTGGTTTTCTCGATCTAGCTATCCTTTTGTGGATACCACCTTGTAATATCAAAATAAAATTTCAACTATCCTTTGAAGGCGTTAATATGCTACTACCCAACTTGGAATTAGCTAATCCTTAAATTATACCTTTAAAAAGTAGAGTACCTCGATCCTCGAATTAAAATGCCTTTATAACTCAATTAAGACCTCAATGCATACTAATGGTCAATGTAATCTTTCTAGCCATGTGTTTGACCTATGAACGTATAATAGTGTAGTCATCTTCCTAACTGTCACTAAGCACAAAAACTAAGAATTCACGGTAGAAAGAATTCAAGCAGGATGCAAATCAAGGATGGTAACGAGAGTTAATTTGAAACTTAAAACAAGGAAGGAGGTCAAGCTTGGGGATGAGATCTAGACTCTAATCCTATATGTAGGCTCACATCGGTACAGTAACGTAACCGAAGTGATAAACAGACTTGCATGGACCACCACAAAAATATGTCACGCTGTAGTCCCAAAATACTTAGGACTAAGTACGTCGACATGCCAGCTACATACATACGATGTATACCCCAATATATGGAACTATCGTATGTATACATAAGCTGTAAAATGCAGTAAACCACGATACTAATCTCATCCATAAATAAAGAATAAAGAATTTATAATAACTCATGAATTATCATTTACAAGTTGTTGGGCGGAGACAAATCCACTACCAACTAGAAAGCGAGGAATACATGATAAAGGAATTTTGTCGAGCGATGCGAAGGCGATCCAGGTGCAATCACCTCGGAAGAAGATAGGAGAACATGGCCATAGAGAGCACCTGTAAAAACCACAAAGACATACTTGGAGAATTCACCAGGTCCTCAGAGGGACATAATAAGATATAATAAACAACATGCCACATAAATACTGAATATAAAATATGCCACAAATAAAAATAAGTGACAAGACCTCAACAAGGTAACCTAACCATACTAAAGTGAACATGCAGTTAAGAATAAACCTTTCGTCGCATGAGCCCTGGCTGTAAGTAGGATCTGGTATAGTCCCCACTTGGGCTCCAGTGACCTAAGCGCATGACGTTTAAAAATGATAGTGGCCAACCTGAGGGGGTAATCATACCCGTATCTCCAGCGGAGCTTCCGGGTTACAAGAGAATGTGTAATAGAAGCCCATATGACAAGAAAATGTTCTCCCCATCCGATGCACCTATCTAGGTCGCACCCACGATCATGTACCTCTACTAACTGCTAAGTCTCCTAACATGGCTCTAGTAGCAGTTAGACCTAACGCATACGCACGGGTGATCAGCCAACACGCAAGTACTTCTATATGCTACTCATCTCATATATATCTCGTAGTATAACTGTATCAAGGTTTATGTAATACACTACAGATGGTAGTCCCTTAACTCTAGGTCTATATGCAATCAAAGGATAATAAACAAAGTAAAGCTAATATCACTGAGCAGGCAATAAATTAAGCGCTGTAAAAATGGTACAGCTGAAAGAACTAAAAATAATAATACAGTGATATGCAATAAATAAAATACAGACTAATTATAAACAATAAATTATGGCAAGGTATCTTGCCTGGTGTGTCACCTGGTGTGGTGTGATGGTACGACAAGTCATGTTTGTCCAATAGTCGAGGTCGATGTGTAAGGTTCCGAATCACGAGAATACGGTAGTGTATGATTAGACACGATCAAATAATGGAATTCGCAAAAATAAATATATACACTATTTTTAAAAAATATAATATTTAAAATCTAGGTCTTATTAGTCAAAATATGTTTTTAGGAAAAATACTTTAAAATCTAGAAATTTGTTTTGGGTTAAGCTCGAAGTTTGTAAAAATACATTTGTGGTAGATAGCAATATCTTTATTAGACACGATATCATGAAATCTAGAAAAATTATTTGTAAAGATTAGTTTTGTCAAAATACACTATTTAGGTACAAAACTATTTATAAAAGAAAAATATAATAATAATAATATTAGACTTCTAAACCTCATTAAACCGACTAACATGTGTTATTACACAATTTGATAAATAGACATAGTAACTATATATTTTATATAAAAATATACCTACTGATACCAAAATATGCTAATTTATACATTTATAAATAGTAATAGTGACATATCCATATATATTGTTATTATCGGCTTAAAATAATAATAATAATAATAATAATAATGATAATAATAATAATAAATAAGAATAAACGGAATACAACCAAGGAACAGTCTGCTCCCTCCGTTTCCTCTCCTCGGGACGGGGAAAAGCAGCAATCAAAACACAAAGCATATTAAATAAAATGAGTGAGAAGGCCTTAGTTGTCTCCATGCATTGGAGAAAAATCCAACAAGTGGGTTTACTCAGGGAGGGAAAGAGTGAGGGTTTTACCGGATGGGGTCGACGGTAGGTTTTCGCAGACACCGGGCAGTGGCCCCGGGGCGGGCGGAGTCACTGCTCGCGGACGCTCGACGGTGCACCGTAGGAGGGGCGGCTGGCACGGATCCCTAGATCTGGAGAAACAGAGGGTCTGACGCACATTCGAGGCTTGGCACAGCCGGCGGGGACGCGATGTGGATCCGCGGGAGGCTGGTGGCTGGCGGGTCGGAGCACGGCCGACGTGGAAGCACTCGTCGACGACCGATATGGGGCCGCACGACATTCGCTGGTGGCGATGGACCCGGTGTGGTATATTAGTAGTTCGAGAATACACAGAGGTAGCGGGGAGTGTGTTTGTTTATTGTTTGTTTTTAGTGAGGCTGTTGGCGGGTGATGGCCAGATTTTTGGGGAGACGGCGGAGGTGGTTTTGCTGGATTGGGGTGGAAAGGTGTTGCGGTATTTGGGCAACGATGGCCGGAGTCGGGTGGCCAATGCTGGTCAGGGGTCTGCGGGTGACGGGGTCAGATTTTCAGCGGGGCTGGATGTGATGATTGTATTGGCTGAACAGAGGGGGTCGAGGAAAGGAGAGTGCTATGGTGGCGATCGATGAACAGCGTAGGGCAGATAGTTTGGTCGATGGGCATGTGCTGGTCCGTCGGGAGGGTGGCCAGCACCGGGACGGAGGCGAAAGTAAGGTGGTTGTGGCAACGTGGTGATGACAGCGTGGTAGTACGGCCGATGGTAGCGGTGTGGATGATGTGCGAAATTGGGGCTGTGGTTGTGGTATTAATAGGCTGTGGGTGAGTTGCGTCGTGTCGGGAGTGGTCTGACACGACGATGATAACTGTAATTTGTAATAAAAATATAGTAGATAGAAAGGAGGACACGGACACGATGTACTTTGTGTTTGTGGAGATATTTTACATTATGGAATCATGGGAAAAGAGAGTATGGAGCCTCTCCTTATATAGGAGGTGGTGGCTCTGATTTGCATAAGGACTTGGGTTTGCTTAAATTTCCATGTGGATAATCATCTCTATATTCGATTCGATCCAAATTAATATAGATAAAATCCAAAAGCTAGTTTAAGATAAAACCGATAAACCCAATATTATCTTTTTCAATCTAAATTATCATATTTAATCAAGTATTTAATCAAACAAAATTTTGAATATCTTTTTCGTAAATATTAAAATATTATAATATTAAATTTTGTTAATCATGATAATTACTTAAATATTGAAAATATATTTTGATAAATAATTAAACTAATTAGAATTAGTTTTTGTAAAATCAAGTGGACATTTCATGTCACTCGCACAAACAATAATTTTCTAACTTATCACTTACATTAGTAAAATATTATTTTATTTTTTTACATTAAATAAATAACATTTGCCAAAATTTGACATGACATAATAATTCAAATACTAATACTTAAAAAAAATCTTTTAATAAAATATTTGTAAAAATATATCAGCTTGTAATTTTGTACGCGATGTACAAATACGAAAATGCGAACTCGTACGCGACGTACAATTACAAAAACAAAGTCGATACCAAATTTTAAAAAAATCATAGTATAAATTTAGGGGTTTTACAACCTACCCAACTTATAAGAATTTCTTCCTCGAAATTTAGGAGTAATTACGGTAGGTAGGGCGAAGGGGATGGAAAGTGTTTAGTCGATAAAATTATGATTTAAATCCTCGGGCGAAGCGTTCAAGTCATAAGATGGGGAATGTGTAATTTAGATAGTTCTAGTCGAATAAAGTCAACAGCTCGAAGATGGTCAATGCATGACAACCTATGAGTATTTAAATCAATCAACGCTAACATTATCCTATAAACTTGCAACCTTGTCAATGGGTAATAACTTCCTTATCTCAAATCTCGATTACGAGCTCGTTAGTTTCGAGTCACTTGTGGTTTTCAATTCCATTAATTCTTTGAATCGTCATTATCCTCTTATCACTAATCTTCAAAAATTATTTCTTCTCCCAATTGATATTCCATCGTACTTTTTTTTTGCAAAACACACTTTTCTAAATTTAAGATTTATGAACAAAATATTAGATGTCAACCCATATATACCTTCGATATCTCCTAATAGAACGCCATTAATTTAAAGTTTTTGATTCAATCAATCTCTAGCAATTATTTTCCTCAAACCGAATCTCGTCTTTCAAAATTTTCCAAAATAATTTAGTCAACCCTTACTCAATTTAGTCGAAGATAGTCAAGGTTACTTCGACAGGAAATTATATCCATAATCGTAGGATTTTGGCAAGTCTAAACTTCCAATTCAATAAATCTCTAATACTCTTCTTCCTACATATTTTCTTTCAAACCAGTTTCCTCTTACAAAACTTCCTTTAAAAATTTTGTCACTTAATTTAGTCAAGAGTAAAACCAATCTCTACCTTGATATGACCTTTATATTTACAATCATTACATAGTTAAATTCTGAATTAATTTTTTTTAGGTATTACACCCTTCTTGAATTCTTCAAACGCTCCATATATCATCTCGTAAAATAAAGAACCAATTTGTCGAACAAGAATCTACTCTCCCTTGATCATAAAATATACTCAGCCTTATAGGTTTTACCGCAAGATTTTACTTATGCATATTCAATCATCTTATTCAACTATACCACTACTCTCCTCTTTCTAACCATAGGATATCATGATCAAATTCATCTTAGAACAAGAAACATGAACATAGTTGCACAAACCATGAAGAAATCGTGGTAAAATATGAGTAAAGCAATTTAATTGGAAGAGAGAGAAGTAAGGGTTGCTAATATTGCATGGAGTGTAAAAGGGTGTTTTGGGTCTAAGTAAATCAAGATAAGGCATAAAAATAAAAGGACGGGAGTTAAGCAGTCAAGATAAAATACAAAGTAAGCTATTTCCAAAGAACAAAAGTTTTATTACAAACTAAGAAAAAAGTATAGGAGTACAATTGATTTTTGGAGAAGTACAACAATAGGAATCTGATCAAAGATGATCACTTTATCCCTTGGATGATGTGTAATCGAAGACACGAACCTCTGGAGGATGCAACAACACTTTAGCAGGAGATTATGATCACTCTTCATGCTTTGAGATTGATTTGAAACTCTATTTATAGAGTTCTTAAAATAACTGTTTAGTAGTTATTCTGAAATGCGCGCGCTTCATGTTGCGCGCCTTTTGTTCACTTGCGCAAACGGTTGCACTAACTACTGTGGACGCGTGGTATCGTTTGATTGAGATGCACGTGATCGTGAGCAGTGTAGTGGGCACATTCTGTGAAGTTAGTGGCTTGCGTGCCATGTTACTCTATCCTGAACACCATTTGATCACCTTGTACGTGCTTTATCAGGTTGCGCGTGGGCGCAACGTAGTAACCTGTTCAAGCGGTTTGCACCAACTGTTGTAGATGCGTGGCATCATTTGATTGAGATGCGCATGGTCATGGGAAGTATAGTGGACACGCTATACGAAGTTGATGGCTTGTGCGTCACGTAACCCTGTTTTTAAAATAAGAGTTGATCAAGTGGCACCAATTTTGTTAGGCTGCGCATAGGCACAACTCAACGACTGGTGCCTTTGACTAGGTCTTTTGTGCTGTACTGATTAATTCTCGTACCATACAGTGACCTGCGCGAACCAGCTGTCAGCTTTAATTAATGCTGACATAAGCTTCTCGAGCGCCGTGTTGCATAGGATTCGAATGGATTTTCCTTAATCTCCGTGCTGTCAGTTGTCAGGAAATGATAATGTCGTTACAGCTTCTCGAGGAAGTGTGCCACGTGTCGCTCGTACAACCTGACTCCAGCGCAACCTGACGTTGGCACAGCCTAATGCTGTGAAACTTGATTCTTTGGCACAATATAATGTTTTGGCGCCATCTGATGATTAAACACTTTAATGGGTGGCACACCTTAATTTTTAGCCTCTACAAGACCCCCTTCAAAGTTTTCGAAACTTGAAAAATACTTCAAAGTTTTGAAATACTTTGAATTATGCTAGTTTTGTTTGGATTGTGCCAAAAAACTATCTGTGTTGTGCCAGTCAACTTGAGCCCGATTCTTCAGCATGGATTGTGTAACTGTTTGGGCTATAAATAGCCTTACGCTCTGTGCCTTTCATTTCACTAACATAATTTTCTTGAAATCCTGCCTCCTCATTTAACCACTCTGTTTCTTCGTCTTCCCGATTCAGAAGCTTCTTCGACAAACCCTAATGGCGCCCAGGAGGTTCGATGTTAAGAAAGAAAAGGGCTTCGTCGAGCCTGTATCTCGTGCTTTATCATGCAGAGAACAGCGACATGCATGTCAGTACGTTCCACCTTCATCACGACGAGAGACTGTAAACCCGGCCATGGAAGGTAAGCATTAGACCCGATCATCGACCACCCTATTTAGGGTTTGGCCGGCTCCTGACATCGTGCACCCACTTCTTTTAGAGTGGGGCACAACTCATAACTAGCGCCTCCCTTTTTTGGGTTTGGTTATTATCGACCAATGTTGCACGATGCTTCGAAATCTGTGTTGTATTTTGGGCACAATTTTGACGCGTTGCACGACAAGACGCGGCATAACATGATTGTTTGCGCAACCTGATGGATGCACATGTTGAGTGCGACGCAATATGAATCTCGCACGACCTGACTAAAATAGAGTATTAAATACTCGGTTCATTTCCAACGATGAATCTATTTATGGGCGCTCTTTTTCAAAAAGTCTTTTACTTTCTCCCTCGTTAAGTGATAGCGCCCATTTGTTGGGAAGATGAAGACTCAGCGGGGGCTGACCTTCACTGTATAAATATATACGGGCATGATGCCCAGCCTCCATCTTCATTCACTCTTATGGCTTCCAAAGAGAACATAAAGCAAAAGATGAACAACTATGGCAACGGCAAAACTTATGAGAAGGAGTTGCACTCTGCGCCTGCAGAGTACTTGCTAGAGGCTGGCCCATCGCTGAGAGCAGAAAACTTCCTCTATTATTTTGGCCTGACTCCAGTAGTCCTCGCTCATTCCAGAGGTGGACCATCATCTTCTTCCGAAGAGCGTAGAGCCTTAGAATGTAGAAAATGATTCCTTCGTTTGATGCATCGCTCGGGAATCCATAACATGGAGGAACTGAGCGCTGTCTTGCATCAGACTGAGGACGGAAAGAAGAAATAATGTGATACGAAAGAGTCATTTTACATAATGGCCTATAGCGCCTATAGATCATCAACCCTGTCCTTAGTGTTTTTGATTCCATAAGTTGATGGTTTTCCAGATATTGATGGTTTGCTTGCAGCTGCTGCCCATTTTTTAAACATTCGAGTGAAGGTTAGTTTTCTCATGGGGCCTTTGTTGTCTGTCCTTTTTTCTATTATGAAATTAAAAATTGGACTTTATTAAATCCTAGCGCATTTTGAGCTTTATTGTGTAACTGTCTTGACACGTTAACTTTTTTCGGTTCTGATAACACAAATTTATGAATGACATGTGGCGCTTTTCGTGCTTTCATACTTCATTCTTCCCGAAATATATGCATATGGACGTACATAATGTTCCAGCTTCAATTGTACATGAACAATTGCCACAAGAAAGGAACATTTACTGTATTCTCTTCTTCTTTCTGATGCTTGCATGAGACCAACTGACGAAAATTCCCAGAACTGGCATCGGTGATCTTGGATGTTATGAAGTTGAACCACCTTTGATACACACATCAGAGAGCTCAGAACTCTTCATACTTAAAAGGCCTTCTTCAAGATGGTAGGAAGGGCCTTTATAGATGAGAGTTGGACGGTGGAGAGACAAAATTAGGAATCGTATCACGAGGGTGATCTCATTCCTACTTCTCATAAAGGGTCGTCTCTTCTCCACCAGTTGTATTGACAGCAGCTTTTCTTCGAGCTGCTACACTCTGTGGTTCTCCTCTCGTCTTTCTGAGAGAGAAGACCAGAGTTGATTTCGTAGTCTTGCTCGCTGCTTCATGTCGAGACGACAAGGAACTGGCAACAATAAGAAGATCCAAAGATGTAATAGACCTTCAATTGTTAAATTTAGAATGAAAATCCGAGATGTAATAGATTTCCATTAAGATATATCTATGTTTTTAAAGAAGGAATAAAGAATAATTTTCTCTTCTTTATGATTTGATTTGATTTGATGATATAGAAAATAAAATCCAGAGGTAATGTGGACGTGAACTCATTTTTCTATAAATGATCTTCAAGTCCGTTGGGACTTAAAGACAGAAGATCGTGTCTAAAAAGACAATATCTGGATTTATTATAAAAAAAGACATCTTCTAAAACAGTTGGGTTTCAAAAGATGGAATTGATGATTTGGATAGACTCCACGGGGATTTTGAGTTTTTATTTACGAAAAAGTAAATAAATGATAATAAATGTAGGCCCATTCCCGCAATGAAGTAGAAATGAAAAAGACTAATGAATAAGCATGCCTTTTCAAGGAAAGGTCGCTTCGATTCTCGAGACAAAGAGTAAATGAAGATTTCCTCACAAGATGAACGAATATGCCTTTTCGAGGAAAGGTTGTTTTGCTTTCTGAGACAGAATGTTTAGCCTTTCCATCTATAAATAGTGTGAAACTTTTTTTAGAGCATCATTCACTCCTTTTCTCTTATTTGTAAATGTCTTCAAAAGATTTGCCTGAGGAGACGGAAGTCATTTCAAAGATCAAAGCCACCCTCGACACTCATTCCGATGAACCTCTGCCGCCTACTCAGCCAGAAGTCGGAGAAAGCTCGGCTGTCCCTAGACAGAAGCAGGACATTCTTGCCGAACTGGTGGAGCCTGGGAGTACTGCCGAGGAAGAAGCTCTGAGGAAGGCCGCCTGCGACTACTGGTATCACCGGACAATAATGTCTTCGAGCTTCTTGCGAAATACATTTTCAATCAAGAGGGTTCCGGTCCTCGTTAATTTTATGTATTTCTTTCTGTCCAAATTTATGCAAATAAAAAGGAATTTTATTTACATTCTGAGTCTCTGTGTTGATATTTCTTCTTTTTCTCCAAACATAATATTTCTTGAGAAATTTGCCATTAATGTGCATCATGACGACTCGACCATCCATTCCAGTCAATTGATAAGCTCCATTGGAGAAAATTTTGCTTACAACATAAAGTCCTTCCCACTTTGTTTTGAATTTACCTTTGCTCATGTGCCTCATAGTCATAGGACGTCTGACGGTTAGAACTAGTTCTCATTTTTAAAATGTTCGGACTTTGACTTTACGGTTGAAGGCTTTTGATAGAAGAGCTTGGTATAACTCAATATGTTGTTAAGCTAGGAGTCATTTCTCGTCAAGCGCTTCAAGCTCCTGAAGTCTCAGGCGATCAATGTTTTCGGTTGTGAGTTCGTTGGCAATGGCAATTCTTAGAAAAGGGATCTGGATTTCCAATAGTAAGACAGTCTCACATCCGTATACCAAAGAGAAAGGTGTGCAGCCTGTAGGAGTACGTATATTAGTACGGTAATACCACAGACATTCTCCAAGCTTTTCAATCCAGTTTTGTTTGTTGGTAAAAACAAACTTCTTGAGAGTTTGATGATGGTCTTGTTAAATGCTTCTGCCAACCCATTAGCTGCAGGATTATAAGCTGTAGAAGCAATATTATTGATCCTGTTGTCATCGCAGAATTGAGTGAATTTTTGACTGATGAATTGTAGCCCATTATCGTGAATGATTCGTCGAGGAACACTGAATCTATAAATCACATGATGCTTGATAAAGTTGATGACGCTGTTTGTCTTGACCTCAACGAGAGGTATAGCTTTAGCCCATTTTGAAAAGTAATCAGTTATGCCTAATATAAACCAATGTCCTCGAGACGAGGGAGGGTTGATAGGACCGATGACATCCATACCCCAAGCTTCAAAGGGCCAAGATGCTGTCATCGAGTAAAGAAATTCTGATAGTTGATGAATAAAGTCAGCATGGATCTGACATGCTCGGCACTTTCTTGCATACTTGATTGCATCAGATACTATTGAGGGCCAATAATAGCCCATACGGCGAATGCGATCCTGTAATTTAGGACCAGGTTGATGTGCGCCACAAATACCGTCATGAGCTTCACGAAGTATTTGTTTTGTTTCTTCCTCCGCAAGACAACGTAGGAGTAAGTCGTCGAACGTTCGTCGGTAGAATGTCTTTGTAGTATGATTATAGTAAAGAGTGACCATCGTCGAATTGTTGCAGCCTCCTTGGGATCTTCGGGTAGGATATCAAGGACTACGAAGTCTATGAAAGGAGTCCTCCATTCTTCATTGATGGCACAAATTTTAGCTGAATTGTTGAATTCCATGTTTGGGTTGTTAACTTCCATATTTAAGTTATTCTGGACACAAAATAACTCTCTATTAGTGATGATGATCATTTGTTGCCTTCTGACGGGAATTGCTAATACTGCTGCACGATTAGCGAGTGCGTCAGCTTCTGTGTTACATGCTCGGCGTACATGTTCGATGAAGAAGCCTTTGAATGAAGTAGCCATCCTGATCGTCGCATCATGATATGGAACCAAATCTTGATGTCGAACTTCGTATATGCCTCTAACTTGATTGACAATCAGTTTGGAGTCTTTGTAAACTTTAAGATACTCAATATCTAATTGTTTAGCCAATTGGAGACCAGTGAGCAGAGCGTTGTATTCATCCACATTGTTGGAATACGACTCATCTAAAGAATAAGCTCTTTGGATAGCTAACCCTTCTAGTGCGACGAAAACGATTCTGACTCCAGCAACAATAGCACATTTTGGTCCAATTCTGGATGCACCATCAAAGAATAAATACCAAATAAGAATTTCTTCTGAAATCATGTTGGACTCCAAGGTTTCATCTGGAATCTCATCGTAGAGTTTAGATGTTTCGGGAACCGGATGAGCTACCAAAAAGTCAGCAAGGGCCTGACCTTTAACAGACTTTTGAGAAACATAAACCATATCATATTGTGCTAACAATATGGCCCATGTTGCAATTCTAGAATTGAGTGCACTGGGCTTCTTTGTCAGGTCCCGGAGAGGGTTAACTCTGGAAATAACATGAATAGTTTGACCAGTGATATAATGTCTCATCTTTTGAACAGCAAACATCAAAGCTAGACATTCTTTTTCTACTGGAGTGTATCGATGCTTAGCTCCAATCATCATGCGGCTAAGGTAGTAAATAGCCTGTTCATGACCTTCTTTATTCTTCTGAGCTAATAAAGCACCTAAGGAGTGGTCCATTGCTCGAACATACATCAGGAAAGGTATCCTGACACTGGAGGTACTAGAACTGGAGGGTTTATCAAGTACCGCTTTATGTCTTCAAATGCTTGTTGACATTCTTCAGTCCAAATAAATGATACGCCTTTCTTCATGAGTTCAGTGAACAGTCTACAGCATCCAGAGAGATTTGAGATGAATCTTCTGATGTACGTAAGCCGTCCCTGGAATCCTCGTAGCTCTTTTAGGTTGCGTGGAGGATGTATCTCTTGAATGGCTTTGATTTTCTCAGGGTCAACTTGTATACCTTTAGAGGTAATAACGAATCCAAGAAATTTTCCACTAGAGACTCCCAGAAATGACTTGGTAGAATTCATCTTGAGTTGATGCTGGCACATTAGATCGAAAATAGTTCTCAAATCTTTAATATGGTCTTCTTTTAAACGACTTTTGACAGCAATATCGTCAACATAATATTCAACAGTCTTTCATAAATGATCACGAAAGATGGTACTCATGACCCACTAATAAGTTGCACCAGCGTTCTTAAGACCGAATGGCATGACAGTTTAGCAATAGACTATAAGAGGAGTGCGGAAAGATGTATGTTTCTCATCTTCTGGATGCATCTTGATTTGATTATATCCTGAAAATCCATCCATAAAGGACATACGTTCAAATCCGCAAGTATTGTCAATCATGACATCAGTGATTGGCAGTGGGAATTCGTTTTTGGGACAGGCTTCATTAAGGTCTCTGAAGTCGATGCAGACCCGAACTTTCTCTATTTTCTTCAAAACTGGGACAACATTAGCCACCCAGTCTGGATGTTGTTCTTCTCTAATGAAACTGCAGGCAATGAGTTTCTTAACTTCAGCTTCTATAGCATCCATCATGTCAGGTCGAAACCAACGTTGTTGCTGTTTGACTGGCCTCGTAATTGGCAGAATGTTGAGCTTGTGGGTAGCGATCTGAGGATCCAACCCCGGCATGTCTTCATAGCTCCAAGCGAATACATTAATATATTCTCTAATGAGTTGGATTAGTTCTTATTTATCCGCTTTATGGAGGCTTTTGCTGACAAGGATCAGATTTGAGAACTATCCCATGAGATAGTTCTTGTTTATCCTCCCTTGAGTATCCATTCATTCTGCCCAAGGATCAGATTCAGAAGCTTTGGCAAAGTCTTCGTCATCTTCCGAGAACTCGACAGTCACCATATTGGAAGATAGAATCACTTGATGGACGTGCCCTACACTGGTGTCTGAATCCCATGAGATAGAATCAGAAGAGTTAGATCGTGCTTCTTTCTCGGATTCGGAGGCTTCTGGAGTCGGAGTTGGTGAAGTATAACCTAATCCCTACTTCATTTTGCTATAGTATGGTTATAATTTTCCTTTCGGAGCAGGAATACGAATAGGAGTTTGTCTTTTTTTGCCGCCATTGAGACCAGCTTTAAATTTATAGCCTATTTTTTGGATGATGTCCTTTGATTGCTGACTATAACGACGTAGTTGAAGTCTTCCGTTATCGTGATTTTCTTCTTCACTGTCGGGCGTGATCTTTTGTTCCATTCCTTTACTAAAAAGTATAGGAAGTTCATCTTTCTTCCTGGAAGGAACTAAGAAGAAGGAGTCCTGCATTGGCTCGAGCAATACTTCATTTCGGGAAGCTTCAACTTCTCCTATGGCAAGTGGTTCGAAGTTATCTAACATTTTTAAATATATCGAGTATAATAAAGGATATCAGTATACTGTAAAGGAGATGCTACTTTATTGATTTGTACATCATCATTTACAACATGATTCTTAGCCTTACAGAAGGCTTAGTAAGGTGAATAACCAGAGGAGGAGAAGGAGAAAGAGAAGGTTTGTTACGACGGAGGTCGATAACAAGAGGCTCAGAAGAAGTGAGCTCCCTTTGTTCCTTTTCTATATCAGGAGGCTGTTTGTTATAAGAGAAAAGATGTATAGTCAATGTCTGAGAAGAAGAGGGACAAGTAGCACGTCCTTTGACTGGTATCATGAGAACATCTTTTGAAGTATGTTTCTGATTTCCTTCACTATCCATCGCCAATATAACTTTCATAAACTCCTCCTTGTACATCCGAGAATCCGTAAAATATGCTTCAATGTCGCTGAAAGGATTTAAATCAGCTAATTCCTTTTGGACTTCTCCATTGACATCCATATATTTGAAGCATTGATGTAAAGTGGATGGTACAATGTTATGCTCATGCAGAAAGGGTCTTTCCAGCAAAGTATTGTAAGAGCTGTGATTATCGATCACGTAGAAAGTAACCTTTACACGAAGATTGCCTATTTAAACTTTCAGGCGAATCTTTCCCAAAGGTTTACTTCTCCCAGAATTAAATCCCAGGATTGTCGTGATGGTTGTCGAAAGATTATGTACAGGAATCTTTAAGGCATCTAGTAAAGTCTTTGGCATGATGCTGAGCGCAGACCCGGGATAGATCAGGATATGATCAACCTTCATAGTATCAATATATCCTGTGAAGTAGAGGGGTCGATAATGACGATTATCTTCCAACAATATATCATCTTGTGTAAAGGTGATGTTTGGCATTAGTTCTATCATACTATGACAATGAAGGCATGTTATAGGCTCATCCTCTGGTTTCTTGAGAAGTGTTAGACAAGTATCAGCTTGCGTCAAAGCTTCACTCAACGTTTCTCGAGTCTCCCTCGAAAGACGGAGTAGCTCAAAAATTGACAATCTTACTGGAGTATTGGCCAGCTGAGCCAGTATATCAAAGTTATACAGCTTCTCAAGTCCCAAGGTTGAAGTCTTCTTCAATACTTTGTCAAAAATGGACAGGCTGTTTTTCTTTGTTGGCTGTCGTGGTTTTGGGAAGAGTTGGCTCTATTTGGGGTGACGAAGCAGATGGATTATTGTCAGCAGGAGAAGATGATGCTTGAGGAGCCTCCAAAGTTGAAGCAGGGTTTTTTTGACCTTCTGAATAGTCTCTTAGGTAAGGTTTCCCAGATCTGGTACCAGTTAAGACTTCTTCTTCGAATACAGGCTCAAAGGACACCATATTGCAACTCTTTGCCTGGTTTTTATTTCTAGAAGGTTTCTTTTGGCAAGATGGAGAGTTTGTCCAGTAACCCAAACCAACCCGAGATTGGTTGTAAGAAAGAAATAGAGAAAGAGGTACAGGAGATCCATTTCCATGATTTAAACTAGCGGCCTTTTGTAGATTATATCCCATCTTTGTCATGAGTTCACGAGATTGTGGACTATATAGATGGAAAGTTGGTTGGTATTTGGCTTCTGATTTTGACAATGTTGACTTATCAGTGGAAGAAGAAGGATTATCTGCTGCCTGGATGAAGGTAGCAGTTAGAGGTGAAAGACAATGCTCACCAAATGAAATCATATGACATGATTTATTTTTATTAGCCTTCTTGGACTTGGTGGAAGAAGATGGTGTTTCAAAGTCTGCCACTAAATCTAGATGGATCCATATGATCTTCCCTTTATCAGTAGACTGAGGAACAAGACCATCTGTTCGTGCAGGTGGAAGATTAACAATTTCCAGAGTAGTTCTCAGAATGGGGATGACGTCGTCCTATACAAGTTGAGCTACAAAATCTTTAAACTGCAAAGAGACGATATTAGCTGTTACAGTTTTCCTGTCTTGCTGGAGAGTGATTGTACCGAAATTGACCATCTCTTGAATTTTACCCTTGAGCACATAGCACGCTCGAGTTGGATGTCCAATAAACCTGTGGTAAACATAATATTTAGGATGGTCAATCTTACCAACTTTATCTGGCCGTTTAGGTTCTGGCAGTTAGAGTTTATTGCTCTCGATGAGGCAATCAAAGATAATCATGATATCATCTTCATCGAAAGATTATTCTTCTTTTGGAAGAAGTGCCCGTTGTGGTGGTGTTATAAAGGTAGATGTTGGCTGATTTACACTGATGGCTAGGGCATCTTTGCCTTTTAGGTTAGTGGCCAAAGTTTTCTTCCTCTTACGATTATTTTGACGGTCATTATTATTCGGTGTAGCACGTTCATCTTTGTCAAGATTAGGCATTTGAATGCCTAATTGCTTAAATTTGTCAGCTCTCTCTTCTACCGCTTTGGCGTTCATTATAAAAAAAGGCCAATCCTGAAACTGTGTTGATCCTGTCCATATGCTGATTATAGGCAACAAGTTTGATTTGCAAGTGTCTATAGTTAAAGCATCTAGAGTTTCGAGAGGCATTTTAAGTGCTTTACGATGGAACCGTTCAATGAAACGTTCAGTCGTTTCATTATGTCGTTATTTAATTTTGATGAGAGCAGACATAGTCATGTCATTGTTTCCCTCATAAAATTATTCCAAGAACATTTGTTTAAAGCCAGCGAAAAAGGTTATACACCCATCTGGTAAACTACGATACTAGTCATATGCTGCACCAGCTAAACAGCCAACAAATACTCTAGTAAGAAGAGCATCAATTGGTTGAAGTTGATCAGTCATTACTTCAAAGTGATTGAGATATTGACTTGGCGACGTGCTGCCATCAAACAGCATAATAGTAGAAGGTTTGTATTTAGGAGGAAATTGGACCTCTTTCTATTTTATGGGATAAGGTTGTTTGATCCTAAGCTTCTACAGGCTATCCTTCTGTTTGAAAACTTTAAATTGAGTACGTAAAAGTTTTACGGCCTCATTGATATCTCATGTTGATTGCGGAGTAGTAGATTGATTCAATGTGTTAAGAGGGGGTACTGCATGATAAGTACCATCCCCTGTACCAGATTAACTTGGAATAGCCTGCGCAGGAATAGAAGCGGTGTGAGGAGATTGTACCCCAGATCAATATTGGTGGGAATTGATGTTGTCACATGTTTTTGAGTTAGAATCAGATTAGCGTCTGGTGGAACTGTATGTTGTGCCATAATCACAGCATGCATGCCTGCCATCATATCAGCCATATTCTTCAAACTAGCCTCCAAAATAGCAATTCTCTACTCTTGACTGGAAGAACTGAAAGTATCTTGATCTTCTCTGATGGCACAAGCAGTCACTTCTCTAGCCTTCGAAGATGAGCTAGTAGAAAGAATGGTTCTTTCAGAACATTCACTGTCAGCATCAAAGTCACATAAAGAAATACTGTTTACAAAGAACAAAAGTTTTATTACAAACTAAAAAAATAGTACAGGAGTACAATTAATTTCTGGAGAAGTATAACTATAGGAATCTGATCAGAAGACGATCACTTTATTACTTGGACGATGTGATATCGAAGACACGAGCCTCTGGAGAATGCAGCAGCACTTTAGCAGGAGATTATGATCACTCTTGATCCCTTGTGATTGATATGAAACTCTATTTATAGCGTTCATGAAATAACCATTTAGTAGTTATTCTAGGTTGCGCGCGCTTCAGATTGCGCACCTCTTGTTCACTTACATAAAAGGTTGTACTAACTGCTATAGACGTGTGGCATCATTTGATTGAGATACGCATGGTCGTAAGCAGTATAGTGGACACATTATGCGAAGTTAGTGGCTTGTGCACCACGTCACTCTGTTTTGAACACTGTTTGATTACTCTGCGTGAGCTTCATCAGGTTACGCATGGGCACATCGTAACAACTTGCACGAACGGTTTGCACCAACTGCTGTAGATGCGTGGCATCGTTTGATTGAGATGCACGTGGTCGTGGGCAGTGTAGTAGACACACTCTGCGAAGTTGATGGCTTGTGTACCACTTCACCATGTATTAAAGTAAGAGTTGATCAAGTGGCGCCAATTTGTCAGGCTGCACATAGGCACAACTCAACGACTAGCACCTTTTAGCTAGGTCTTCTGTACTGTACTATTTAATCCTTGCACCATTTAGTGAATTTCGCGAACAAGCTGTCAGCATTAATTATATGCTAACAAAATCTTCTCGAGCGCCGTGTTGCGCGGGATTCGAATTGATTTTCCTTAATCTCCGTGATGTCAGTTGTCAGATAATGATGACGCCGTTACAGCTTCTCGAGGAAGTGCGTCACGTGTCGCTCCGCGCACCCTGACTCCAGCACAACCTGGCGATGGCGCAAACTGATGCTGCGCAACTTAATGATCTGGCACAACTTGATTAGTTTGGTGCCATCAGATGATTGAAGACTTTAATGGGTGGCGCCTCTTAATTTTTAGGCTCCACAAGTCCCCCTTCAAAGTTTCCAAACTTGAAAATACTTCAAAGTTTTGAAATACTTTGAATTATACTAGTTTTGTTTGGATTGCGCCAGTCTCAACCGTCATAATAAATTTCTTCTCGAAAACATTTGATCTCCTCTTCGTCTTCCCGAGTTGCATTGATGATGTTCGGTTTCCCATAGAAAATATGAAGCCTTGGTTGATCATATATAATGGGAGAGGTTCTTGTACTCATCCCTCACTTTTGTACTTCTATGGCACCTAAGAAGAAGGAGATGGCGACCGGCGTTAATGCCGAAGTGAAATTTCAGGAGACAAGGCCTGATACTGCGCCTACGGTCATGTCCGAGGTTGACCGATCACTGCGAGCAAACAATTTCTTAAAATGCTTTGGATTGACACCAGCAGTCTTTGATCGTCTGAACAGTGGTCCTTCGTCCTCTTCTGAAGATCGCGGTGATGCAGAAGGATTTCTTCGTCTGATGTATCGTTCAAGGATTCGTGATATGCGCGAGTTAGGTGCTTTTCTTCGCCAAGCTGGTGAAGAAGATGAGAAGAAGTAATGGTTTCTGTAGAGGCGCCACTTTTTCTTTTGTCTTTTGTGCAACTTATTTTGTAGGGACTTGTTTTTCCTTTTCTTATGTAAGAAAAGAATAAAAAATTTATTTCTGGCACCCTTCTGCAAACCTTTTTGTGTGATCTATTTAGTGACGCATGCCATTGCACCATTTTGACCAAGTCAAATGTTTACTATTTTTTGAAGAACATATGGCAGTTTTCGTGTGGTTTGAGCACCTTTTATTTAGGTCCTTCAACGTTCGTGGCCCTTTCTGTGCCATCAAAATCCGATGTTGTTCTTCTGCATACCGCATCTTCGGATGTTAGTTTGTCGTGCTTTATATCATCGACGATCTTCCGCACAAACATAGTTGATTTTGATGGTAAGTTCCAACAAAGAACCAGTGGTTTCTATACATTAGCGCCATTCATGAATTATTGTTTAACTTACGCCATTTTTTTTACTGAGACTGTTTTGAAGACAAGCGCTAATTTGTACAAATGAGACACATATTGTAAACGTGTGCCTGAAATTCTGAGAAAAGGTGCACATTGCAATCCAGTGTCTAACTTCGGTCAGAGGTGCATGTTGTAAACGTGTGCCTGAAATTCTGAGAAGAGGCGTGCACTGCAATCTAGTGCCTGACTTCGGTCAGAGGTGCATGTTTTAAACGTGCGCCTGAAACTGTGAGAAGAGGCGTGCTCTGCAATCCAGTGCCTGACTTCAGTCAGAGGTGCATGTTTTATCATAGGCGCCTATAGGCTGACTCTGATGATGTGCGCCTGTTGATCAAAGGCACACAGTTTGATAGATTTTGCTAACTCTTCTTTCTTTGTTGATATTTACAGAAGTCTGGTTGGCAAGCTTCTTCAGGACTGGCATCGGCGACTTGGATGCTGTGGGGGGCATTCTTCTGACACTCACATCAGACAGCTCATATGATTCTGACGCTCAAATCAGACAGCTCAGGACTCTCCATGTTCCAGAAGGGTCTACCTCAAATAGTAGGAAGGGCCTTTATACATGAGAGTTGGACGGTGGAGAGACAGAATTAGGAATCGTATCACGAGGGTGATCTCATTCCTAATTCTCATGACGGGCCGTCTCTTCTCCACCAGTTGTATTGACAGCAGCTTATCTTTGAGCTGTTGTACTCTGGGGTTCTCCTCTCGTCTTTCTGAGAGAGAAGACCAGAGTTATTTCCACTGTCCTGTTCGTTGCTTCAGGCCGAGACGACAAGGAACTGCCATCAACAAGAATATCTAAAGATGTAATAGACCTTCATTTATTAGATTTAGAATGAAAATCCGAGATGTAATAGATTTCCATCAAGATGTATCTATGTTTTTAAAGAAGGAATAAAGAATGATTTTCTCTTCTTTATGATTTGATTTGATTTGATGATATAGAAAATAGAATCCAGAGGTAATGTAGACGTGAACTCATTTTTCTATAGAAGACAGAATATCGTGTCTAAAAACACAATATCTGCGATATTTCAAATTTATCATAAAGAAAAGACATCTTTCAAAACAACTGGGTTTCAAAAGATGGAATTGATGATTAGGATAGGCTCCATGGAGGATTTTGAGTATTTATTATCTTGTGACTTTATTTACGAAAGAGTAAATAAACGATAATAAATGAAATAGAGATGAAAAGACTGATGAATAAGCATGCCTTTTCAAGGAAAGGTTGCTCCGATTCTCGAAACAAATAGTAAATGAAGATCCTTTCACGAACATGCCTTTTCGAGGAAAGGTTGTTTCGATTCGTGAGACAGAACATTTGGCTTTCATCTGCCTTTAAATAGTGTGGAACATTTCTGAGAGCATCATTCACCCCTTTTCCTTCCTTTGCAAATGTCTTCAGAAGAAATGCCTAAGGATATGGGAGTTATCCCAAAGATCGAAGCCACCCTCGACACTCCTTCCGATGAGCCTCCGCCGCCTACTCAGCCGAATGTCGGGGAAAACTCGGCTATTCCTGGAGAGAAGCAGGATATTATTGTCGAACTGGTGGAGCCCGGGAGTACTGCTGAAGAAGAAGCTTTATGGAAGGCCACCTGCAAACTGCTGGTGTCATCAGACAATAATGTCTTCGAGCTTCTTGCGAAATATGTTTTCAATCAAGAGGGCTCCGGTCCTCGTTAATTTTATGTATTTCCTTCTGTTTACATTTATGCAAATAAAAAGAAATTTTACTTACATTCTAAGTCTCTGTGATGATATTTCTTTTTAGCCTTCAAACATAATATTTCTTGAGGAATTTGCCATTAATGGGCATCATGGCGACTCGACCATCCATACCAGTTAATTGATAAGCTCCGTTGGAGAAAACTTTACTTACAACATAACGTCCTTCCCACTTTGCTTCGAATTTGCCTTTACTCATGTGCGTCATAGTCATAGGCCGTCTGACAGTTAGAACTAGTTCTCCTTTTTAAAATGTTCGGGCTTTGACTTTACAGTTGAAGGATTTTGATAGACGAGCTTGGTATAACTCAATTTGTTGTTGATCTAGGAGCTATTTCTCGTCAAGTGCTTCAAGCTCTTGAAGTCTCAGGCGATCATTATTTTCGGTTGTGAGTTCGTTGGCAATAGCAATTCTTAGGGAAGGGATCTGGATTTCCAATGGTAAGACGGCCTCACATCCATATACCAAAGAGAAAGGTGTACAGCCTGTAGGAGTACGTATAGTAGTACGGTAAGCCCATAGACATTCTCCAAGCTTTTCACTCCAGTTTTGTTTGTTGTTAGAAACAAACTTCTTGAGGAGTTTGATGATGGTTTTGTTAAATGCTCCTGCCAACCCATTAGCTACAGGATTGTAAGCTGTAGAAGCAATATTATTGATCATGTTGTCATCGAAGAATCGGGTGAATTTATGACTGATGAATTGTGGCCCATTATCATGAATGACTCATCGAGGAACACCGAATCTATAAATCATATAATGCTTAATAAAGTTGATGACGCTGCTTGTCTTGACCTCAGCTAGAGGTATAGCTTCAGTCCATTTTGAGAAGTAATCAGTTATGGCTAATATGAACCGATGTCCTCGAGATGAGGGAGGGTTGATAGGACTGATGACATCCATTCCCCAAACTTCAAAGGGCCAAGATGCTACCGTCGTGTGAACGAATTCTGACAGTTGATGAATGAAGTCAGCGTGGATTTGACATGCTCGGCACTTTCTTGTATACTCGAATGCATCAGATACCATTGAGGGCCAATAATAGCCCATACGGCGAATGCGATCCTGCAATTTAGGACCAGGTTGATGTGCGCCACAAACACCGTCATGAGCTTTCACGAAGTATTTATTTTGCTTCTTCCCCCGCAAGATAACGTAGGAGTAAGCCGTCAAATGTTCGTTGGTAAAGTGTCTTTGTAGTATGACCGTAGTAAAATCTGAGTAACCGTCGCCGAATTGTTGTAGCCTCCTTAGGGTCTTCAGGTAGGATATCATGGACCACGAAGTCTATGAAACGAATCCTCCAGTCTTCACTGATGGTACAAATTTCAACTGAAATGTTGAATTCCATGTTTGGGTTATTAACTTCCATATTTAAGTTATTCTGGACACAAAACAACTCTCTATTAATGATGACGGTCATTTGTTGTCTTCTGACAAAAATTGCTAATACTGCTGCAAGATTAGCGAGTGCATCAGCTTCCGTATTACATGCTCGGCGCACCTGTTCAATGAAGAACCTTTGAATGAAGTGGCCATTCTGATCGCTGCATCATGATATGGAACCAAATCTTTATGTCGAACTTCGTATGTGCCTCTAACTTGATTGACAATCAGTTTGGAGTCTCCGTAAACTTCAAGATACTCAATATCTAATTGTTTAGCCAATTAGAGCCCAATGAGCAGAGCGTTGTATTCAGCTACATTGTTGTAACACGACTCATCTAAAGAATAAGCTCTTTGGATAGTTAACCCTTCTGGTGAGACGAGAATGATTCTAACTCCAGCAACAATAGCACCTTTTGGTGCAATTTTGGATGCACCATCAAAGAATAGATACCAAATAAGAATTTCTTCTGAAATCATGTTGGATTCCAAGGTTTCATCTAGAATCTCATCGTAGAGTTTAGGTGTTTCGGGAAATGGATGAGCTGCTAGAAAGTCAGCAAGGGCTTGACCTTTAACAGACTTTTGAGGAACATAAACCATATCATATTGTGCTAACAATATGGCCCATGTTATAAGCCTAAAATTAAGGGTACTAGGCTTCTTCATCAGGACCCTGAGTGGATTAACTCTAGAAATAACATGAATAGTTTGGCCAGAAATATAATGTCTCGTCTTTTGAACAACAAACATCAAAGCTAGACATTCATTTTCTACTGGAGTGTATCGATGCTCAGCTCCTATCATCATGCGGCTAAGGTAGTAGATAGCCTGTTCATGACCTTCTTTATTCTTCTGACCTAATAAAGTACCTAAAGAGTAGTCCATTGCTCGAACATACATCATAAAAGGTATTCCTGACACTGGAGGTACTAGAACTAGAGGGTTCATCAAGTACCGCTTTATGTCTTCAAATGCTTGTTGATATTCTTCAGTCCAAATAAAAGACACACCTTTCTTCATGAGTTGAGTGAACGGTCTACAGTGTCCAGAGAGATTTAAGATGAATCTCCTGATGTACATAAGCCGTCCCTGGAATCCTCGTAGCTCTTTTAGGTTGCGTGGAGGATACATCTCTTGAATGGCTTTGATTTTCTCAGGGTCAACATGTATACCTTTAGAGGTAATAACGAATCCAAGAAACTTGCCACTAGAGACTCCTAGGAATGACTTGGTGGGATTCATCTTAAGTTGATGCTGGCGCATAAGATCGAAAATAGTTCTCAAATCTTGAATATGGTCTTCTTTTAAACGACTTTTGACAGCAATATTGTCAACATAACATTCAACAGTCTTTCGTAAATAATCACGAAAGATGGTACTCAATGACCCGCTGATATGTTGCACCAGCATTCTTAAGACCGAAAGGCATGACAGTGTAGCAATAGACTCCAAGAGGAGTACGGAAAGATATATATTTCTCATCTTCTGGATGCATCTTGATTTGATTGTATCCTGAAAATCCATCCATAAAGGACATACGTTCAAATCCGTAAGTATTATCAATCATGACATCAGTGATTGGGAGAGGGAATTCGTCTTTGGGACAGGCTTCATTAAGGTCTCTGAAGTCGATGCAGACTCGAACTTTCTCTGTCTTCTTCAAAACTGGGACAACAGTAGCCACCTAGTCCAGATGTTATTCTTCTCTGATGAAACCACAAGCGATGAGTTTCTTAATCTCATCTTCTATGGCATCCATCATGTCAGGTCGAAACCGATGTTGTTGCCGTTTGACTGGCCTCACATTTGGCAGAATGTTGAGCTTGTGAGTAGCGATCTGAGGATCCAACCTCGACATGTCTTCATAGCTCCAACCGAATACATCAATATATTCCCTAATGAGTTGGATTAGTTCTTGTTTATCCCCTTCAGGGAGGCTTTTGCTGACAAATATCGATTTTGGAGAAACTTTATCTCCAATATTGACTTGAACCAGCTGATCTTCAGTAGGTGGCTCACGTTGCTCAAAGCGAAGCTCCCATTGAGTATCCATTCTTTGTGTCCAAGGATCAAATTCAGAAGTTTCGACAAAATCTTCGTCATCTTCCGAGAACTCGGCAGTCACCATATTGGAAGATAAAGTCACACGATGATGTGCCCTACACTGGTATCTGAATCCCATGGGATAAAATTAAAAGAGTTAGATCGCTCTTCTTCCTCGGATTCGGAGGCTTCTGGAGTCGGAATTGGTGAAGTATAACCTAATCCCTGCTTCGTTTTGCCGTAGTATTTTTATGATTTTCCTTTCGGAGCAGGAATAGGAATAGGAGTTCGCCTTCCTTTGCCGCCATTGAGACCAGCTTTAAAATTATAGTCTATCTTTTGAATGATATCTTTTGATTGCTGACTATAACGACATTGAAGTCTTCCGTTATCGTCATTTTCTTCTTCGCTATCGAGCGTGATCTTCTGTTTTGTTCCTTTACTAAAAAGTATAGAAAGTTCATCTTTCTTCCTGGAAGGAACTAAGAAGAAGGAGTCCTGCATTGGCTCGAGCAATACTTCATTTCGAGAAGCTTCAATGCTCCTATGGCAAGTGATTCAAAGTTATCTAACATTTTTAAATAACATCGAGTATAATAAAAAAACATTAGTATACTGTAAAGGAGATGCTACTTTATTGATTTGTACATCGTCATTTACAACATGATTCTTAGCCTTCACAGAAGGCTTAGTAAGGTTGATAACCAGAGGAGGAGAAGAAGAAGGAGGAGGTTTGTTACGACGAAGGTCGATAACAAGAGGCTCAGAAGAGGTGATCTCCCTTTGTTCCTTTTCCACAGCAGGAGGCTGTTTGTTATGAGAGAAAAGATGTATGGTCAATTTCTGAGAAGAAGAAGGACAAATAGCACGTCCTTTGACGGGGATCACGAGAACATCTTTTGAAGTATGTTTCTGATCCTCCTCACTATCCATTGCCAATACAACTTTCATGAACACTTCTTTGTACATCCGAGAGTCCGTAAAATATGTTTCAACCCCCCTAAAAGGATTCAAGTTGGCTACTTCTTTTTGGACTTCTCCATTGGCATCCACATATTTGAAGTATTGATGTAAAGTGGATAGTACAATGTTAGGCTCATACAGAAAGGGTCTTCGCAGCAAAGTATTGTAAGAAAGTAACCTTCGTACGAAGATTGTGTAGCGCCCCGCTTTCGATAGGCGACGGAACTTCATAATATGCTAGCGCCGAGTCAGATCGGCCGGGAACTTAGATGGCCATCTGACTCGATCGCTAAGCTTGGTAAACGTTAACGCCTTGCGGCATCGATTCAAATCGATTTGGACGAAAGTTACGAGAATCGATCCAACTAATAGAACGACTTCTGTTGGAATAAGTCCTAGATGCAGCGGGCTGCGTCTCGGCGAGTGAGCTCTCTATAAGAGTCCCTTCGACAGGAACGGACCGCTGTATGGTTTTCTTGGAGCTTTGCCGCTGGGCTTGATGAAGTTCTTTCGCGTCGTTTTCATGGATGCAATTACAATTTCGATGCAAGGGGAAAAGAAGGAATTATAACAAAGCGTTGGTGCCATTGCAGGAGCTCGTATAACTAAGGATTTACGTTGAGTAGCGCTTGGACGATCGGCACGAAGCAAAGTAATCGGTGGGTGATTCGACCCTTCTTTTCTACTCTGTCCCGCAAACTTATTCCTTGCTTCGAATTCATTCAAATCGAACGATGCCAAGTTAATTGCATGCCAATCCACTAAGTCAAGAACTCGGGAAAAACGTATCAATTTAGTGTAATCTACTCGGAAAAATGCAAGTTTCTCACATAACTGGAAAAGTTTAAGGTTCTAGTAAAAAGATAGACTATTTCATGTGCTGCAAAATAATATGAAACGTCGATCATGGGTTATGATGCCTCGGACAATTTGGTAGCCACGGGACGCTAAATCGGTGTACGGCTTTGGGGAAAATGAATCGTTGCATGAGTTGCAAGAAATGATAATGTTGTTCGATACTATCCGCGCTATACGAAACTGTTTGCATATATGAAACTGTTCGCACATAGGCATGGTCATGGACAGCTTGTGCACAAGTTCGTTTTCCTCGAAACGGTATCCGGGGCATCGGAACCGATTTGTCCTAGGGGGAATAATTTATCGTGCTTCTGCGCGAGGCATGCGGGACCTTCAGTAAGGCTTGCAACCTAGGCTGAATGGGTTGCGTCGTATGCCAACTTCGATTAAGTCCCTAGTGGTGCGTAGCACCAATGACCGCATATAAGATAGTTGCATGCTCACCTATTGTCTTATGCAGGTGTAAATATTATCTCTGTTTTCATACAGGGACGAGCACGGCCGTGGTAAGAAATATGATAAACTGCGATATTATGTTGTTTGCTTTAATACTCAAAGACGGCTATCGAATATGAACTGAATTCATTTAGTTCTAATAGAAAGACAACTCTAAAGCATGCTTATCCTAACAATCAGAGTCGGTTTAGACAAGTTGGTTCGTCTCGTCCACTTAGCAAGTGTGCTAATCCCCTCCCCCAATTTCCCCAGGTGCGGCGGGCACTCCAACCGAAAACGAAGCTGAAGTACGGAGAGGCGTTTTGAAGCTCTTCCTATACTGAAGTATTTTGAAGCTAATTCAAGTCGACGGCTTATGTATAAAGGGGCGAATGTATGGGACGGCAAGCGTAGTTCAGACAACTTGTCGAATGTATTTTCTTTCTGTTTTCAATCAATGTAGCCGCAACGGCATCCAATGTAATTACGTCTTGCACTTCGTTGCAAGCTATGAATGAAAAGCATTTCTATTTTCCTATACTGCGTCTTAAATTCTGATGTGATTTGTGAAGTTTCAACTTGGCGTATTTATATCAAATGCAACGTAACATTCTGCCTTGTACGAGTGCAATTTCAGACTCGTACGGCATCATGCCTTAGCGAGGACGATCGAATCGACAAAAATTAACAACGGGGACGAACGTTGCCGACTCGGGGCGTGACAAATTGGTATCAGAGCACAGTTATGTTTCTTCGGATTTTTGAAAGATGTTTCATTGTTGGAATATCCGTTGCGATGGCTTGATTGAATGTTTGTCGGCATGCTGCGTAAAATACAAGTTCCATACAGGTAAGCCCGTAGATATTTTTGAAAAATACTAACGGGTTTACACTATTTGTAGGAATGACTAAGCGAGATAAGAAAATTGCCGGCGCAACAACCCAAACCGTAGATAGTACGTCGAGCACAAAAAGCACTGGCCCTAGCGAGACGACTATGGAGAAGATGCTACAGTTGATGGAACTGCAGCAGCAACAGCTTCAGTCACAATTCAAAGCCCAATTTGAGGCACAACAAAAACAGATGAATGCCCTGACTCAGATAGTGAGCAGAATGGCGGGCAATACCAAGACGATGGACGAAGAGCCCGAGGAAAAGCAAGGTGATCAAGAAGAAGACGAGGAGGAAGCTGGCTCCCTGCAAATGATGAACTCTCCTTCTATGTTCAAAGTAAAGGAGTTTCGCAAAATGAACCCGCCAAAGTTCAACGACCGAGCAGAGCCCGACGTGATAGTAGGATGGCTCACAGAGATGGAGGACTTGTTCGATCTCCTCTGCATCAAAAGGTCCCAAAGGGTGGCCTGTGCGGTGCTACAGTTACAACTAAAAGCACATGACTGGTGGGCGACGAAGAAACAAGAGATCTGTGAAACCGATTCCAACAAAAAGATTTCTTGGGAAATGTTCAAGACAGCCTTCCATGAGCAGTACGTTCCTCGCGCCATCCGTCGATAGAAGGCGAATGAGTTCATGATGTTGAGGCAGGGGAATATGAGTGTTGAAGATTATGATACAAGCTTCTCGAAACTTACAAAATTTGTCGGCGCCTTCCTGCCCAACAAAGAAGAATGGTGCGAGCATTTTTAGCAAGGCCTCAACGAAGAACTGCGTAGGGACGTCATGAACCAACGATGCCAAACTTATCGTGAATCCTACGAAGCCGCACTTGATAGTGAGCGAATCTTTGGCCGTATGTCACAAAGGGTCGTGCCTGTCGTTCGCAACAACTTCAACAAGCGTCCTAATGATGCTGGAGGATCGGGAGTACAAAAGCGCCCAAACATGTCTGAGAATCGTGGTCACTTTGTCGCAGTAAATTGCAACAGATACGGCAAACGTGGGCACCGAGCACCCGATTGTAGACTGAGAACATGCTTCAAGTGTGGCGAGCTAGGCCACTTCAGTCAATATTGTCAGGCGGGGAAGCCGAATCAACACAACCCACCAAGGAACACTCCGAATCCATATAAAGCGCCTACACTACAAGGCGCAAATGCGGTGCATGTGATCCCGCAGAATCAACGCCACGGAGCTCAAGGCCGAGTTTATGCCTTAACTCGGGATGAGGCGTACGCGTCCGATACGGTTGTAACAGGTATATTACTCAACAAAGATATACCTGCTTGAGTCCTATTCGATTCGGGTACGACGCATAGCTTTATATCTGCTGATTGCGCGAAAGAAAATAAAATAACCATGCAATCACTAGATATAAATATTAGCATTAGCACTCCGTCGGGAGTCGATATGCCTGTGAACTTTATTTGTAGGGATGGCCACCTTTGCATCGGGGAAAGATATCTATCCTTGGATGCCGTCGTGCTAGACATCAAAGATTACGACATAATCTTGGGCATGGATTGGTTGGGCGCTTGTCGTGCAACGATCGAGTGCGCGGAGAAGAGAGTGGTGTTGTGCCTTCCTGGCGAGATAGAGTTCTCATATTCGTATGGTACGGCCTCGAAGACGGCGATGATGGTATCGGCAATCTCGGCAAGGCGTATGCTGTGTTCCGGCTGTGCGAGATACTTGGCATCAGTTCGAAACACGCGGACGGATAATATAAACACAATGCAGACTGATGTTGTGGCAGATTTTCCTAACATTTTTCCTGACGAGATGCCCGGGATGCCGCCGGATCGAGAAATTAAATTCAGCATCGACACCTTTCCGGATACACGGCCGATATCAAAGGCGCCTTACCGAATGGCTCCAGCAGAACTGAAGGAGTTGAAGGTGCAATTACAAGAGTTGCTAGACCGCAGATTTATTCGCCCTAGCGTCTCTCCGTGGGGAGCTCCCGTACTGTTCGTGAAGAAAAAGGATGGGTCGTTGCGGCTATGCATCGACTATCGGGAACTCAATAAGGCGACCGTACGGAACAAGTATCCTTTGCCGCGAATCGACGACTTGTTTGACCAACTACAAGGTGCGGCAATATTTTCAAAAATTGATCTTCGTTCAGGCTATCATCAATTGAAGATCAAGTCCGATGACATATCAAAGTCTGCCTTCCGCACTCGATATGGTTATTACGAATTCCTCGTCATGCCGTTCGGTTTGACGAATGCCCCAGCCGCATTCATGGATCTGATGAACCGAGTCTTCCGACCTCAAATAGATAAATTTGTAGTCGTATTCATCGACGATATCCTTGTCTACTCAAAGAATCGTGAAGAATATGCAGAACATTTGAAGACGGTACTGCAGATTCTACGTGAAAACAAATTGTACGCCAAGCAGAGTAAGTGCGAGTTCTGGATGAGTAGCGTGACATTCTTCGGGCACGTAATCTCTGTCGAAGGTGTCGCGGTGGACCCAAAGAAGATTGATGCGGTGGTGGATTAGAAATGACCTGCCTCGGCTAGCGACATTCGGAGTTTCCTTGGCTTAGCGGGCTACTACCGTCGATTCGTGCGAAGCTTTTCAAAACTAGCATCGCCTCTGACTCGCCTCACCCAGAAGGGAGTAGTATTTGAATGGAGCAACGACTGTGAATCCAGCTTCCAAGAGTTGAAGCAACGGCTCGTCTCAGCTCCAATCCTTGCACTTCCAGACGGTCCAGAAGGCTTTCAGATATTCAGCGACGCGTCGGGAACTGGCCTCGGGTGCGTACTCATGCAGAGAGACAAAGTCATCTCCTACGCTTCACGGCAGTTGAAGCAGCACGAGAAAAACTACCCGACGTACGACCTAGAATTGGCGGCGATCGTCTTTGCGTTGAAGTTATGGCGGCACAACCTCTATGGCGTGGCATGCAGAATCTACACAGATCACAAAAGCCTGAAGTACTTATTTACACAACGGGAACTCAATCTACGACAGCGACGTTGGCTCAAACTCATAAAAGATTACGAGCTAACGATCGAGTATACACCGGGCAAGGGAAACGTGGTGGCCGACGCACTCAGCAGAATGTTTATGGGAACACTGGCCATAAACAAGAAATACGATGAGACCTTGAAGCGATGGGTATCGAACTCGAAATTGAGTATCGACACCTGCACCTAGCTCAACTGAAGTTAGGATCGAGCCTGCTTAGCAAGATAAAGACCGCACAGGAGGACGACTCATTCCTGAAGAAAATACGCGAGCTGATTTCAACGGGAAGGGCGACTGACTTTCCGGAAGACGGAGACGGGACGATGCGACTAAAGGGAAGGCTCTGCGTTCCTGAAACTGTCGAACTCAGAAAAGAAATTCTGACGGAGGCCCATTATACGAAGTACTCGTTACATCCTGGAAGCACCAAGATGTACAAGGACTTGCACACAAACTTTTGGTGGCACGGTATGAAGAAAGACGTGGCTACGTTCGTATCGCAATGTATGGCGTGTCAGCAGGTGAAGGCGGAACACCAACGGCCAGGCGGCGAGCTGCAAAACATCGCCATTCCCGAATGGAAGTGGGACAATATCTCGATGGATTTCATTGTGGGATTTTCGAAGATGCCGCGGGGGAATGACGCGATTTGGGTCATTGTTGATAGATTGACCAAGTCGGCTCACTTCATCGCAATTAAAGTAGGATGGAGCGTCGATCGGTTAGCACAAATCTATGTCGATGAGATTATTCGACTGCACGGGGTACCGGCCACTATAATTTTGGATAGAGACGGGCGATTCCTATCGTGTTTCTGGACGAGCCTCCAAGCGGCGATGGGGACCAAACTGAACTTTAGTTCGGCGTACCATCCCCAAACAGACGGTCAGACAAAGAGGGTCAATCAGATCTTAGAAGATATGTTGCGTCTGTGTGCGATCGACCCAAAGACTGGTTGGGATACGTATTTGCCGCTTGTGGAGTTTGCGTATAACAATAGTTATCAGTCGAGCATTCAGATGGCTCCATACGAAGCGCTCTACGGAAGGATGTACCGTTCGCCGATATGCTGGGATGAAGTCGGAGAGCGACAAGTGCTTGGACCGGAACTGGTGGAGCAGGCCGTCGAAAAGGTCCGCTTGATTCGAGATAGACTCCGCATCGCACAAAGTCGACAAAAGAGCTACACAGATCTTCTTCGACATTCGCTAGAGTTCTTGGCCGGGGACCCTGTGTTTCTAAAAGTAACGCCCATGCGCGGTGTGATGCGGTTCGGCGTTAAAGGCAAGTTGAGCCCGAGATTTGTAGGCCCCTTCGAGATCATTGAGCGAGTTGCGACGGTTGCTTATCGGATCGCACTACCTCCTGCCTTAGCTGATGTGCACGATGTTTTCTATATTTCACAACTTCAAAAATACGTGCACGATCTAAGTCATGTGGTTAGCTTCGATCAGTTGGAGCTACGTACTGACTTGTCTTACTCGGAGGAGCCTATTCAAATTTTGGACCGCAAGGAGAAGGTGCTGCAAAATCGGTCGATGTCCTTGGTCCGCGTGCTTTGGCAGAACCATTCAGTCGAGGAGTCGACGTGGGAGATGGAGGCGGAGATGAAAGAGAAGTACCCCGCATTGTTTGTCTAAATTAAGGTCAGACCCTTGTTCTTAAGTTTCGGAACGAAACTTTTTCTTAGTGGTATATTATGTAGCGCCCCGCTTTCGATAGGCGACGGAACTTCATAATATGCTAGCGTCGAGTCAGATCGGCCGGGAACTTAGATGGCCATCTGACTCGATCGCTAAGCTTGGTAAACGTTAACGCCTTGCGGCATCGATTCAAATCGATTTGGACGGAAGTTACGAGAATCGATCCAACTAATGGAACGACTTCTGTTGGAATAAGTCCTAGATGCAGCGGGCTGCGTCTCGGCGAGTGAGCTCTCTATAAGAGTCCCTTCGACGGGACCGGACCGATGTATGGTTTTCTTGGAGCTTTGCCGCTGGGCTTGATGAAGTGCTTTCGCATCGTTTTCATGGATGCAATTACAATTTTGATGCAAGGGGAAAAGAAGGAATTCTAACAAAGCGTTGGTGCCATTGCAGGAGCTCACGTAACTATGGATTGACGTTGCGTAGCGCTTGGACGATCGGCATGAAGCAAAGTAATCGGTGGGTGATTCGACCCTTCTTTTCTACTCTGTCCCGCAAACTTATTCCTTGCTTCGAATTCATTCAAATCGAACGATGCCAAGTTAATTGCATGCCAATCCACTAAGTCAAGAACTCGGAAAAAATGTATCAATTTTGAGTAATCTACTCGGAAAAATGCAAGTTTCTTACGTAACTGAAAAAGTTTAAGGTTCTAGTAAAAAGATAGACTATTTCATGTGCTGTAAAATAATATGAAACGTGGATCATGGGTTATGATGCCTCAGACAATTTGGTGCCCACGGGACGCTAAATCGGTGTACGGCTTTGGGAAAAATGAATCGTTGCATGAGTTACGAGAAATGATAATGCTGTTCGATACTATCCGCGCTATACGAAACTGTTTGTATATATGAAATTGTTCGCACATAGGCATGGTCATGGACAGCTTGTGCACAAGTTCGTTTTCCTCGAAACGGTATCCGGGGCATCGGAACCGATTCGTCCTAGGGGGAATAATTTATCGTGCTTCGGCGCGAGGCATGCGGGACCTTCAGTAAGGCTTGCAACCTAGGCTGAATGGGTTGCGTCGGATGCCAACTTCGATTAAGTCCCTAGTGGTGCGTAGCACCAATGACCGCATATAAGATAGTTGCATGCTCACCTATTGTCTTATGCAGGTGTAAATATTATCTCTGTTTTCATGCAGGGACGAGCACGACCGTGGTAAGAAATATGATAAACTGCGATGTTATGTCGTATGCTTTAATACTCAAAGACGGCTATCGAATATGAACTGAATTTATTTAGTTCTGATAGAAAGACAACTCTAAAGCATGCCTATCCTAACAATCAGAGTCGGTTTTGACGAGTTGGTTCGTCTCGTCCACTTAGCAAGTATGCTAATCCCCTCCCCCAATTTCCCCAGGTGCGGCGGGCGCTCCAACCTAAAACGAAGCTGAAGTACGGAGAGGCGTTTTGAAGCTCTTCCTATACTGAAGTATTTTGAAGCCAATTCAAGTCGACGGCTTATGTATAAAGGAGCGAATGTATGGGACGGCAAGCGTAGTTCAGACAACTTGTCAAATGTATTTTCTTTCTATTTTCAATCAATGTAGCCGCAACGGCATCCAATGTAATTACGTCTTGTATTTCGTTGCAAGCTATGAATGAAAAGCATTTCTATCTTCCTATACTGCGTCTTAAATTCTGATGTAAATTGTGAAGTTTCAACTTAGCATATTTATATCAAATGCAACGTAACGTTCTGCCTTGTACGTGTGAAATTCCAGACTCGTACGGCATCACGCCTTAGCGAGGACGATCGAATCGGCAAAAATTAACAACGGGGACGAACGTTGCCGACTCGGGGCGTGACAGATTGCCTATTTGAATTTTCAGGCGAATATTTCCCAAAGGTTCACTTCTTCCAGAATTGAATCCCAAGATTGTCGTGATGGTTGTCGAAAGATTGTGTACAGGAATCTTCAATGCATCTAGTAGAGTCTTTTGCATGATGTTGAGCGCAGACCTAGGATCGATAAGGATACGATCAACTATCATGGTATCAACATATCCCGTGAAGTAAAGGGGTCGATCATGACGATTATCTTGTAACATCATATCGTCTTGTGTAAAGGTGATGTTTGGCATCAGTTCCATCACACTATGACAATGAAGGCATGTTATAGGCTCATCCTCTGGTTTCTTGATAAGTGCTAGACAAGTATCGGCTTGCGTTAAAGCTTCACTCAACGTTTCTCTAGTCTTCCTCGAAAGACGGAGTAGCTCAAAAATTGACAATCTTACCATAGTATTGTCCAGTTGAGCCAGTATATCAAAGTTATATGGATTATCAAGTCCCAAAGTTGGAGTTTTCTTTAATACTTTATCGAAACGGACAGGCTATTTTTCTTTGTCGGCTGTCGTCGGTTTGGGAAGTGTTACCTCTATCTGGGGTGACGAAGTTGATGGATTATTGACAGCAGAAGAAGATGTTGCTTGAGGAGGCTCCAGAGCTGGAGCAGGGTCTTTTTGACCTTATGAGTAGTCTCTTAGGTAAAGTTTCCCAGACCTGGTACCAGTCAAGACTTCTTTCTCGGATACAGGCTCAAAGGATACCATATTGCAGTTCTTTGCCTGGTTCTTGTTTCTAGAAGATTTCTTTTGGGAAAATGGAGAGTTTGTCCATTAATCCAAACCAACCCGAGATTGGTTGTGAGAAAGTCATAGAGAAAGAGGTACAGGAGACCCCTTTTCATGATTCAACCCAGAGGCCTCTTGTAGATCATATCCCATCTTCGTCATGAGTTTACGAGATTGTAGACTGTACAGATAGAAAGCTGGTTGGTATTTGGCTTCTGATTTTGATAATATTATCTTATTATTGGAAGAAGATGAAGAATTATCTGCTGTCGGGATGAAGGTAGCAGTTAGAGGTGGAAGACAAGGCTTACCAAATAAAATCATGCGACATAATTTATTTTTAGTGGCCTTTTTGGACTTGGTGGAAGAAGATGGTATTTCAAAGTCTACCACTAAATTTGGATGTATCCATATGATCTCTCCATTGTCAGTAGACAGAGGAATAAGACCATCTGTCCGTGCAGATGAAAGATTAACAATCTCCAGAGTTGTTCTCGGAATGGGGATAACGCCGTCTTGCACAAGTTGAGCTAGAAAATCTCCAAACTGTAAAGAGATGACATTAGCTGTTACAGTTTTCTCGTCTTGCTGGAGAGTGATTGTACCAGAATTGACCATCTCCTGAATTTTACCCTTGAGCATATAGCACGCTCGAGATGGATGTCCAATAAACCTGTGGTAAACACAATATTTAGGATGGTCAGTCTTACCAACTTCATCTGGCCTTTTAGGTTCTGGCAGTTGGAGTTTGTTCCTCTTGATGAGGCAATCAAAGATACTCATGATGTCATCTTTATCGAAAGAGTATTCTTCTTTTGGATGAGGTGCCCATTGTGGTGGTGCTGAAGAGGTAGATGTTGGCTGATTTACATTGATGGTCAGGGCTTCTTTGCCTTTGAGGTTAATGGCCAAAGTCTCCTTTCTCTTACGATTATTCTGTCGGCCATTATTATTTGGTGTAGCACGTTCCTCTTTGTCAAGATTAGGCATTTGAATGCCTAATTGTTTGAATTTGTCGGCGCTTTCTTCTACAGCTTTGGCATTCATTATGAAAGAAGGCCAATCCTGGAACTGTATTGATCCTGTCCACATGCTGATTATAGGCAACAAATTTGATTTGCAAGTGTCTATAGTTAAAGCATCGAGTTTTGAGAGGCATTTTGAGTGCTTCACGGCGAAACCGTTCAATGAAACGTTCAGTCGTTTCATTATGTCGTTGTTTGATTTTGATGAGAGCAGACATAGTCATGTTGTTTGTTTCCTCATAAAATCATTCCAAGAACATTATTTAAAACCATCAAAAGAGGTTATGCACCCATCTGGTAAACTACAATACCAGTCATATGCTGCACCAGCTAAACAGCCAACAAATACTCTGGTAAGAAGAGCATCATTTGGTTATAGTTGATCAGTCATTACTTCAAAGTGGTTGAGGTATTGACTTGGAGACGTACTGCCATCAAACAACATAATAGTAGGGGGTTTGTATTTATGAGGAAATTGGACCTCTTTCCATTCTATGGGATAGGACTGTTTGATCCCAAGCTTCTACAGGCCATGCTTCTGTTTGAAAGCTTCAAATTGAGTACGTAAGAGTTTTACGGCCTCATTGGTATCTCCTGTTAATTGTGGAGTAATAGATTAATTCAATGTGTTAGGAGGGGGTACCGCATGATAAGTACCATCCCCTGCACCAGATTGACTTGGAATAGCTTGTGCAGGAATAGAAGCAGTGTGAGGAGATTGTACCCCCAGATCAATATTAGTGGGAATTGATGTCGTCACAGGTTCTTGAATCGGAATCAGATTCGTGACTGGTGGAACTGTATAATATGCCATAATCACAGTATGCATGCCTGCCATCATCTCAGCCATGTTCTTCAAACTAGCCTCCAAAGCAACAATTCTCTGCTCTTGACTGGAAGAAGTAGAGGTATCTTGATATTCTGTGATGGCATAAGCAGTCACTTCTCTAGCCTTTGAAGACGAGCTAGTGGAAAGAATGGTCCTTTCAGAACTTTCACTGTCAGCGTCAAAGTCACATAAAGAACTATCCCCAGAATAAGTGATAGAAATATCTTTTTGACTGAAGGAATCTTGGTTTGAATCAAGAAGATTCCTTTGACCGATTGTGTCTCGGCTTCTTGATCTAGTATATTGGTATACTCCTTCACCGGATTCATGAATCCTATCTAAGTATTGCTGACTAGGATTGCGGGACGCATTACGTCTTGGACATTTTCCACCCCAGTGCTTCGAGATGCCATGTTGACAAAAGCATAGAGTAGTTCATCTGCGTCCACTATGATTGGTTCAGGAGTCTGAATATAATTCAAACGGTCAAAGACGGACCGCTTGGCTGACTGACAGCAGCATTTGATGACAACTTCATGATGGTGGTTGCAATGATGTTCTTATTGTTGGACCACCACTGGACGAGATGGATTTACAACCTTCTGCTTCTGTATTAAGAGTTCACGAAGGTCTCTAACAGGACGGGAAGAAGTTGTACGAATGTAGTCCTTGATGATATTCGGGACATGGTTCCTGTTCTTGAGGTGTCCTGTACCTTGAGTGTACAAGAACGTGCTATGCTGGTTAGCATAAGTCACAGGATCTTTCACCTCAGCATTCTTCCTCTGGTGTAAGTTAGCAACCAGTGCGGGTTGCGCTTGATGCATCTTGTGATTTCTCGAGGTTGAGCCTATTTGGTACCTGTTGATATAGGTGCGCAAGTCTGACAGGGGGCTGCTTGTGTATCTACTTGAGATACTAGTAGTTTGCCTCGTCGGGATCTTGAAATACATAAGGTTGGTAGATCCTGCCCTAATCTCTTTGGAGTAGGCATAATGCCCTTTTGCATGGAAGGTTTGTTCTGAATGGAACTCATCTTCCCGATAGAGATTTGGTTGCCTCTATTAAGGAGAGCAATACTTTCCACTCAGTCAACGACTCGAGCAGAATGAGGAAAAGTTAAAGAGCCTTTTCCTTGATTTGGTGATTTCTTACTAAGCTTCTGATTTGGTGGAAAAGAGCGCTTCTCTTTATATTGCGCTAGTGCACAAGTTCGTGCAGGTTGCGCCAAGGCATAAACCTGCGCAAGTTGTGCTGAAGCAGGAACATGCACAAATTGTGCCAAAAAAGAAAAGGCCAAAGGGCACTTTCCCTTGTTTTAGACAGCAGTGTGTCGAGACAGAGTCTTCTTCGATTTCAGGGTCGAAGAAGTAGAGGAATTAGCCAAAAGGTTATTTCCCTTAGGTTGCACCGAAGCATTGATGGGCGCAAGTTACGCAGAAGCAGGAACGTGTACAGGTTGTGCCAGGGAAGAGAGTGCTGAAGGGCACTTTCCCTTGTTTTGGATAGCAGTATGTCGAGACAGAGTCACCTTCGATTTTAGGGTTGAAGAAGTAGAGGGATTAGCCAAAAGGCTGTTTCCCTTAGGTTGCGTCGAAGCATTGATGGGCGTGAGTTGCGCAAAGGCAGGAGATTGTGCCATCGGTGACTTAGGAGTCCAAACAGAGCGCGTCTTGCTCTTAACTGCGACAACAGTGCGCTTGGCACCTCCAACATTGATCATAGTCTCTTAGGCTGTCTGGTAGACTTTAACGACCAGGGTCTTCTGCATCTTGCCAATTGACAAGGTATCATATTGATTTGTCACTTTCTCGTCGGAGGAGAAAGTAATCCCCAGCAGAGTCGCCATTTTGTTTACAAAGAACAAATGTTTTATTACAAACTAAAAAAAAGAGTACAGGAGTATAATTGATTTATGGGAAAGTACAACTATAGGAATCTAATCTGAAGACGATCACTTTATCCCTTGGACGATGTGATATCGAAGATACGAGCCTCTGGAGAATGCAGCAGCACTTTAGCAGGAGATTATGATCATTCTTGATCCCTTGTGATTGATTTGAAACTCTATTTATAGAGTTCATGAAAATAACCATTTAGTAGTTAATTTGTGTTACGCGCGCTTCAGATTGCGCGCCTCTTGTTCACTTGTGCGAAAGGTTGCGCTAACTACTATAGATGCGTGGCAACATTTGATTGAGATGTACGTGGTCGTGAGCAGTATAGTGGATATGTTCTGCGAAGTTAGTGGCTTGTGGGCCACGTCACTCTGCTCCGAACACTGTTTGATTACTCTGCGCGAGCTTCATCAGGTTGCACGTGGGCGCATCGTAACAACTGGCACGAACGGTTTGCACCAACTGCTGTAGATGCGTGGTATTGTTTGATTGAGATGCGCGTGGTCGTGGGCAGTATAATGGGCACACTCTACGAAGTTGATAGCTTGCGTGCCACGTCACCCGGTATTAAAGTAAGCGTTGATCAAGTGGCGCCAATTTGTCAGGCTGCGTATAGGCGCAACTCAATGACTAGCACCTTTTGACTAGGTCTTCTGTGTTGTAATGTTTAATCCTCGCGCCATTCAGTGACTTGTGCGAACAAGCTGTCAGCATTAATTACATGCTGACAAAATCTTCTCGAGCACCGCGTTGTGCGAGATTCGAATAGATTTTTCTTTAATCTCTGTGTTGTCAGTTGTCAGATAATGATGATGCCATTACAGCTTCTCGAGGAAGTGTGCCACGTGTCTCTCTATGCACCCTAACTCCAGTGCAACCTGGCGATGGTGCAACCTGATGCTGCACAACTTGATGATCCGGCGCAACTTGATTGGTTTGGCGCCATTAGATGATTGAAGACTTTATGGGTGGTGCCTTTTATTTTTTAGGCTCTATAAATACCCCCAGAATAAGTGATAGGGATATCTTTTTGACTGAAGGAATCTTGGTTAGAATCAAAAAGATTTCTTTGGCCGATTATGTCTTGGTCGGAAGGAAGATTCCTTTGATCGATTATTTTTCGGCTTCTTGATCTAGTATATTGGTATACCCCTTCACCGGATTCATGAATCCGATCTAAGTATTGCTGACTAGGGTTGCGGGATGCATTACGTCTTAGACGTTTTCTACCCCAGTGCTTCGAGATGTCATGCTGACATGAGCAAATAGTAATTCATCTTCGTCCACTAAGATTAGTTCAGGAGTCTGAACATAACTCAAACGGTCAAAAATAGACCGCTTGGCTGATTAACAGCAGCATTTGATGACAACTTCATGATGGTGGTTGCAATGATGTTCTTGTTGTTGGAGCACCGCTGGACGGGATGGATTTGCAACCTTTCGCTTCTGTATTAAGAGTTCACGGAGGTGACTACCAGGACGAGAAGAAGTTGCAGGAACGTAGTCCTTGATGATATTCAGGACATGGTTCCTATTTCTGAGGTGTCATGTACCTTGAGTGTACAAGGACGTGCTAATCTGGTTAGATAAAGTCACAGGATCTTTCACCTCAGCATTCTTCCTCTGGTGCAATTTAGTAACTGGTGCAGATTGCGCTTGGTACATCTTGTGATTTCTCGAGGTTGAGCCTAATTGGCACCTGTTGACATGGGTGTGCAAGTCTGACAGAGGAGCTACTTGTGCATCTACTTGAGATACTAGTAGTTTGCCTCATCGGGATCTTGAAATACATAAGGTTGGTAGATCCTGTCCTGATCTCTTTGGAGTAGGTATATTGCCCTTTTGCATGGAAGGTTTATTCTGAATATAACACATCTTCCCGACAGAGATTTGGTTGTCTCTGTTAAGAAGAGCAGTACTTTCCATCCAGTCAACGACTCGAGCAGAATAAGGAAAAGCTAAAGAGCATTTTTCTTGATTTAATAATTTCTTACTAAACTTCTGATTTGGTGGCAAAGAGGGAATCACTAAATAGTACTTCTCTTTACGTTGTGCTAGTGGAGAAGTACATGCAGGTTGCACCAGGGCATGAACATGCACAAGTTGTGCCGGAGCAGGAACATGCGCAAGTTGCGCTGGAGAAGGAACATGCGCAAGTTGCGTCGGAGAAAAAAAGGTCAAAGGGCGCTTTCCTTTATTTTGTCCAGCAGTGTGTTGAGGTAGAGTTTCCTTCAATTTCAGAGTCGAAAAAGTAGAGGGTTTAGCCACAAGGCTGTTTCCCTTAGGTTGTGCCAAAGCAGTGATGGACGCAAGTTGCACAGTAAGAACATGTACAGGTTGTGCCAGGGAAGAGAAGGCCAAAAGGCACTTTCCCTTGTTTTGGACAACAGTGTGTCGAGATAGAGTCTTCTTCGATTTCAGAATCGAAGAAGTGGAGGGATTAGCCAAAAGATTGTCTCCCTTAGGTTACGCCAGAGCAGTAATGGGCGCAAGTTGCGCAGAGGCAGGAGATTGCACCGCCGAGGACTTAGGAGTCCAAACAGAGCACGTCTTGCTCTTAATAGCAGCAGCAGTACGCTTGGCACCCCCAGCATTGATCATGGTCTCGTAGGCTGTCTGGTCGACTTGAACAACCAGGGTCTTCTGCGTCTTGCCAATTGACGTGGAATCACATTGAGTTGTCACTTTCTCGTCGGAGGAGAAGGTCGTCCCCAGCAGAGTTGCCATTTTATTTGTAAAGAACAAAAGTTTTATTACAAACTGAGAAAAGAATACAGGAGTACAATTAATTTATGGGGAAGTACAACAATAGGAATCTGATCAGAAGACGATCACTTTATCCCTTGGACGATGTTATATCGAAGACACAAGCCTCTTGAGGATGCAACAGCACTTTAGCAGGAGATTATGATCACTCTTCATGCTTTGAGACTGATTTAAAACTCTATTTATAGAGTTCTTAAAATAACTGTTTAGCAGTTATTCTGAATTACGCGCGCTTCAGGTTGCGTGCCCCCTACTCACTTGCGCAAACGGTTGCACTAACTACTATGGACGCGTGGTATCGTTTGATTGAGATGCACGTGATCATGAGCAGTGTAGTGGACACGTTCTGTGAAGTTAGTGGCTTGCACGCCACGTTACTCTGTCCTGAACACCATTTGATCACCTTGTGCGTGCTTCATCTGGTTGCACGTGGGCACAACGTAACAACCTGTGTGAGCAGTTTGCACTAACTGCTATAGACGCGTGTCATCGTTTGATTGAGATACACGTGGTCGTGGGCAGTGTAGTAGGCACGCTTTGCAAAGTTGATAGCTTGCGCGCCACGCCACCCTGTTTTTAAAATAAGAGTTGATCAAGTAGCGCCAATTTTGTCAGGCTGCGCATAGGCGCAACTCAATGACTGGTGTCTTTGACTAGGTCTTCTGTGCTATACTGATTAATCTTCGTGCCATACAGTGACTTGTGCGAACCAGCTGTCAACATTAATTACATGCTAACAAAATCTTCTCGAGCGCCGTATTGTACGGGATTCGAATAAATTTTTCTTAATCTTTGTGCTGTCAATTGTCAGGAAATGATGATGCCGTTACAGCTTTTCGAGGAAGTATGCCACGTGTCTCTCGTGCAACCTGACTCCAGCGCAACCTGACGTTGGCGCAGCCTGATGCTGCACAACTTGATTGTTTGGCGCAATATAATGTTTTGGCGCCATCTGATGATTGAACACTTTAATGGGTGGCGCACCTTAATTTTTAGCCTCTACATAAGCATGTAAGAAATTAAGTGGATCAATCATATATTGGGCCGAAAGATTTGAGTCGAGGTTGAGTCCCTATCTATCGTCGGAAAGTATATTGGTTTCATGGTAATGGTTATAGTTTAACCGTTAGACCTGAAAGTCGTATCATAAAAATAGGGTACCAGGGAACGTGTTTTAGTGGAACTTGATATACCTACATGAAGGTGGGCTCGTCTAGGTCTTACATGTGAAATTTGTTAGAAGGAAAAGTCTAGAGTTGTGCTCCAAATATCAAAGTCACGATAGGGAACACCAAATGATCGAATTTGAAAGTGGGAGTTCATGTGGCACTAATTAATACACAAAAACAATCCGATTAAAGCACGAAATAAGGATAATAAGATTTAAGGGATGGCAGAGTAAGTCAAGATTGAGATATAGCCATATGGGTTGGTAGATGACTAACTACAATTGAGTATTTGCAATATCATAATCTGTAGCATTTGCTTCCTAAGAATTTAATTTTTTATAATTAGGAATTTGAATTGGGATCACAAGGGTGGGTACCTAAGCCTATAGCTTAAGTATAGTAAAACTAGGATATATATGTGGTCCCCAGGGTCCCCAGACAGCCTCTAGGGTATTATTTTATTATTTTAGAATTTCTTGGATTTTTAGGAGATTTTTAGATAATTTTTATATATAGTTTTATTATTTTCTTAAGCTTCTAGGAATTGTTGTGAAGGCATCCGAGAGTATTTTTGAGGTCAAATAATTTATTTGGGCTCTAGAACCCCTAAAATATTTTCTAGATTTTTCTAGGAATTTTTAGGAATTTTCTGGGATTTATTTGGAATTTTTAGGATTTTTCTTGAATTTTTATTTAATTTTCTGTAATTTAAAACCTATTTTCCAAAACAAATATCCAGTCAGCCGCCGGCGCGGCCCACCCGTCAGCCGCTGAAGCGGGAGGGCACGGGCCCACGTGGCAGCGAGTGGGGCTGTGGGCTCGGTATCCGAGCTGCCCACGGATACCTAAGCCGAGCCATACAAGGAGCCGAGCCCAGCTCAGTTTTTCTAGGCCGTTCGATCAGGGCGGTGGGCGCACAGGATAGAGCCACGTGGCAGCCGACTCAAGCCGCAGCACCGACTCTCTCTATATATATATATATATTAGTTATTAGTTTTCCGAAAACCCTAGAAATTCAACAGCTTTTAGTGGGAGAGTTTGATTGGGATCTTCGACTTCGCGGAGCGATTGCCGTTGATCTAGACGTCCTTTTTGCACGCCGTTTTTTTTTGTTAGAAGCGTATTGAGGTTAGGCTTTTGAATATATATATTAATTTCTGTAATTTTGATCTCGAATTTCTGAATAATTATTTGAGTGTCGATTGTCCAAAAATCAACACGTCGCACGGTTTTCGAGATTCCGAGCGATCCCGAACTCCGTTTTACGATCCGTTTGAAGTTTTAGAAAGCTGACACCGAGCTCTACAACATATAATTTTTCTAGAAATTTAGAGTTTTATCTAATATTTTATTTTATTCATAGAAGTCAGATTTGGTCAACGGTTCATCGATTTGGTCATAGTTAGCCATAATGGCGATAACTTTTGACCAAATCATGATTTTGTGGCACAGTCGATTCCAGTACACCCATGACGCTGAAATCTATCATGTTGCACACTCAAACTATGAATTCATAATGTTTGACTAGTTAGTCAACAGTATGTCTCGATTTGCGTGCCACGAGTCCCGAATTTGGAACCGTGAATTTCCTTAGCCAAATATTTGTGTGTAGATTGTTATTTCAGAATTAAATAGGTTAAAATAGGATTTTAGATGATTTATTCCAGAATTAGAATAGTATTAATTAATTTAACCCATTAGCCACTTTCTAGGATTTTTAGAGTGGGAATTGTATATCTAACTTGTGGTTGTTTGTGCGACGGGGTTCGTGGGATGATGGCTTGATTTGATAGCTTCTAGGCTGGAGTTCATATTGTCTTCAACTTGTGAAATCAATTCATCCAAGAGTTCAGGCAAGTACTTGTTGACACCTTCATGTGCATTTACTTTATATTGTCGTATTTCACTTATACATGCTATCTTCTGTGTCTTGACTGTTACACACACGAGAGTTGAGTGTTTGACTATTGATCATGTTTTCTCATTGTTATCTTGATCGTTATCGTGATTGTGTTTTCGTGATTGTGAGGTATGGATATTGGAGGGGTACAATTACTAGGCACGTGGACAAAGCCCAGATGGTATTGTTGGCAACTCTCCCGATTACGGGGGCGGGCCTTATAACCTCATCGTTCGCCTAAGCCATCCATGTGTAGGAACGTTATACTTCTCACGACACGTGCACTACGAGTGTTTACATGAGTCTCTTTACTTTTCATGCTTGTTACTTTTCTTATCAGTTTCTTCTATCTCATGATTTTTTGTTCATATTGTTCATTGTTTCCATTGATCATTACCTTCCATGTTTAGTATTTTATTACTTTATATTATACTTGTATCATGGTGGTTAGACTTGTACTTGTTCCAATCCTGACTGGATAACCATTTTTCAGTTGTAGACGACGTAATCTGTCCAGAGGTTTACGGTGAGTATGTTGGAGACACTGACGTCACTGGCGTACCCGGTTCCAGCACTGATGCGAATTAGCATATTTTCTTCCTTATGGATTTGCATTAGTTAGTAGTTATAGTTATGGAGTTAGTTGTCTATTTTATTTTCTGTTATCCGGGTTTGTTCCCGAGACTTTCTGAGTTGTAGTGGATTTTTCATATTTATAATATTGAGACTATTGGATATTTTAGTGATTTTTGCTGGCTTAGTTGTGGATGATATATATGCGTGTTGTGCTTGTTTTGGACCATTGTTATCATAGACAGCATACTACCGCCGATGCTGCGGCGTAGGCTGGACTTGGCCACGTACTCGTATCCCAAAATTGGGAGCAGGTCGTGACAAGTTTTTATGGTGGCCCATGCAGGTCCAATTTCGCAAAAGACTGCGAACTCGTGGTAGTGCTTAAGTTAGTTGTACTACTGCGAGCCTGCGAATAGAGTTGAAGTTAGAAGGTTGTATCATCCACAAAATAGGACTTCTAACCTTATGAGTCTATTTTAGCTTAAGATCTTATTGTCTCTTAATTTGCATCTTGCTTGATTCCGTCCGTGATTTCTTCGATATGTTTGTATCTACCGTTCTAACCATATCCTTTTTTTCCTTTTAGTTTGCAATGGTTGAGACAAGGCGCAGTGCGATCCGTAAGGGGAAAAGGGTAGCTAACCCATATGCTACTCCCGAACCCGAGGGATCGACAGCAGAGAGTACTGAGTTCGTAGAGCCTTCTAACCATCAATAAGATAGGGTTAGCGCTGAGGATCTTCCACCCCCACCACCAGGAGCCCCAATCCAAGGAGTGACTGTAGATGGAGCACACATCCTTGCAATACTCTAGGGCATGATGGAGACTCAGCAGAGGCATGCAGACGTTTTAGAGAGAAGCATAGAAACACGACAAGATCGTGTAGGTACTATTGATAGGTTTCGAAAAATGAACCCACCTCCCTTCACTGGTTCGGAAAAACCCATAGAAGTTACCAACTGGCTAGTAGAGATAGAGACACTACTAGAAGCATCAGAGTTGCCACCAGAAAAGTGGATAAAAGCGGTGAAGTTGCAGCTCAAGGACAATGCACATCATTGGTGGACTGCACAAGAAAGACGGTTGGGCAAGAATGTGTCATAGGAAGAGTTTATGGACCTCTTCAACACCATGTTCTTCCCCATGACAGTTCGGAAGGAGTTACGGGATCAGTTCATAGGACTAGAGCTGGAGAGCATGACGGTGGATGAATATGATGCAGAATTCAGTCGTTTGAGCCGCTTTGCTCCTACTCTTGTCTCCACAGAAGAAGAAAAGGCAGAGAAGTTCCATTCTGGGTTAAATTACAAGTTGCAGAGTTTGACAGCATCAGCAGATCCGACATCATATACGGCTATCTTGAATGCGGCTAGACGTCAGGAGTCTATTTTGAAGAAGAAGCAGACTGATCTGAAGAGGACTTCTTCCATGATTTCTTCAGATAAGACATCTCAAGGTGCAGCAAAGCATCTCCAGTTTCAGCAGCACAGACTACTTATCAAAGCAGCACCAGTGCATCAGAACAAGCAGAATCAGCCCCTTCCAGTATGCCAGTTTTGCCAGAAGACTGGGCATACCTCGGCTGTATGTAGGAAGAGGTTGGGACATTGTCTTCATTGTGGATCACCTGACCCCCAAGTACGAGTGTGCCCCTTTATACCACAAAGATCATCCAGTGGGGATCAGAGAGTAGTAGTTCAGTCTTAACCGACAGCAGATAGAGGGCAGCAGAGAGGACCACCACTACCAAGCCAAGGACAAAAGTTTGCTCAACATCAGCAGCAGAAGGGAGGCCAGAGGAATGGTCTTGCATTTACCATGACTGAAGAGGAGGATGAAAATTTGACAGATGTTATCGCAGGTACGGTTTTATTAAATTCATTTCCTGCCATTGCCTTATTCGATTCTGGGGCTTCTCGTTCTTTTGTATCAGTAGCTTTCTTGATGAAGCATGGTATTATGACTACTCCCTTGAGTAAGAGTCTTAGAATATTAACTGGTGGAGGTAGTGTTCCGGTTAGTGATATTTGTAGGGACTGTCGTATAGTTATTTGTGGTCGAGAGATGCGAGCAAGATTGCTTGTTATGCCCATTGTTAGTTTCGATGTTATTCTTGGCTTGGATTGGTTGAGCAAATACTACACAATGATAGACTGCCATCGAGGGTGTGTCATCTTTAGGCCACCCGGAGAGCCCGAGTTCGAGTTTTCTAGAGAAAGTGCAGAGTTTGGCGTACGAGCTGTATGTGAATCCTTGACAACAGAAGAAGTTACACGACATCCACTTATTATGGAGTTCTTAGACGTATTTCCCGAGGATCTGCCAGGTCTACCCCCGGATAGAGCAGTGGAGTTCTCTATTGACTTAGTGCCAGGAGCAGCACCAGTGGCACAGAATGTGTACCGCATTAACAAGAAGGAAATAGAGGAGTTGAAGGCACAGTTGGAGGATCTTGAGAGTAAAGGATTCATTCGTCCGAGTGCTTCACCTTGGGGTGCTCCAGTACTTTTTGTGCCCAAAAAAGATGGGTCGGTGAGGATATGTATTGACTATTGTGCACTCAATGCACTAACGCTCAAGAACAGATATCCTTTGCCCAGGATTGACGATCTCTTTGACCAATTGAGCGAAGCCAGGATATTCTCGAAGATTAATCTGCGATCCGGTTATCATCAAGTAAAGGTGCGGAAGGAAGACATTGCAAAGACAGCTTTTAGGACTCGGTATGGGCACTACGAGTTCCTAGTGATGCCGTTTGGATTAACCAATGCTCCAGCGGTATTCATGAATCTGATGAACAAAGTCTTTCATCAGTATTTGGACCGGTTCGTGGTAGTATTTATAGATGATATACTGATATACTCGAAGACTGAAGAGGAGCATGAGCAGCATTTACGGATGGTCTTGGAGATATTGCGGCAGGAGAAGTTATATGGCAAGTTATCCAAATGTGAGTTCTTCTTGGACAAAGTTAGTTTCCTTGGGCATATTGTGACAGGAGATGGGATATCAGTAGATCCCAAGAAGATAGAAGTCGTGAAGGCATGGCCCACACCAGATTATGTAGCAGAGGTGAGGAGCTTTTTGGGCTTGGCTGGTTATTATCGAAAGTTTGTGAAGGATTTTGTGAAGATTGCAGAGCCAGTGACGAAGCTCACCAGGAAAAATGAGGCTTTTACTTGGACAGAAGCATGCCAAGACGCTTTTGATGAGTTAAAAAGAAGGTTGACCACTGCTCCTATTTTGGCCTTACCATCAGGATCGGGGGGATTTGTGATATATAGTGATGCCTCGGGTAAAGGTCTTGGTTGTGTGTTAGAGCAACATAAAAAGGTAGTGGCGTATGCTTCTAGGCAATTACGGCCACATGAAAAGAATTATCCTACTCATGATCTCGAGCTGGCAGCAGTAGTATTTGTACTGAAGCTTTGGAAGCATTACCTTTATGGCGAGAGGGTGGAGATATATACAGACCACAAGAGCCTCAAGTATGTGTTCACTCAGAAAGAACTCAACATGAGGCAGAGAAGATGGCTCGAGTTGATGAAGGATTTTGATCTCATATTACAGTATCACCCGGGGAAGGCGAATGTAGTAGCGGATGCATTGAGTCGATATCCCACAGCGATGTACTTGACTATGGACAGATATCTATTGGAGGACTTGGAGAGCTTGGGTATTGAGGTAGTTATACCGGGAGTAGAGGGACAGGTGATGAACTTACAGATTTGATCAAATTTGATGGACAAGGTTCGGGAGGCACAAACACAAGATGAGGGGCTACAGAAGATCAGAGCTCAAGTGGAAGCAGGATAGAGCAGTGACTTTAATATTCATGAGGATGGGTCACTAAGACATGGTAATAGGCTTTGTGTACCAAGTGGAGGAATTCGCGAAGAGATTATGCAGGAAGCCCACAAGTCTCAATATTCGATACACCCAGGAGCAACAAAGATGTATAAGGATCTAAGGAATCACGTATGGTGGTATGGTATAAAAAGAGAAGTCGCCCAATTTGTTTTGAGATGTTTGGTATGCCAACAAGTCAAAGCAGAGAGACAAAGATCCGAAGGATTATTGCAGCCATTACCCATTTCTGAGTGGAAGTGGGAACATATTACGATGGATTTTGTGACTGGATTGCCGAGGACACGGAGTGGAAAGGATGCAATTTGGGTTATTGTGGATAGGTTGACCAAATCGGCACACTTTATACCTTTCAAGGTTGGGTTGTCTATCGAAGGTTTAGCGGAGTTATATGTTCGACAGATTATGAGACTGCTTGGTGTTCCAGTGAGTATAGTCTCCGATAGAGATTCACGGTTTATGTCACACTTTTGGAGGAGTTTACAAGAGAGCCTTGGTACGCAGCTCAAGTTCAGTACAGCTTATCACCCGCAGACTGATGGGCAGTCAGAGCGTACTATTCAGACACTAGAAGACATATTGCGTACTTGTATGTTAGATTTTGGCGGGTCATGGGATGATCACTTATATTTGGTGGAGTTCTCTTACAATAATAGCTATCAAGCAAGTATAGAGATGTCACCTTTCGAGGCGCTCTATGGACGGAGGTGTCGTACCCCTTTGTCATGGGACGACGTGGGTGAGAGATCCTTGTTACGACCGGAGATGGTTGTGGATGCCACAGAGAAAGTGAAGAAGATTTGTGAGCGACTAAGGGTAGCACAGGATCGACAGAGGCATTGGGCAGATAGTCACCGGAGGCCATTATCATTCGAGGTTGGCGATTTGGTATTCTTGAAGATCTCGTCGACTCGTGGTACTATTAGATTTGGTGGAAGTGGGAAGCTTAGTCCGAGATTTATTGGACTATTTGGTATTCTCGACAGAGTTGGAGATGTTGCTTATAGACTGGCACTTCCACCCACGTTGGAGAATGTTCATAATGTATTCCATGTATCACAGTTGAGGAAGTACGTGGCTGACCCAAGCCATGTATTGGATCATTCGGAGATTGAGGTAGGACCAAGCCTATCCTACCAAGAGCAACCAGTAGAGATCTTGGACAGACGGAAGAAGGTTTTGAGGAGGCAGATCATACCCTTGGTTCGAGTAGCATGGAGACATCACTCACCCGGGGAGTCCACTTGGGAGCGAGAAGATGAAATGCGGGAGAGGTTTCCCTATTTGTTTGAGGATTGAGGTAATTTTGTTTATGTAGCATTATTTTATTTTTGAGGACAAAAATATTTTAAGGGGGATAGTTTGTAGCATTTGCTTCCTAAGAATTTAATTTTTTATAATTAGGAATTTGAATTAGGATCACAAGGGTACGTACCTAAGCCTATAGCTTAAGTATAGTAAAACTAGGACATATGTGGTCCCCAGGATCCCCAGACAGCCTCTAGGGTATTATTTTATTATTTTAGAATTTTTGGATTTGGAGATTTTTAGATAATTTTTATATATGGTTTTATTATTTTCTTAAGCTTCTAGGAATTGTTGTGAACGCATCCGAGAGTATTTTTGAGGTCAAATAATTTATTTGGGCTCTAGAACCCCTAAAATATTTTCTAGATTTTTCTAGGAATTTTTAGGAATTTTCTGGGATTTATTTGGAATTTTTAGGATTTTTCTTGAATTTTTATTTAATTTTCTGTAATTTAAAACCTATTTTCCAAAACAAATATCAAGTCAGCCGCCGGCGGGGCCCACCCGTCAGCCGCTGAAGTGGGAGGGCGCGGGCCCACGTGGCAGCGAGTGGGGCTGTGGGCTCGGTCTCCGAGCCGCCCACGGATACCAAAGCCGAGCCATACAAGGAGCCGAGCCCAGCTCAGTTTTTCTAGGCCGTTCGATCAGGGCGGTGGGCGCACAGGATAGAGCCATGTGGCAGCCGACTCAAGCCGCAGCACCGACTCTCTCTCTCTCTCTATATATATATATATATATTAGTTATTAGTTTTCCGAAAACCTTAGAAATTCAGCAGCTTTTAGTGGGAGAGTTTGATTGGGATCTTCGACTTCGCGGAGCGATTGCCGTTGATCTAGACGTCCTTTTTGCACACTGTTTTTTTTTTGTTAGAAGCGTATTGAGGTTAGGTTTCTGAATATATATATTTTAATTTCTGTAATTTTGATCTCGAATTTCTGAATAATTATTTGAGTGTCGGTTGTCCAAAAATCAACACGTCGCACGATTTTCGAGATTCCGAGCGATCCCGAACTCCGTTTTGTGATCCGTTTAAAGTTTTGGAAAGCTGACACCGAGCTCTACAACATATAATTTTTCCAGAAATTCAGAGTTTTATCTAGTATTTTATTTTATTCATAGAAGTCAGATTTGGTCAACGGTTCATCGATTTGGTCATAGTTAGCCATAATGGCGATAACTTTTGACCAAATCATGATATGGCGGCACGGACGATTCCAGTGCACTCATGACGCTGAAATCTATCATATTGCACACTCAAACTATGAATTCATAATGTTTGACTAGTTAGTCAACAGTATGTCTCGGTTTGCGTGCCACGAGTCCCGAATTTGGAACTGTGAATTTTCTTGGCCAAATATTTGTGTGTAGATTGGTATTTCAAAATTAAATAGGTTAAAATAGGATGTTAGATGATTTATTTCAGAAATAGAATAGTATTAATTGATTTAATCCATTAGTCACTTTCTAGGATTTTTAGAGTGGGAATTGTATATCTAACTTGTGGTTGTTTGTGCGACAGGGTTCGTGGGATGATGGCTTGATTTGATAGCTTCTAGGCCGGAGTTCATATTGTCTTCAACTTGTGAAATCAATTCATCCAAGAGTTCAGGCAAGTACTTGTTGACACCTTCATGTGCATTTACTTTATATTGTCGTATTTCACTTATACATGCTATCTTCTGTGTCTTGACTGTTACACACACGAGAGTTGAGTGTTTGACTATTGATCATGTTTTTTCATTGTTATCTTGATCGTTATCGTGATCGTGTTTTCGTGATTGTGAGGTATGGATATTGGAGGGGTACAATTACTTGGCACGTGGACAAAGCCCAGATGGTATTGTTGGCAACTCTCCCGGTTACGGGGGCGGGCCTTATAACCTCATCGTTCGCCCAAGCCGTCCATGTGTAGGAACGTTGTACTTCTCACGACACGTGTACTACGAGTGTTTACATGAGTCTCTTTACTTTTCATGCTTGTTACTTTTTTTATCAGTTTTTTCCATCTCATGATTTATTGTTCATATTGTTCATTGTTTCCATTGATCATTACCTTCCATGTTTAGTGTTTTATTACTTTATATTGCACTTGTATCATGGTGGTTAGACTTGTACTTGTTCCAATCCTGACTGGATAACCATTTTCCAGTTGTAGACGACGTGATCTGTCCAGAGGTTTACAGTGAGTATGTTGGAGACACTGACGTCACTGGCGTACCCGGTTCCAGCACTGATGCGAATTAGCATATTTTCTTCCTTATGGATTCGTATTAGTTAGTAGTTATAGTTATGGAGTTAGTTATCTATTTTATTTTCTGTTATCCGGGTTTGTTCCCGAGACTTTCTGAGTTGTAGTGGATTTTTCATATTTATAATATTGAGACTATTGGATATTTTAGTGAGTTTTGCTGTCTTAGTTGTGGATGATATATATGCGTGTTGTGCTTGTGGACCATTGTTATCATAGACAGCGTACTACCGCCGATGCTGCGGCGTAGGCTGGACTTGGCCACGTACTCGTATCCCAAAATTGGGAGCGGGTCGTGACATAATCATAGGTGGTATGGCAATTTAATGTGGAATGCTTCTATCTGATTAGGGCTATCTTAGTTGCCTACCATTAAAAAATTTTAAACTCAGGCTTCCCCAAAAGTTTACTACTCAAAAATAATCTTCCATAATTTATTTTTCATTCTAAGCCATCCAACTTAATCATGAGTTAACATTTTAAATTCCTTTAATCAATCTCAAGAGATGAATCTTAGTATATCCCCAAATCGAATATATAGATATAGATATATTTTATCCAAGCTTTTTAATATCCATAATTGAAACTTTTAAACTCGAAATCTATGTAAATTTATAAATTATAAATCATAGGGCATAACTTGAAATTTGATTTTTTTCCTACAAAGTTGGTTTCGTATCTTCCAAAATATTTTAAACCAAAATTTTACTATCCTCCCTTCAGACTCAAAATTTAAATAAACTTATAAATCATAAATTGTACGACTCAATTTAAAACCTTAAGCTCTCTTTTTTTCAAATTAAACTTCCACATTCTCTATTCGTCTACAAAATCATAACTTATAATTCAAAACTCTTTAATAAATCACAAGATAATCTTTAGCATATTACAATCCAAACTTAAACTTAATCGTAAATCATGCGTCACAATTTAAAACTTTAAGATATTTCTCAAATTGATTTCATATCCCAATAATTCATAACTATTTCACAATTTCCAAAATCATACATCATAAATTAGTTTTCTCGATCTAGCTATCCTCTTGTGTATACCACATTGTAATATCAAAATAAAATTCCAACTATCCTTTGAAGGCGATAATATGCTACTACCCAACTTGGAATTAGCTAATCCTTAAATCATACCTTTAAAAAGTAGAGTACCTCGATCCTTGAATTAAAATGCCTTTATAACTCAATTAAGACCTCAATGCATACTAATGGTAAATGTAATCTTTTCAGCCATGTGTTTGACCTATGAGCGTATAATAGTGTAGTCATCTTCCTAGCTGTCACTAAGCACAAAAAATAAGAATTCACGGTAGAAAGAATTCAAGCAGGATGCAAATCAATGATGGTAACGAGAGTTCGAAACTTGAAATAAGGAAGGAGGTCAAGCTTGTGGATGAGATCTAGACTCTAATCCTATATGCAAGCTCACATCGGTACAGTAACATAACCGAAATGATAAACAGACCTGCATGGGCCACCACAAAAATATGTCACGCCCAGTCCCAAAATACATAGGGCTTAAGTACGTCGACATGCCAGCTGCATACATACGATGTATACCCCAATATATGGAACTATCGTATGTATACATAAGCTGTAAAATACAGTAAACTACGATACTAATCTCATCCATAAAAAAGAATAAAGAATTTATAATAACTCATGAATTATCATTTACAAGTTGTTAGGCGGAGACAAATCCACTACCAACTAGAAAGAGAGGAATACATGATAACAGAATTTTGTCGAGCGATGCGAAGGCAATCCAAGTGCAATCACCTCGGAAGAAGAGATGAGAACATGGCCATAGAGAGCACCTGTGAAAATCACATAGACACACCTGGAGAATTCACCAGGTCCTCAGAAGGACATAACAAGATACAATAAACAATATGCCACATAAATACTGAATATAAAATATGCCATAAATAAAAATAAGTGACAAGACCTCAACAAAGTAACCTAACCATACTAAAGTGAACATGCAGTTAAGAACAAACCTTTCGTCGCATGAGCCCTGGCTGTAAATAGGATCTGGTATAATCCCCACTTGGGTACCAGTGACCTAAGCGCATGACGATCAAAAACGACAGTGGCCAACCTGAGGGGGTAATCATACCCGTATCTCCAGCGGAGCTTCCGGGTTACAAGAAAATGTGTAATAGAAGCCAATACGACAAGAAAATATTCTTCCCACCGAATGCACATATCTAGGTCGCACCCGTGATCATGTACCTCTACTAACTGCTAAGTCTCCTAACATGTCTCTAGTAGCAGTTTGACCTAACGCATGTGCACGGGTGATCAGCCAACACGCAAGTACCTCTATATGCTACTCGTCTCACACATATCTCATGGTACAACTGTGTCAAGGTTTGTGTAATATACTACAGATGGTAGTCCCTTAACTCTAGGTCCATATGCAATCAACGGATAATAAACAAAGTAAAGCTAATATCACTGAGCTGCAGTAAATCAAGTGCTGTAAAAAATGCTATAGCTGGAAGAACTAGAAATAATAACACAGTGATATGTAATAAATAAAATGCAGACTAATTATAAACAGTAAATTATGGCAAGGTATCTTACCTGGTGTGTCGCCTGGTGTGGTGTGATAGTGCAACAAGTCATGTTTGTCCAATAGCCGAGGTCGATGTGTAAGGGTCCAAATCACGAGAATACAGCAGTGTATGATTAAACACGATCAAATAATGGAATTTGCAAAAATAAATATATACACTATTTTTGAAAAATATAATATTTAAAATCTAGGTCTTATTAGTCAAAATATGTTTTTAGGAAAAATACTTTAAAATCTAGAAATTCATTTTAGGTTAAACTCGAAGTTTGTAAAAAATACATTTGTGGTAGATAGCAATATCTTTATTAGACAACGATATCATGAAATCTAGAAAAATTATTTGTAAAGATTAGTTTTGTCAAAATACACTATTTAGGTACAAAACTATTTATAAAAGAAAATTATAGTAATAATATTAGGCTTCTGAACCTCATTAAACCGACTAACATATGTGTTATTACACAATTTGATAAATATACATAGTAACTATATGTTTTATATACAAATATACCTATTGATACCAAAATATGCTAATTTATACATTTATAAATAGTAATAGTTACATATCCATATATACTATTATTATCAACTTGAAATAATAATAATAATAAATAAGAATAAAAGGAATTCAATCAAGGAACAGTCTGCTCCCTCCGTTTCCTCTCCTCGGGAGGGGAAAAAGCAGCAATCAAAACACAAACCATATTAAATAAAATGAGTGAGAAGGCCTCAGTTGTCTCCATGCGTTGGAGAAAAATCCAACAAGTTGGTTTACTCGGGGAGAGAAAGAGTGAGGGTTTTACCGATGGAGTTGGAGACGGGTGTTCGAGGACACCGGGCGACAGCCCCGGGACGGGCGGAGTCACTGCTCGCGGACGCTCGACGGCGCACCGCAGGTGGGGCGGCTGGCACGGATCCCTAGATCTGGAGAAGCGGAGGGGCCGACGCACATTCGCAGCTTAGCACAGCCGACGGGGACGCAGTGTGGATCCACGGGCGGCTGGTGGCTCGCGGGTCGGAGCACGGCCGACGGGGAAGCACTCGTCGATGACCGATGTAGGGCCGTACGACGTTCGGTGGTAGCAATAGACCCAGTGTGGTATATTAGTGGTGCGGGAATGCACGGAAGTGGCGGGGAGTGTGTTTGTTTATTGTTTGTTTTTTGTGAGGTTGTTGGCCGGTGATGGCCAGATTTTTGGGGAGATGGCGAAGGTGGTTTTGCTGGATTGGGGTGGAGAGGTGTTGCAGTGTTTGGACAGCAATGGCCGGAGTCGGGTAGCCAATGCTGGTCGGGGGTCTGCGGGTGATGGGGTCAGATTTTTGACGGGACTGGATGTGATGATGGTATTGGCTGAACAGAGAGGGTCGTGGAAAGGAGAGTGCTGTCATGGAGATCGATGAACAGCGTGGGGCAGAGAGTTTGGCGGATGGGCATGTGCTGATCCGTCGGGGGGTGGCCAGCACCGGAACGGAGGCAGAAGTAAGGTGGTTGTGGCAACATAGTGATGGCAGCGTGGTAGTACGACCGATGGTGGCGGTGTGGATGACGTGCGAAATTGGGGCTGTGGTTGTGGTATTGATAGGCTGTGGATGAGTTGCATCGTGTCGGGAGTGGTCTGACACGACGATAATAACTGTAATTTGTAATAAAAAAATATAGTGGATGGAAAGGAGGACACGGACACGATGCACTTTGTGTTTGTGGAGATATTTTAGATTATGGAATCATGGGGAAAAGAGAGTATGGAGCCTCTCCTTATATAGGAGGTGGTGGCTCTGATTTGGATAAAGACTTGGGTTTGGTTAAATTCCCATGTGGATAATCACCCCTTTACTCGATTCGATCCAAATTAATATTGATAAAATCCGAAAGCAATTTTAGATAAAACCGATAAATCCAATATTATTTTTTTCAATCTAAATTATCATATTTAATCAAGTATTAATTCAAACAAAATTTTGAAAATCTTTTTTGTAAATAATAAAATATAATAATATTAAATTTCAAAAATCATGATAATTACTTAAATATTGGAAATATATTTTGATAAATAATTAAACTAATTAGAATTAATTTTTGTAAAATCAAGTGGACATTTCATGTCACTCGCACAAACAATAATTTTCTAACTTATCACTTACTTTAGTAAAATATTATTTTATTTTATTTTTACATTAAATAAATAATGTTTGCCAAAATTCGACGCGACGTAATAATTTAAATATTAATAATTATAAAAAAATCTTTTAATAAAATATTTGTAAAAATATATCAGTTTGTAATTTTGTACGCGACGTACAAATACGAAAATGCGAACTCGTACTCGACGTACAATTACAGAGACAAAGACGTTACCAAATTTTAAAAAAAAATTGTAGTATAAATTTAGGGGTTTTACAGCGCTCCCCTCCATATAGTAGAGACCGGAATTCTTGCTTCCTCTGGCAATCACCACCGAACCTCTGGAAAGCTTCCACTGACCATTCCCAAAGAGACCGAAGAATTCCCGTTGTAGCGCCCCAGTCCCAAAATACTTAGGACTAATTATGTCGACATGTCAGCTGCATACATACGATGTATACTCCAATATATGGAACTATCGTATGTATACATAAGCTGTAAAATGCAGTAACCACGATACCAATCTCATCCACAAATAAAGAGTAAAGACTTTATAATATAAATCAACTATAAAATTTGTCATTTATATATGTAGTTAGACGGAGACAAATCTGTTGGGAAAGAAGCGCGGAAACCTTTCCCCAAACCGGAGAGTACCTGCGAGAGGACCGAGCAAACAACGCACGAACCCAAAAACAAGCACACAAAAAAAAACAACCACGCAGACACAGAGAATTTTTGACGTGAAAACCCTTGCGGGAAAAACCACGGGACGATCGGAGTCCAACCCTGAGAAGCCTCCACTAATGGAATAGAAGAATTACACCCTCTACAAACTCCTCCCGATCCAAATCGGATCCCCACAACACTCAGAGACAAGAACAATGATCACAAGGCTACGAAGAACGAGAACGACGAGTAGAGATTACCCGAAACACGATCTCCTTCGAAAACGACCTTCAATCCTCCGTCTTCTTCTCCGAAGTTGTAATGGCACTCTTGCCTCCTTCTCTCTCAAACTTGTGTTATGTTGCACTTCTGAATTAGGGTTGAGAAAACTCAATATATATCTCCCTAATCCCGCAACCAACCTGAACCGTTGGATTAGATCCAATGATGAAAACTCATCCAAAATCCCGCTTCAGCCCCCCGACACACAGAGTTCGGCCAGAACTCTGTGCGGGGCAACCAGCACTGGATGGCCAAATCCTGGAACGGCCAGACCGAGTTCGGCCAGAACTCGGCCTGGGACCGAGTTCGGCCCGAACTCGGCAGACTTGGTCCAGAACCCCCTTTGGGGCAGCAGCAGCAGCAATCAACTACTCCCGAGCTTCTCCGACATCGGACGGCGCTCGTCGCACTCCGGGATCTTCTCCACATAGGTTGGGAACCCCACCCACTCCAACAAATCTCCCCCTTCACAACTATGGGGAGGACGTCGTCATCCCGACGACCTGCCTGCAGTACTCAAACTTCCCCCTTGGTAGAATCTTCGTGAACATATCAGCTCCGTTGTCATCTGTATGCACCTTCTCAAGCTCCGCGTCCTTCTTTTCAACCACATCCCGTATCCAGTGATACCGAGTCTCGATGTGCTTGGACCGGCTATGAAACGTCTGATTCTTTACAAGATGGATAGCACTCTGACTGTCGCAAAGCAAAGTATACTGCTCTTACTTCAGTCCCATTTCCTGCAACAGCTTCTTCATCCACAACAGCTCCTTGCAAGCCTCCGTCGCCGCAATATATTTCGCCTCCGTCGTTGACAAGGCAACACACTTCTGCAACCGCGACTGCCACGATACCGCTCCTCCTGCAAACATCATCACGTAGCCCAAAGTCAACCGCCTCGTGTCTACATCTCCAGCCATATCAGCGTCAGTATACCCGACCGGCTTCGGCTCGTCACCACCAAAGGAAAGTCTCCAACAAGCAGTGCCCTGAAGATATCGTAGAATCCACTTGACCGCACTCCAATGTACCCTTCCAGGATTCGAAAGATACCTGCTAACCGTACCAACTGCATGAGCAATATCTGGCCTCGTACACACCATAGCATACATAAGGCTTCCCACAGCTGAAGCATATGGAACCCGCTCCATATCTTCCTTTTCGTCCTCGGTAGATGGACACTGCTCCTCAGTGAACTTAAAGTGAGCCGCGAGGGGGGAACTCACTTTCTTCGACCCGTCCATCCCGAAACGCTGAAGTACCCGGTGAATGTACTTCTTTTGGGACAAGTGTAGCAGCTTGGACTCTCTCTCTCGGCTGATCTCCATCCCAAGAATAGTCTTTGCTGCGCCCAAATCCTTCATAGAGAAGGCCGCGCCCAGTTGGCGCTTCAACTCCGCTATCCTAGTGGCATTCCGACCCACTAATAGCATATCATCAACATAGAGCAATAAGATGATAAAATCATCATCGGCAAAGTACCTCACAAATGCACAATGGTCCGACGTCGTCCGTGCATAACCATGCTCCCCCATAAACGACTCGAACTTTCTGTACCACTGCTTCGGAGCCTGCTTCAGACCATACAAGCTCTTCCTCAACCGGCAGACCAAATGTGACTTGCCCTTCTCACAGAATCCCTCCGGCTGCTCCATGTACAACTCCTCCTCAAGATCACTGTGGAGGAACGCCGTCTTCACATCCATCTGCTCGACCTCCAAGTCGAAACTGGCTGCTAATGCTAGCACCACCCGAATAGACGAATGCTTGACGACAGGCGAAAAGATTTCATCATAATCCACGCCTTTCCGCTGACCGTAGCCCTTGACTACCAGTCTCGCTTTGTATCGAGGGCGAGTAGCATCATCCGTCTGCTTCACTCTGAACACCCATCGATTCTTCAAAGCCTTCTTGCCCTTTGGCAACCGCACCAGATCATAAGTAGAATTGGTGTGCAAGGAACTCATCTCCTCCTGCATAGCCACCATCCACTCCTGCCTGTGTTCGTCTTCCATAGCCTCTGCGAAACTTTCGGGCTCTCCCCCGTCAGTCAATAGCACATACTCATCCGGCGAGTATCTCGTAGATGGTCGACGATCCCTGTTGCTCCTTCTCAGTGGAGCCACTGGTGCTGGCTGTATACCGACAGCCTCCTCCCCTTCAGGAACTACCTCTTCGGCATGCTCATCCTCCTGAGGGACACCCTGACCACCATCAGCAGGCTGATGATCAAGGTTGGGAGCAACTCCATGTACCGGCTCCCCCATAACTGGATCCTCTGCGATGTCCTCTGGAAACTGCTCGAAGCGAAATGACTCTAACTCAGGCAATTCCTCAGCCTCAGAAGGCGTCTCGGAATCCTGAGTGTTGGTCATGGTCTGATCCTCGACGGACACCACGTCCCTGCTTCTGTAGAGCTTTCCTTCCACTGGGTCGTAGAGTCTATAGCCAAACTCATCCCGACCATAGCCGACAAAGACGCATCGCCTCGTCTTCGGCTCAAGTTTGGTCCTCTCGTCCTTCGGTACATGCACGAAGGCTTTACAACCAAACGCTCGCAGGTGACTGTATGACGGCTCCTTGCCGTACCATACTTTGTCAGGCACATCACCCTGCAAAGGAGCACTAGGAGACAAATTAATAATATAAGCAGCTGTGAGAAGAGCCTCACCCCAATAACTGCCCGGCAAGTTTGCTTCTGACAGCAAACACCGTACCCTCTCCATCAGTGTCCTGTTCATGCGCTCCGCTACACCATTGAGCTGAGGTGTCTTTGGCGGAGTCTTCTGGTGTCGTATCCCTTGCTCTCTGCAATACGCATCAAAGGGACCGATGTATTCGCCGCCATTGTCGGACCGAACACACAACTTCTTGCCCGTCTCCCTTTCAACGGAGGCCTGAAACTCCTTGAAAGTAGGCAGCACCTGATCCTTGGTCTTTAAGGCATAGACCCAAACCTTCCTGGAACAGTCATCAATAAAAGTCACAAAGTAAGAAGCACCACCAAGAGATTTTACCTTCATAGGACCGCAGACATCCGAGTGAATCAACTCGAGCAACGCCGGCTTCCTCGAACTTGGGTGACTCTGGAAAGACACCCTACTTTGCTTTCCAGCCAAACAGTGTGTATATTTCTCCAACTTTGTAGACTTGAGCCCCGGAATCACTTTCCTGTTCACCAAGTAGCTCATCCCCTTCTCGCTGATATGGCCGAGCCGTCTGTGCCACAACTCGGTAGACGCGTCACTGACTGCGTTCACCTCCTGTGCCCCCTCTGCGCTCCCCTCCATATAGTAGAGATCGGACTTCTTGCTTCCTCTGGCAATCACCATCGAACCTCTGGAAAGCTTCCACTGACTATTCCCGAAGAGACTGAAGAATCCCTCGTCATCCAACCTTCCAACCGACACCAGGTTGAAACGGATATCAGGGACATGACGAACATCCTTGAGAACAAGAACCGCACCCGTCTTCGTTCTCAAATGCACATCTCCAATGGCAACCGCCTTCGACACATCTCCGTTGCCCATCTTCAACACGCCACAGTCGCCTGTCGTGTAAGTGGCAAACAGTGCCCTATTGTGAGATACATGTGCTGAAGCCCCTGAGTCCACCAGCCAAGAATTGTCATCGCAGGCGAGGTTAGTAATGACCTCATCACCTACGACGATCACATCGCCTCCATGCACCGAGGCCGCCGCTGTAGTGTTCTCTTCTTGCTTCCCCTTGTCGCCCTTCTTCTCCTTCTTCCAAGCGAAACAATTTCGCTTGATATGGCCCTTCTTACCGCAATGATAACACTCTGAGTCCTCGTACCGACCCTTGGACTTCCCTCTGCTCTTGTCTCTGCCACCACCTGGACCCCTGCTTTTGCCCCTTCCGCGGCTCTCTGAAACAAGTACCTCTGAGTGGTGGGATGTGGATGAAGTGCCCTGAGAACGTCTCCGCATCTCTTCATTCAACACCCCGCTCTTGGCAAACTCCAGACTGACCACGCCCTCTGGAGCAGAAGCGATCATAGATACTCGTACGGTCTCTCACGAGTCTGGCAAGGTACACAGCAGCCACAGTCCCTGAACTTCGTCGTCGAACTTGACTCCCATAGAAGATAGCTGGTCAACCACGCCCTGGAAATCACTCAAGTGATCCGTAATAGACGCCCCATCCTTGTACCGCAGACCCATCATCGTTCGGATCAGGAACAACTTATTTACCCCGGTCTTCTTCGCATACAAGGATTCCAGCTTATCCCACAACGTCTTCGCGTGCTCAATATTGGCAACATGGTTGTACACGTTCTCATCAACAAACTGCCGTATGTACCCACACACCTGTATGTGCTCGAACTTCCAGTCCTCCTCGAATTTATCACTGGGCCTCTCGGTTGCAAACACAGGTAGATGCAGCTTCTTGACAAATAGCAAATCCTTCATCTTGCTCCGCCAATAATGATAGTTTGTGCCATTAAGGTTCACCATGCGCACCGGCTTCGCGTCCATCTCTCCTCTCTGGTTCCTCTGTCAACTCCTGACACCCTTTGAACCCAAAGCTCTGATACCACTCTGATGGTATCAGCCAGAACAAAACCAACGCTCTGATACCACTCTGTTGGGAAAGAAGCGCGGAAACCTTTCCCCAAACCGGAGAGTACCTGCGAGAGGACCGAGCAAACAACGCACGAACCCAAAAACAAGCACACAAAAAAAACAACCACGCAGACACAGAGAATTTTTGACGTGGAAACCCTTGCGGGAAAAACTACGGGACGATCGGAGTCCAACCCTGAGAAGCCTCCACTAATGGAATAGAAGAATTACACCCTCTACAAACTCCTCCCGATCCAAATCGGATCCCCACAACACTCAGAGATAAGAACAATGATCACAAGGCTACGAAGAACGAGAACGACGAGTAGAGATTACCCGAAACACGATCTCCTTCGAAAACGACCTTCAATCCTCCGTCTTCTTCTCCGAAGTTGCAATGGCACTCTAGCCTCCTTCTCTATCAAACTTGTGTTATGTTGCACTTCTGAATTAGGGTTGAGAAAACTCAATATATATCTCCCTAATCCCGCAACCAACCTGAACCGTTGGATTAGATCCAATGATGAAAACTCATCCAAAATCCCGCTTCAGCCCTCCGACACACAGAGTTCGGCCAGAACTCTGTGCGGGGCAACCAGCACTGGATGGCCAAATCCTGGAACGGCCAGACCGAGTTCGGCCAGAACTCGGCCTGGGACCGAGTTCGGCCAGAACTCGGCCTGGGACCGAGTTCGGCCCGAACTCGGCAGACTTGGTCCAGAACCCCCTTTGGGGCAGCAGCAGCAGCAATCAACTACTCCCGAGCTTCTCCGACATCGGACGGCGCTCGTCGCAATGATAAAAACTCATCCAGAATCCCGCTTCAGCCCCCGACAACACAGAGTTCGGCCAGAACTCTGTGTGGGACAACCAGCACTGGGTGGCCAAACCCTGGAACGGCCAGATCGAGTTCGGCCAGAACTCGGCCTGGGATCGAGTTCGGCCCGAACTCGACAGACTTGGTCCAGAACCCCCTTTGGGGCAGCAGCAGCAGCAATCAACTACTCCCGAGCTTCTCCGACATCGGACGGCGCTCGTCGCACTCCGGGATCTTCTCCACATAGGTTGGGAACCCCACCCACTCCAACAAATCTCTCCCTTCACAACTATGGGGAGGACGTCGTCATCCCGACGACCTGCCTGCAGTACTCAAACTTCCCCCTTGGTAGAATCTTCGTGAACATATCAGCTCCGTTGTCATCTGTATGCACCTTCTCAAGCTCCACGTCCTTCTTTTCAACCACATCCCGTATCCAGTGATACCGAGTCTCGATGTGCTTGAACCGGCTATGAAACGTCTGATTCTTCACAAGATGGAAAGCACTCTGACTGTCGCAAAGCAAAGTATACTGCTCTTGCTTCAGTCCCATTTTCTGCAACAGCTTTTTCATCCACAACAGCTCCTTGCAAGCCTCCGTCGCCGCAATGTATTTCGCCTCCGTCGTTGACAAGGCAACACACTTCTGCAACCGCGACTGCCACGATACCGCTCCTCCCGCAAACATCATCACGTAGCCCGAAGTCGACCACCTCGTGTCTACATCTCCAGCCATATCAGCGTCAGTATACCCGACCAGCTTCGGCTCGTCACCACCAAAGGAAAGTCTCCAACCAGCAGTGCCCTGAAGATATCGTAGAATCCACTTGACCGCACTCCAATGTACCCTTCCAGGATTCGAAAGATACCTGCTAACCGTACCAACTGCATGAGCAATATCTGGCCTCGTACACACCATGGCATACATAAGGCTTCCCACAGCTGAAGCATATGGAACCCGCTCCATATCTTCCTTTTTGTCCTCGGTAGATGGACACTGCTCCTCAGTGAACTTAAAGTGAGCCGCGAGGGGGGAACTCACTTTCTTCGACCCGTCCATCCCGAAACGCTGTAGTACCCGGTGAATGTACTTCTTTTGGGACAAGTGTAGCAGCTTGGACTCTCTCTCTCGGCTGATCTCCATCCCAAGAATAGTCTTCGCTGCGCCCAAATCCTTCATAGAGAAGGCCGCGCCCAGTTGGCGCTTCAACTCCGCTATCCTAGTGGCATTCCGACCCACTAATAGCATATCATCAACATAGAGCAATAAGATGATAAAATCATCATCGGCAAAGTACCTCACAAATGTACAATGGTCCGACGTCGTCCGTGCATAACCATGCTCCCCCATAAACGACTCGAACTTTCTGTACTACTGCCTCGGAGCCTGCTTCAGACCATACAAGCTCTTCCTCAACCGGCAGACCAAATGTGACTTGCCCTTCTCACAGAATCCCTCCGGCTGCTCCATGTACAACTCTTCCTCAAGATCACCGTGGAGGAACGCCGTCTTCACATCCATCTGCTCGACCTCCAAGTCGAAACTGGCTGCTAATGCTAGCACCACCCGAATAGACGAATGCTTGACGACAGACGAAAAGATTTTATCATAATCCACGCCTTTCCGCTGACCGTAGCCCTTGACTACCAGTCTCGCTTTGTATCGAGGGCGAGTAGCATCATCCGTCTGCTTCACTCTGAACACCCATCGATTCTTCAAAGCCTTCTTGCCCTTTGGCAACCGCACCAGATCATAAGTAGAATTGGTGTGCAAGGAACTCATCTTCTCCTGTATAGCCACCATCCACTCCTGCCTGTGTTCGTCTTCCATAGCCTCTGCGAAACTTTCGGGCTCTCCCCCGTCAGTCAATAGCACATACTCATCCGGCGAGTATCTCGTAGATGGTCGACGATCCCTGTTGCTCCTTCTCAGTGGAGCCACTGGTGCTGGCTGTATATCGACAGCCTCCTCCCCTTCAAAAACTACCTCTCCGGCATGCTCATCCTCCTGAGGGACACCCTGACCACCATCAGCAGGCTGATGATCAAGGTTGGGAGCAACTCCATGTACCGACTCCCCCATAACTGGATCCTCTGCGATGTCCTTTGGAAACTGCTCGAAGCGAAATAACTCTAACTCAGGCAATTCCTCAGCCTCAGAAGGCGTCTCGGAATCCTGAGTGTTGGTCATGGTCTGATCCTCGACGAACACCACGTCCCTGCTTCTGTAGAGCTTTCCTTCCACTGGGTCGTAGAGTCTATAGCCAAACTCATCCCGACCATAGCCGACAAAGACGCATCGTCTCGTCTTCGGCTCAAGTTTGGTCCTCTCGTCCTTCGGTACATGCACGAAGGCTTTACAACCAAACGCCCGCAGGTGACTGTATGACGGCTCCTTACCGTACCATACTTTGTCAGGCACATCACCCTGCAAAGGAGCACTAGGAGACAAATTAATAATATAAGCAGCTGTGAGAAGAGCCTCACCCCAATAACTGCCCGGCAAGTTTGCTTCTGACAGCAAACACCGCACCCTCTCCATCAGTGTCCTGTTCATGCGCTCCGCTACACTATTGAGCTGAGGTGTCTTTGGCGGAGTCTTCTGGTGTCGTATCCCTTGCTCTCTGCAATACGCATCAAAGGGACCTATGTATTCGCCGCCATTGTCGGACCGAACACACAACAACTTCTTGCCCGTCTTCCTTTCAACGGAGGCCTGAAACTCCTTGAAAGTAGGCAGCACCTGATCCTTGGTCTTTAAGGCATAGACCCAAACCTTCCTAGAACAGTCATCAATAAAAGTCACAAAGTAAGAAGCACCACCAAGAGATTTTACCTTCATAGGACCGCAGACATCCGAGTGAATCAACTCGAGCAACGCCGGCTTCCTCGAACTTGGGTGACTCTGGAAAGACACCCTACTTTGCTTCCCAGCCAAACAGTGCGTGCATTTCTCCAACTTTGTAGACTTGAGCCCCGGAATCACTTTTCTGTTCACCAAGTAGCTCATCCCCTTCTCGTCGATATGGCCGAGCCGCCTGTGCCACAACTCGGTAGACGCGTCACTGACTGCGTTCACCTCCTGTGCCCCCTCTGCGCTCCCCTCCATATAGTAGAGACCGGACTTCTTGCTTCCTCTGGCAATCACCATCGAACCTCTGGAAAGCTTCCACTGACTATTCCCGAAGAGACTGAAGAATCCCTCGTCATCCAACCTTCCAACCGATACCAGGTTGAAACGGATATCAGGGACATGACGAACATCCTTGAGAACAAGAACCGCACCCGTCTTCGTTCTCAAATGCACATCTCCAATGGCAACCGCCTTCGACACATCTCCGTTGCCCATCTTCAACACGCCGCAGTCGCATGTCGTGTAAGTGGAAAACAGTGCCCTATTGTGAGATACATGTGTTGAAGCCCCTGAGTCCACCAGCCAAGAATTGTCATCGCAGGCGAGGTTAGTAATGACCTCATCACCTACGACGATCACATCGCCTCCATGCACCGAGGCCGCCGCTGTAGTGTTCTCTTCTTGCTTTCCCTTGTCGCCCTTCTTCTCCTTCTTCCAAGCGAAACAATTTCGCTTGATATGGCCCTTCTTACCGCAATGATAACACTCTGAGTCCTCGTACCGACCCTTGGACTTCCCCCTGCTCTTGTCTTTGCCACCACCTGGACCCCTGCTTTTGCCCCTTCCGCGGCTCTCTGAAACAAGTGCCTCTGAGTGGTGGGATGTGGATGAAGTGCCCTGAGAACGTCTCCGCATCTCTTCATTCAACACCCCGCTCTTGGCAAACTCCAGACTGACCACGCCCTCTGGAGCAGAAGCGATCATAGATACTCGTACGGTCTCCCACGAGTCTGGCAAGGTACACAGCAGCCACAGTCCCTGAACTTCGTCGTCGAACTTGACTCCCATAGAAGATAGCTGGTCAACCACGCCCTGGAAATCACTCAAGTGATCCGTAATAGACGCCCCATCCTTGTACCGCAGACCCATCATCGTTCGGATCAGGAACAACTTGTTTACCCCGGTCTTCTTCGCATACAAGGATTCCAGCTTATCCCACAACGTCTTCGCGTGCTCAATATTGGCAACGTGGTTGTACACGTTCTCATCAACAAACTGCCGTATGTACCCATACACCTGTATGTGCTCGAACTTCCAGTCCTCCTCGAATTTATCACTGGGCCTCTCGGTTGCAAACACAGGTAGATGCAGCTTCTTGACAAATAGCAAATCCTTCATCTTGCTCCGCCAATAATGATAGTTTGTGCCATTAAGGTTCACCATGCGCACCGACTTCGCGTCCATCTCTCCTCTCTAGTTCCTCTGTCAACTCCTGACACCCTTTGAACCCAAAGCTCTGATACCACTCTGATGGTATCAGCCAGAACAAAACCAACGCTCTGATACCACTCTGTTGGGAAAGAAGCGCGGAAACCTTTCCCCAAACCGGAGAGTACCTGCGAGAGGACCGAGCAAACAACGTACGAACCCAAAAACAAGCACACAAAAACAATCACGCAGACACAGAGAATTTTTGACGTGGAAAATCCTTGCGGGAAAAACCACGGGACGATCGGAGTCCAACCCTGAGAAACCTCCACTAATGGAATAGAAGAATTACACCCTCTACAAACTCCTCCGATCCAAATCGGATCCCCACAACACTCAGAGAAAAGAACAACGATTACAAGGCTACGAAGAACGAGAACGACGAGTAGGGATTACCCGAACACGATCTCCTCCGAATATTAACCTTCAATCCTCCGCCTTCTTCTCCGAAGTTGCAATGGCACTCTTGCCTCCTTTTTCTCTCAAACTTGGATAGCCTCCAAAAGTTACCAATGTGCGCTATGGGATTAGGGTTGAGATATCTCAACTTAATACCCTAATCCCGTAACAAACCTGGACCGTCGGATTAGATCCAATGATGAAAACTCATCCAGAATCCCGCTTCAGCCCCCGACAACACAGAGTTCGGCCAGAACTCTGTGTGGGGCAACCAGCACTGGGTGGCCAAACCCTGGAACGGCCAGACCGAGTTCGGCCAGAACTCGGCCTGGGACCGAGTTCGGCCCGAACTCGGCAGACTTGGTCCAGAACACCCTTTGGGGCTGCAGCAGCAGCAATCAACTACTCCCGAGCTTCTCCGACATCGGACGGCGCTCGTCGCACTCCGGAATCTTCTCCACATAGGTTGGGAACCCCACCCACTCCAACAAATCTCCCCCTTCACAACTATGGGGAGGACGTCGTCATCCCGACGACCTGCCTGCAGTACCCAAACTTCTCCCTTGGTAGACGCACTGTTGGGAAAGAAGCGTGATGTAGTTAGACGGAGACAAATCCACTACCAACTAATTGAAATAAGAGAAAATATACAAGGAATGATCGATAAAATGGCAAGACGAACCAAGAGCGTTCATCTTCGAAGGAATGGAGAAGATCACGGCCTTGGCTAAACACCTGCGAAAAGTCACAAAGCACACACCTGGAGAATTCACCAGGTCCTCAGAGGGACGTAACAATATACAATAAACAACATGTCATATAAATACTGAATATAAACTATGCCACAAATAAAGGTAAGTGACAAGACATCAATAAGGTAACCTAACCATACTAAAGTGAACAAGCAGTTGAGAACAAATCTTTCGTCGCATGAGCCCTGGCTGTAAATAGGATCTAGTATAGTCCCTACTTGGGCACCAGTGACCTAAGCGCATGACGTTCAAAAATGACAGTGGCCAACCTGAGGGGGTAATTATAGTCGTATCTCCAGCGGAGCTTCCGGGTTACAAGGGAGTGTATAATAGAAGCCCATACGACAAGGAAATATTCTCTCCACCCGATGCTCCTATCAAGTCACATCCGCGATCATGTAACACTACTAACCGTCAAGTCTTCTAACATGCATCTATTGACAGTTAGACCTAACGCACGTCCCATATGCATCAGTGATCAGCTAACACTCAAGTCCGGATGCTATATGCTACTCACAACTCCCACATCTCGTGGCACGTTAGTGTCAAAGTTTATGTAATGCACTAAACTAGTGGTAGTCCCTTAACTCTAGGTCCATATGCAATATCTAAGGTCAAGCAGGAAGTATATCGTGAAAGCAAGTAAACAAATCATGAATTGTCACAAGATATACTAGAAGAACTGAAAATAAAGACAGGAATATACAATAACTAAAATAAATGCAACTAATTATAAACAGTAAATAATGGCAAGGTATCTTGCCTGGTGTTACGCCTGGTGTGGTGCGGTGATCCGACAAGTTTGATTTTGTCCAAGAGCCGAGGTCGATGTGTAAGGGTCCAAAATTCTCGAGAAAATAGGAAAGCACAATTTAGTCATGATCAGCGATGATAGTCGAAGAAGGTTTGAAGAGATAGATATATATACTAATTTTTAGAAATTATTTATAACATTTGAAAACTAGATTTTATTAAAAATCGTTAGATGTTGTTATAAGTAAAGATTCATTTTAGGTTAAAAGCTATAATTTACTTAGTAAAATATTTTATATAAATAATTGAAAATATATATATGATAATTTGGAAACTGTACTTTTTATTTGATCTAAATATTTTTAGACTAAGTACTTGAAAACATAGAGAAACTATTTTTGTGACTAAAACATAACTTGCTTATATATATAACAAAATAATAATACAATTGAGGGCTTATAAGCCTCATCTTGAATTACAAAATAACTTTGAAAGAAATATTTACGTAAAATTTATATACAAAAATTTAAGAAATGACAATAATAAGAATATTATTATTAATATCCATAAGAGTAATAATAATAGTACTTTTTAATAACTATTACAAAGAAATATATAAATTGTACTAATATACATAGCTGAACACATACATACATACATACATACATACATACATACATACATACATACATACATACATACATACATGCATACATATATACATAATACATATATACACATAACTTAGTAATAATAAAAATATTAATAAAATAAAAATAATAATTTAATACAGCAGATGTCTTCTATCTCCCCTCCTCTTCGAGGAATCACAACTACATACATCAATAAAAACGAAAAGAGGGAGAGAGAGACATTCAAAAAGAGAAGGATGAGCAGGGGAAGGAAGAGCGAGTGGAGAAAGGGAAGAGAGGTGAGAGCTCGGGAGGTCGGGGGACTCAACGATAGGTTTTTCCCGTGCCGGCGGTGGAGAAGACCGCGACAGTCTTTGGCGCTCGAGGAGGGAGCTGACCGAGGATTCCGTGCTCGACGGCAGCGCGCACAGAGGGAGTCTCGGCGGAACGTTGCTGGTCACTGAAGTCCCTAGCGACGGCGGCTCGACAAGTCCCTTGGTGGCGGTAGTTGTGAGGAGGTCGACGCCGGATCCAGGCTACGGTGGCCGCTACAGTCATGGGTGCGGAGGAGTCGCGCCTGAGGTGACCCACCCGGTCGACGGTGGACAATTCAAGCGGAGTTGAGACACCGTGGCGGCACATTAGGCTCGGCCGGCGGACGCGACATACGTACGGTGATGGCGGGATTAGGTAAGAGGCTATCCCCCTTTCTTGCTGTGGTGGTATGATAGAGGAGGTCTGGCGACCTAGAGGGGTGGTCGCCGGTTGCTGGACGAAGAGGAGGCGATATGGGCGGTTGAGTCTGGACTAGGTGGTGAGCGAGGACGCTAGAAGAGATGTGCCGGAGCTGATGACGGTGAGGGTGATCCGTCGGGGTGGTATCGATGAAGACGGGTTGGGACGGCTGGTAGAATGTAACGGAGGGTTTTGGAGGAGACGACGGGGGTGGTGACGATGATGGCATGGGGGCTGTTGGGGGGTTCGCCGATGGCGACGGCGGGTTGGTGGTGACAGCGGTGGTGGTAGCCGTAGCCAGGAACGGCATGGCAATTAGGTTTAGGATTCTCGGTTGCATTGGACACGTGTCCTGCGAGACACGGGAAGGCGTCGATTCCGGGGTTGTCGGACGGAACAGAAATTTGTAACTATAATAAAAAATCTATTGGATGGGGAAGGGCACGGACACGATGCACAAATTTGGTTGTAGAAATATTTGTAGAGTTTTATTTTAAAAAAAAGATTAATGGGGTTCTCCTTATATAGGAGGTGGTGGCTCCCATTTGAATAAGGACTCGGACTAGTTTAAACCTTCGAGGGATAATTCCATCATTTAGTTCAAATCGATTTTGAAACACTCGATCAAATCCAAATCTGATTCAATCTATATATATCGTATTTTAAAATTAAAAGCTTGTTTTAAATTGACTTCAGTAAAATCTTTTCTAAAATAATTATCATAAATAACTAAATATTAAATCTCACATAATTTCAAATATCTTTTTCGAAATAATAAAATAATGATAATTATTAATTTCGAAAATCAATATTCTATACATGAATTAAATTCATGTAGCTCGCATAAATCTAGGATATTTATATAAATCTAGTTTTAATTACCAATAAAATTAAATATCATTTTTACAATAAAAGCATAAAGTGTAGACAAATCCCGATGTGATGCTTTTCACAACTATTAATTAAAAAACAAATAAAATATTATCACCTATTATTTGAAAGCCATATTATTATATAATGAAAAATATTTTCTATAAATATGTACCTCGCACATATTCGCACTCGACGAGCAATCACGAAATGCAACCTTGCGCGCGACGTACAAATACAAAAATTAGTGCGATGCCAAATACAAATAAATAAATAAATAAAATTAAAAAAAATTAGGGGGTTTACATCCTATCCAACTTACAAGAATTTCGTCCACGAAATTTAGGAATAATTAGGGTAGATAGGGTAGAGAAGATAGAAGGAGTTTTTATTCGAATAGAAGTACGAGATCCATATTGGACGAGCAGGCATTCAAAATCTTTGACGAGAAGGCGAAGGCATTTCATCGGCAATTTGTCATTAGAATGACTAGAAGAAGAAATTTTGAGGGTTCTAGTTTTTGTGTATGGCAACCGATCAATGACTAAGCTAGATCAATTCTAATATTAACCTTATGAAAAGGGCAACCTCACAAATAGGAAATTAACCTCCTCAATCATACTTCATTTTTCTTTTTTTCTCTTTTTTTTTCGAACTTACTTCCTACCGGTCGTTGTTTCTTTTAAAACACTTTTCCTCTTCAAGTCCCCCCAAAACTTTAACTTATAAAAATTTGATTTTAAAATTTACTCTAAATATCTATATCTCCTCATAGAATTTCGAATATTCCGAAACTTTAAATTCCAAAACTGTAATATACCATCTCGCAGGTATGCCTCCCCAAGCTATAATTTCCTCAAAATTTAAAAGTAAAAACCTTTAGTCCATGTAAAAGTCAAAATCTTCTTATTACAAAATTATACCTATTTATCAATGTAAATATATCCGTAAGTATCAAAAAAGTCCGTCTTTAATGTTTGGTATCCCGCAAAGTGACTTGTTAATCAAAAGTATACCCTCTTTTGATTTATCTTCATAACTAAACCTTTTGTCATCAAAAAAAAAATTGACATATCATATATATTTTTACACCGATTTCGTCATTCATCAAATTCCCAACCTAAGAAAATTTCTCATATATTGAAAATCACCTTCATAATCATTATAGCAATTAATTCCTTAAATTATCAAGAACCCTAAACTTTTTCATTGTCACTCATTTGAGTAGCCTTGGAAATTAGTAACATCAAAACAACTTCTCTTTTTTTTTAGAAGTCTTAATCACATTTCCCCTCTTTTCATCTTACGTCAGATTTTTATATCTCGTAATCGTGTAACCATCTTATCAAGCTATACATTAATCTCCTCTATCAATTTTTGAATCTAGCCATGTATAACTGAAGAGTGCCACGATCCAACTTCTATACTTGCACAAGGGCATCAAAGGAACAAAGTTTGACATACTACGGAAGAGTCATAGTGAAATATGAATGAAGTAATTTTAATTGGAAGGAAGAAAGTAAGGGTTGCAAATATTGTATGAAGAGTAAAGAGTGATCCGAGATAAAATCAAGATAAGGGCAAGCAATCAAAATAAAATACAAAGTTGAACATTTAGAATTTTAAGTAGATCACAATCATATATTGGGTCGAAAGTTTTGAGTCATGATTTGGTCTCTAACCGAAGTTAGAAAGGACAATAGTATTATAGGAGGGTTTATAGCTAGCCAATTTGACTCGAAAGTCGCATCATAAAAATAGAGTACAAGGGGACGTATTTTGGTGGGACATGATGTTGGTGTTTTTGCCTTTGGACTAGAAAAGATAGTCCCACATCGGCTACACCAAATGGTGAGTATCTCAATATAATGCATTGCTTGTGTTGAGGTGTGCATATGAGGTGTAGTGGGGCACAAGTTTGTGCCATGTGGAAGTATTTTCCTAGAAGGAAAAAGGATTAAATCCAACAAGGATGCAAGTTAATTTTTGTTGTGCGGACTCGGACTCGGACGCGGACTCCAAGATGTCTCGTGCATGCACGGGAGGGTTCGGGGGGTAGGCGTGGACTGGCACACTTCTATGCTGATTGTGGGATGATCTAAAATATCAAACTCTATTTTTGAGTATTGGTATTTTAGTCCCACATCGGATAGGAGAAGAGGTGAAGTCTCAACTCCACTCTATAAATAGAGCCCCTTGGCCTCCTTTGAAAGATGCACCAAGAAGAGAGTTGAGGGAGTCTGTTAAGTCCAGGAAGCCCGTTCAAGTCTCAAATATTGACTTACGAGCGTTCCAGAAGTTCTCCTGAACTTGCTGGTTCCTGGGAGCTTATCCGTACTGCGGGTATAGCTTTGAGCGCCGGTGTTCAACACCCCAGCGAGATCCGCTCTTCTTCTTCCTTCCTCTTTCTGTTGCCTTCGAGAATCTGAGACTCAACTGTTGTTGATCATCTCTTGTTGCCTTCGAGAAACCGCTATTGCAAACGCGATTCAATTTTTTTTAATCGTTTAGGCTACGCAATCAGCATTATTTGCATCTCTTTTTTAGGGATTGCAACTGCATTATTTGCATCTCTTTTTTAGGGATTGCAACTGCATTCTTTGCATCTCTTCTTAGGGATTGCAACTGAGTTTTTCCATCGATTGTTTGCAAATAGACTAACAATCTCAAAGCTATACGATTCGATGGAAAACACTCGTGCTTCGCTTGTCGATACCGGCTTTAACAAGTTGGAGAAATTCGACGGCGAACACTTCCAGATCTGGAAGCGAAAGGTGACTCTGAACCTTCAACTCGTGGATGTTGATCACGTGTTGGATGAGGAAGAACCAATCATTCCAGCAACAGGATCTGCTGCTGTTCTGGCCGCTGCTACGAGCAAGCAGACGAAGTGGAAAAAGGATAACAGCATATGCAGGCTGCTGATCCTGAATTCCATGGAAGACTCTCTGGCCGAGTCCTACACAAAGAGGACTTCTGCCAAAGAGATCTGGGAGTCCGTGGGGAAGCTGTATGACGACGACGAGGCCCGGTCGAAGATGTTCATGGTTGAAAAATACCACAAATGGGTCTTTGAAGATGAGAAGACCATGCTGCCCCAAGTGAAAGAGTTCCTGAAGCTGCGCCAGAAACTGGAGGACGATAGCATGCCCCTCGTCGACAAGTTCGTCGTTGGAGGGATCGTGGCAAAACTTCCTCCAGGATGGAGCAACATCTATGCAAGGATGCATAGGAAGAAGATGGAGATTAGCCTGGATAATCTTCTCAGCGAGATTCATGTTGAGGACGAGATGCGCTCTCAACAGAAGTTGGACACCCTGTCCAAGCAACTAGCAACGGCAAATCTGGTTCAAGCCACCAGAGAGAACAAAGGGAAGCAGGCGGCTTCTCACCACAAGAAGAAGGACTTCTCGAATCTGAAAGTGAAGGGTCCAGGATTCAAGCAACAGAAGTCCAAGTCCCATGTGACTTGCTTCAACTGTGGCAAGAAGGGTCACTATAAAAGTGAATGCAAGTCCAAGCCCAAAGAGCAAGGTGAGCCTAACAAGGTTTCTTTGGTTACTAATCAGGTTGCCATGATAGCACAGGTTGCAACTGTGGGGGCAGACTTGGACTGGTGGATAGACACTGGCGCGACATGTCATGTCTGTTCAGACAAGGACTGGTTCGTCTCCTATGAGCCTACTTCCGAGAAAGTCATGATGGCGAACCAGGCACAAGCTGAAGTACTGGGGATCGGGACGGTGGAGCTGAAGCTTACATCGGGGAACATTCTGACGCTTCAAGGTGTGAAGCATGTTCCTGCAATCGCAAAGAACCTGATCTCTGGGAGCCTGCTCTGCAACGCAGGCTTGAGGATGGACATCAATGCTGGCCAAATGGTGATGTCCAAGAAGGGTACTTTCTTCGGGAAAGCTTTTCAGACTGAAGGAATGTACAAAATTCAGCTTGTTGTAACCCAGCATAATAACGTCAATGCTATCACTAGTTTGAATTACTCTCTTGAGTTGTGGCATAATAGACTAGGACATGTTCATTGTAAGCGAATAAACAAAATATCTAGTCTAGGACTTATCTCCAAGTGTGGGGGTAAGGTAGAGAAATGTGAGATATGTGCTCAGACGAAGATCACTAGGAAACCCTTCCACAGGGTCCATCGAAGCACAGATCTTCTGGAGTTGGTTCACTCAGATATCTGTGACTTCAAACAATTCTCTACAAAGGCCGGGATGAAGTATTTCATTACTTTCATCGATGACTTCTCCAAGTATGCCTTCGTCTATTTACTCAAATCTAAAGACGAAGCATTCGAGAAGTTCAAGGAGTTCAGGGCCGAGGCTGAACGGCAAACTGGACAACAACTCAAGAGGCTGAGGAGTGATCGAGGTGGGGAATATAGGTCTCATGAATTCTCATCATTCTGCAAAGAATATGGAATCATCAACGAGACGACGGCTCCGTATTCTCCACAATCCAACGGAGTAGCAGAAAGGAAGAACAGAACGTTGACAGAGATGATGAATTCTATGCTGTTGACTGCAGGTCTCCCAAAGTGCTATTGGGGAGAAGCTGCATTAACGGCCACTTTCATTCTGAACAGAGTGCCGTATGCAACTTCCGACATAACTCCTCATGAACTCTGGTTCAAAGTCAGACCCAACCTGAATGTCATTCGAGTGTGGGGGTGCCTGGCTTATGTGAAGCTCCCGGATCTAAAGATTCAGAAGCTGGGGACAAGGACTACTAAGGCGATCTTCCTGGGGTATGCCGAGAAGAGTGATGCTCGGAGATTCCTTGATATCGAGTCAAATCATATCATCGAATCTCGCGATGCTGAATATTTTGAAGAAAAGTTTGCAAGGCACAAGAACATTGTTCTCGCGGACATTCCGGAGAATAATGAGGGTGCGGAGCAGACAGAGATCTTTATCGAACCAGTAGTCCAAGATGGAGTTGTTGTCGAGGAGACACCAGCTGAACCAGAACTCGCTGAGCCGTCAACTAAGCGAGCGAGGAGGCCGAAAGACTTCGGAGATGACTTCGTCACCTATCATGTGGAAGCAGATCCGCTTACCTATGATGAGGCGATGAAGACCAGAGATGCTATATTCTGGAAGGAGGCGATTGACAACGAGATTGACTCAATCACCTCCAATAACACATGGGTATTGGTCGACCTACCAGAAGGAGCAAGACTCATCGGATGCAAATGGATCTTCAAGAAGAAGATGAAAGCAGATAGAACCATTGACAAGTTCAAGGCCAGGCTAGTGGCCAAGGGGTTTGCTCAGAAGCAGGGGATCGACTACTTTGACACTTATGCTCCAGTAGCTCGGATAACAACTATCAGATTGTTAATTGCTTTAGCAGCAATACACAAGCTGGTGATACATCAGATGGATGTGAAAACGGCATTCCTTAATGGCGAGCTAACCGAAGAGATCTACATGCAACAACCAGAAGGTTTTGTCGTCAGAGGTCTGGAAGACAAAGTCTGCAAGTTGATGAAGTCTCTGTATGGTTTGAAGCAAGCTCCCAAAATGTGGCATGAGAAGTTTGACAAGGTGATAAGGTCAAATGGCTACAGGGTCAGTGAAACAGACAAGTGTGTCTATACGAAGTTTGCTAACGGAAGAGGAGTAATCGTTTGTCTATACGTGGACGACATGCTAATCCTAGGTACGGATTTAAGCTGCGTCATAGAGACAAAGAAATTCCTCTCGACCAAGTTCAGTATGAAGGACTTGGGGGATGCCGACGTAATCTTGGGGCTCAAGATCATCCGGACAGGCACTGGAATAGCGCTGTCACAGTCTCATTACATTGAGAAGATGCTCTCTCGCTACGGGTATCAAGATCTTCCTATTATTGATACACCGTACAGGAGTGATCTGAAACTGGAGACAAATTCGAAGGAGAGCATCAGGCAGTTGGAGTACGCTAGCGTCATCGGAAGTTTGATGTACGCTACTACTGCCACAAGGCCTGACATAGCCTTTGCAGTGGGAATGTTGAGTCGATTTACGAGCAATCCAGGCGTAAAGCATTGGAAAGCTGTGAAGCGTGTTATGAGATATCTCAAGAAGACTCAGACATATGCACTATACTACAGCGGAGATCCGTCAGTAGTGGAAGGCTTCAGTGATGCTAGCTGGTGTTCAGAGGTGGAGAGCGAATATTCCACAGGTGGATATGTGTTCGCCATGGGTGGAGCTGCTATATCGTGGAAGTCGAAGAAGCAGACTATGTTATCTCGCTCCTCCATGGAATCTGAATTCTTTGCATTGGACGCTGCAGCAGATGAAGCAGAGTGGCTTCGGGAGCTCATGTATGACCTTCCAATGGTTGGGGCTCAGATATCGGCGATTCCGATATACTGTGACAACCAGGCGGCAACAGCAGTGGCATCAAATGAACTCTTTAACGGGAAGAAGAGGACTGTGCGGTTGAAGCACAGAGCAGTGAACGATCTCATAAAAAGGGGCGTCATTGCAGTGATCGATGTTCGGAGTCAGGAAAACCTGGCGGATCCGTTCACGAAGGGTCTCAAGCGTCAGCTGGTCGAGGACACAGCAAGGAAGATGGGCTTGAAGGCATTCTAATATTGTGTCATTATAATCCTATCAATAAATTTTATGTTATTGGTTCAAAGAGAAATCTACCAGATATCTAATTTTTTGATTCAAGGGAGGACTATTGACTGGAAAAATATTAGTTAACAGTGGGCACTTGTTCTGCGGAACATGTAAGGGTTTCGAACCCAGAACCACTGTTGTCTACTATGAATTTTCTACGGAAAATTGATCTTGTGAGAAGGATGGCATAATGCCTTAATGAGTTCTCAGACTGAGTGAAGGTCTGTTATGCTTTACAGGAAGCATGGTGGCACAACAACCACAAAGGAGTGTTACAACTCCATGCTACAGTGGGGTGACTCCACCATGAGGTTCCCAGGTAGGGGTAATGCCTCGGCTTTGTTAGCCAAGTTACAGGCGGCGTAGCACCGCATATAGGCAGGTAGCCTAATGTTGCATAATCGTAATAAAGAGATGTAGGCAGCACTACAAAGAGGCCGGTGTCCTCATGTTACAGTGGCATGACACCACGATGAGGTACCCAGGTAGGGGTAAAGCCTCGGCTTTGCAAGCCATGTCATAGTGGCGTAACACCACAAGGGAGCGCAAGGCTTCATGCTGGGTAGTTTGGCACTACAAAGAGGCTTGAGACCTCATGCTACAGTAGTATGACACTACGATGAGGTTCCCAGGTAGGGGTAATGCCTTGGCTTTGTCAGCCATGTCATAGCGGCGTAGCACCGCAAAGAAGCGCAATGCTTCATGCCAATGACTCTTTATATAGAACTCACCTATAGTGTATGGACAGAGATATCAGGCCGTCTCTTGAGGGTAAACTTGTAGACGCCCAAAAATTATACACTGAAACCAGGCTGGCACAAGGCCTTCAATGTGCAGCCAGAAGCACAGTTGATGTCACTATGTGAGTAGGAAGAATTGTAGTTATGGTGCAGAATTCAAGGCTTAGTCCATTCTTGTATCATGCTGTTATTTAACCTATGCGGGAAGATTCAAGTCGTAGCGACATCTCTCCTAATGCATGATGGACAATCACTGTGGGGAACGCTCAACCCATATATTGAGATATGTGGGGGATTGTTGGTGTTTTTGCCTTTGGACTAGAAAAGATAGTCCCACATCGGCTACACCAAATGGTGAGTATCTCAATATAATGCATTGCTTGTATTGAGGTGTGCACATGAGGTGTAGTGGGGCACAAGTTTGTGCCATGTGGAAGTATTTTCCTAGAAGGAAAAAGGATTAAATCCAACAAGGATGCAAGTTAATTTTTGTTGTGCGGACTCGGACTCGGACGCGGACTCCAAGATGTCTCGTGCATGCACGGGAGGGTTCGGGGGGTAGGCGTGGACTGGCACACTTCTATGCTGATTGTGGGATGATCTAAAATATCAAACTCTATTTTTGAGTATTGGTATTTTAGTCCCACATCGGATAGGAGAAGAGGTGAAGTCTCAACTCCACTCTATAAATAGAGCCCCTTGGCCTCCTTTGAAAGATGCACCAAGAAGAGAGTTGAGGGAGTCTGTTAAGTCCAGGAAGCCCGTTCAAGTCTCAAATATTGACTTACGAGCGTTCCAGAAGTTCTCCTGAACTTGCTGGTTCCTGGGAGCTTATCCGTACTGCGGGTATAGCTTTGAGCGCCGGTGTTCAACACCCCAGCGAGATCCGCTCTTCTTCTTCCTTCATCTTTCTGTTGCCTTCGAGAATCTGAGACTCAACTGTTGTTGATCATCTCTTGTTGCCTTCGAGAAACCGCTATTGCAAACGCGATTCGATTTTTTTTAATCGTTTAGGCTACGCAATCAGCATTATTTGCATCTCTTTTTTAGGGATTGCAACTGCATTATTTGCATCTCTTTTTTAGGGATTGCAACTGCATTCTTTGTATCTCTTCTTAGGGATTACAACTGAGTTTTTCCATCGATTGTTTGCAAATAGACTAACACATGATATACCTACATGAAGGTAGGCTTGTCTAGATCTCGCATATGAATTTTGTTGGAAGGTAACAGCTAGTATTACACTCCGAATGTTAAAGTCACGGTAAGGGGCGCCAAAAGATCTAAAATAGAAAGTGGGAGTTCATGAAGTGACAATTAATGCACAAACATTAAAGGAGATCAAGTTGAAGCATGAAATAAAATTAATTAAGGAATCTAGTAAAATAATTTAGGGACACAGTTTTTTGAGAGAAGATAGTCTCCTAGGTGGATACAGTCAAGGAATGATTAAATCATTTCTTAAATTTCAAACGGTTAGAAGGTCACAATAAAAGATCTGGATTTGGGGAAAGGTCGAGTAAGTCAAAATTGAGATATAGTCACATGGTTTGGTCGAAGACTAACTATACCTGTGTATATACAACTATCTTGGTCATGGATGGAATGTAGAGTACCTCTATCTCATTAGGGTGACCTTGTCTGCTTCTTGGTTCTCTATCAAGATTAGATTTAATCCCAAAATTTGAGTTCCCAATATGTATTTCCAAGCTTGACATAAACTACGATATTCAAACATAATCATAAAAATAAATCAAGTCTTTAATAACCCTAAGGTAACCCTTAGTATGACAAAATATATATATATATATATATATATATATATATATATATATATATATATATATATATATATATATATATATATATATATTTTCCCTCCAATATGCACAAACAAAACCTTCATATTCTCTATTTTGTTGAGGTCATCCATCATAACTTAAAAAATTTAGATTCCTCTAATCAATCTCAAGATAAGCTTTATCATACCTCTTAATAATTTTTCCATAAAATTGCAATATTATAAATCCAAAATTTAAACTCAAGATTTAGGTAATCTTATCAATCGTGAATTATGCGACAAAATTTGAAGATTTTTTTTCATAATTGAAATATTAAACTCAAAACCTAATAAATTTATCAATCATACATCGTATGACACAGTTCGAATTTTAAAATTTTCCTCAAATCAATTTATATCCTCAAAGGATATGAATAGCTATAACCAAAAAATCATAAATATTTTCTAAATCTTCAAAATCAAAGATTTTACTCAATCTTCTATCAATCCTTTGGTAAATACTCCTAGTAATCTCAAGATAAAATTTTCTATGTCCTCAAAGTTGGTAATATTGCTACTACCCAACTTAGAATTAACTAATCCTTAAGATCATACTTTTAGAAAAATAAATGCCTCTATATCTTAAATAAGACCTCAATGTATACTAATTATGAATGTAATCATTCTAGTCACGTGTTTGATCTATGAGCATATACTAGTGTAGTTATCTTCCTAACTGACATTAAGCACGAAAAAGTAAGGATTCATGGTAGAAAGGGGTCAAACAAGTTACAATCAAGGGAGGCAAACGAGAGTTTGAAGTTTGGAGTCAAGTAAGAATGTTTAGTATATGGATGAGATCCTAGACTCTAATCCTATCTGCAGGCTCACATCGGTACAATAACGTAACCGAAGTTCTAAACTAGACCTGCATGGGCCACCACAAAAATATGTAACGCCCAGTCCCAAAATACTTAGGACTAAGTACGTCGACATGTCAGCTGCATACATACGATGTATACTCCAATATATGGAACTATCGTATGTATACATAAGCTCTAAAATGCAGTAACCACGATACCAACCTCATCCACAAATAAAGAGTAAAGACTTTATAATATAAATCAACTATGACATTTGTCATTTATATATGTAGTTGGGCGGAGGAAAATCCACTACCAACTAATTGAAATGAGAGAAAATATACAAGGAATGATCGATAAAATGGCAAGACGAACCAAGAGCAGTCATCTTCGAAGGAATGGATAAGATTATGGCCTTGGCTAGAACACCTGCGAAAAGTCACAAAGCACACACCTGGAGAATTCACCAGGTCCTCAGAGGGACGTAACAAGATACAATAAACAACATGTCATATAAATACTGAATATAAACTATGCCACAAATAAAGGTAAATGATAAGACATCAATAAGGTAACCTAACCATACTAAAGTGAACATGCAGTTGAGAACAAATCTTTCGTCGCATGAGCCCTGCTGTAAATAGGATCTAGTATAGTTCCCACTTGGGCACCAGTGACATAAGCGCATGACGTTCAAAAATGACAGTGGCCAACCTGAGGGGGTAATTATACCCGTATCTCCAGCGGAGCTTCCGGGTTACAAGGGAATGTGTAATAGAAGCCCATACGATAAGAAAATGTTATCCCCACTCGATGCTCCTATCAAGTCGCATCCGCGATCATGTAACACTACTAACCGTCAAGTCTTCTAACATGCATCTATTGACAGTTAGACCTAATGCACGTCCCATACGCATCAGTGATCAGCCAACACGCAAGTCCATATGCTATATGCTACTCACAACTCCCACATCTCATGGCACATCAGTGTCAAAGTTTACGTAATGCACTAAACTAGTGGTAGTCCCCTAATTCTAGGTCCACATTTAATATCTAAGGTCAAGCAGAAAATATATCGTGAAAGGAAGTAAACAAATCATGAATTGTCACAAGATATACTAGAAGAACTGGAAATAAATATAGGAATATGCAATAACTAAAATACATGCAACTAATTATAAACAGTAAATAATGGCAAGGTATCTTGCCTGGTGTTACGCTTGGTGTGGTGCGGTGATCCGACAAGTCTAATTTTGACCAGTAGCCGAGGTCAATGTGTAAGGGTTCAAAATTCTTGAGAAAATAGGAAAGCACAGTTTAGTCATGATCAGCGATGATAATCGAAGAGGGTTTGAGGAGATAGATACATATACTAATTTTTAGAAATTATTTATAACATTTGAAAACTAGATTTTATTAAAAATGTTTAGATGTAGTTATAAGTAAAGATTCGTTTTAGGTTAAAAAGCTATAATTTACTTAGTAAAATATTTTATATAAATAATTGAAATATATATGATAATTTGGAAACTGCCATTTTTATTTGATCTAAATATTTTTAGACTAAGTACTTGAAAACATAGAGAAATTATTTTTGTGACTAAAACATAACTTGCTTATATATATAACAAAATAATAATACAATTGAGGGCTTATAAGCCTCATCTTGAATTACAAAATAACTTTGAAAGAAATATTTACGTAAAATTTATATACAAAAATTTAAGAAATGTCAATAATAAGAATATTATTATTAATATCCATAAAAGTAATAATAATAGTACTTTTTAATAATTGTTACAAAGAAATATATAAATTGTACTAATATACATAGCGGAACACATACATACATACATACATACATACATACATACATACATACATACATACATACATACATACATACATACATAATACATATATACACATAACTTAGTAATAATAATAATATTAATAAAATAAAAATAATAATTTAATACAGCAGATGTCTGCTGTCTCCTCTCCTCTTCGAGGAATCACAACTACATACATCAATAAAAACAAAAGGAGAGAGAGACATTCAAAAAGAGAAGGATGAGCAGGGGAAGGAAGAGGGGAGGAAGAGTGAGTGGAGAGAGGGAAGAGGGGTGAGAGCTCGGGAGGTCGAGGGACTCACCGGTGGGTTTTTCTCGTGCCGGCGGTGGAGAAGACCATGGCAGTCTTCGGCGCTCGAGGAGGGAACTGAGCGGGGATTCCGTGCTCGGAGGCAGCGCGCATAGAGGGGGTCTCGGCGGAACGTCTCTGGTCACTGAAGTCCCTAACGACGGCGGCTCGACAAGTTCCTTGGTGGCGGCAGTTGTGAGGAGGTCGACGCCGGATCCAGGCTGCGGTGGCCGCTACAGTCATGGGTGCGGAGGAGTCGCGCCTGAGGTTACCCACCCGGTCGACGGTGGACAGTTCAAGCGGAGGTGAGACATCGTGGTGGCACATTGGGCTCGGTCGACGAACGTGGCATGCGTACGGCAGCGGCGGGATTAGGTAAGAGGCTATCCCCCTTTCTTGCTATGGTGGTTTGAAGGAGGCGGTCTGGCGACCTAGAGGGGTGATCGCCGATTGCTGGACGAAGAGGAGGCGGTGTGGGCGGTTGAATCTGGACTAGGTGGCGAGCGAGGATGCTGAAAGAGAAGTGCTGGAGCTGATGACGGTGAGGGTGATCCGTCTGGGTGGTGTTGATGAAGACGGGTTGGGACGGCTGGTAGAACGTAGCGGAGGGTTTTGGAGGAGACGGCGGGGGTGGTGACGATGATGCCGTGGGGGCTATTGGGGGGTTCGCCGATGGCAGTGGCGGGTTGGTGGTGACAGCGGTGGTGGTAGCCGTAGCCAGGAACGGCATGGCGGTTAGGTTTAGGATTCTCGGTTACATTGGATACGTGTCCTACGAGACACAGGAAGGCATCGAATCCAGGGTTGTCGGACGGAATAGAAATTTATAACTGTAATAAAAAATATAGTGGATGGGGAAGGGCAAGGACACGATGCACAAATTTGGTTGTGGAAATATTTATGGAGTTTTATTGGAAAAAAAGAATAATGACCAATAAAATTAAGTAGCATTTTTACAATAAAAGCATAAAGTGTTAACAATTCCCGATGTGAAGCTTTTCACAACTATTAGTAATTAAAAAACAAATAAAATATTATCACCTATTGTTTGAAAGCCATATTATTATATAATGAAAATGTTTTCTAAAAATATGTACCTCGCACATATTCGTACTCGACAAACAATCACGAAACACAACCTTGTGCGCGACGTACAAATACAAAAATAAATACGATGCCAAATACAAATAAATAAAATTAAGAAAAATTTAGGGGGTTTTCACTCGTTATCCAACCTTCCAATCGATACCAGGATGAAACGGATATCAGGGACATGACGAATTCTTTGAGAACAAGAACTGCACCCGTCTTCGTCCTCAAATACACATCTCCAATGGCAACCGCCTTCGACACATCTCTATTGTCCATCTTCAATACTCCTCAGTCGTCTATCATGTAAGTAGCAAATAGTGCCCAGTTGTGAGATACATGCGCTGAAGCCCCTGAGTCCACCAGCCAAGAATTGTCATTGCAGGCGAGGTTTGTAATAACCTCATCACCTTACGACGATCACATCGTCTCCATGTATCAAAGCCACCGCTGTAGCGTTCTCATCTTGCTTTCTCTTGTCGTCCTTCTTCTCTCTTCCAAGCAAAACAATTCTGCTTGATGTGGCCCTTCTTGCCACAATGGTAACACTCCGAGTCCTCGTACTGACCCTTAGACTTTCCTCTGCTCTTGTCTCTGCCACCACCTGGACCCCTGCTTTTGCCCCTTTCGTGCTTCTTTCCTAACAAAGTGGTATCAAAGCCAGGTTCTAGAATTCAGAAGGGTGTCAGAAGTTGACAGGAAAACAAAAGAGGAGAGAGGGATGCGAAGCTGGTGTGCATGGTGAATCTGAATGGTACTAACTATCATTATTGGCAGAGCAAGATGAAAGATTTGTTGTTTGTCAAAAAGTTGCATCTGCCCGTATTTGCTTCCGAGCGACCAGTTGATAAATCTGAGGAGGACTGGAAATTCGAGCACATACAGATGTGCAGATATATCAGGCAGTTCGTTGACGAGAACATGTACAACCACGTTGCCAATATTGAGCACGCGAAGACGTTATGGGACAAGCTGGAATCTTTGTACGTGAAGAAGATCGGGGTAAACAAGTTGTTCCTGATCCGGACGATGATGGATTTGCGGTACAAAGATGAGCGTCTATTATGGATCATTTGAGTGATTTCCAGGGCATGGTTGACCAGTTATCTTCGATGGGAGTCAAGTTCGACGATGAGGTTCAGGGACTATAGCTGTTGTGTACATTGCTAGACTCGTGGGAGACCATACGAGTATCTATGATCGTTCTGCTCCAGAAGGCATGGTCAGTCTGGAGTTTGCCAAGAGCGGGGTGCTGAATGAAGAGATACGGAGACGTTCTCATGGCACTTCATCCATATCCCACCAATCAGAGGCACTAGTTTTTACTACCAAAGTACAGTAAATTGGCGACGGCATTTTAGCGACGGAATCAATCCGTCGTCAGTAGCGACGGACTACCGACAACCTGGCGACGACTTCCCGGCTAATTGCGCACCAATTTTTTTTTTAAGGGTGAACATCCGTCGCCTATCCGTCGGCAAGCCGTCGGTAAAATAGCGACAGAATGAAAATCCGTCGGCAAGTAGTCACCCGGTAGTCACTAATTGGTGGGAAAATGTTAAAAAATTGCGAGAAAATATCACTAGTTGGCGGGGGAATTGACGACTACTTAGCGACGATAATCCGTCGACGAGATGACGGGATATTAGCGACGGACATACAGTCCGTCGCTAAGTGGTCAATAAGTGGTTGGAAAAATTTTAAAAAAATTGCATGAGATTAACGACTAAGTAGCGACGAACATTCCGTCGACCATACGACATTTTACGGTGGAGTAGCGACGGATTTTATCCGTCGCTAGTCCGTCGCTAAGTCAAAAGCCTAGCTTAAGTTGAACCAACGGGAGGAAAATTTTATTCTCCCCAATTTTTTCTCTTTTCTCTCTCTCTCTCTTGGACGCGTACGATCGAGGTAACTCTCTCTCTCTCTTGGACGGCGGTGGGGGGCGGAGGGGAGCCGGCGATGGTGGGAGGGGACGGGCAGCGGAGGGGTGCTGGCCGCAGGAGGACTGGCCGCGGGAGGGGTGGGTGTCATTGCGGGGGGTGCTTGCGGTGGTGGGGGTCGCCACGGGGGGTGCTGGCGGTGGTGGGGTGGGGGTGGTGGGAGGGGGCGAGAAATGGGGGGCTGGCCATGGGGAGGCTGGCCCCGGGGGGGTAGGCTGCGGGAGGGGCTGGCCGGGGGGGTTGGGGGGGCTGGCCGCGGGGAGGCTGGCCCCGAGGGGGTTGGGGGTGGGCTACGGGGGGGCTGGCCGGCGAGGGGGTTTGGGAGGTCTGGCCGCGGGGAGGCTGGCCCCGGGGGGGTTGGGGGTGGGCTGCAGGGGGGCGGGGGACGGGGGTGGCTGGCCGTGAGGGTGGAGGTTGGAGGGGGTGGTGGGGGGGGTGGGGTAGGCTGGGGGGGGTAGGGTCTGGCCGCGGGGGGTCGGAGCACACACATACACACACACACACACACACACACACACACACACACACACAGATATATATATATATATATATATATATTCGGTACACACACACACACATTTATATATTCGTCGCACACACACATATACACACATACACACACACACGCACACACACACACACACACACACACACACACATATATATATATATATATATATATATATATATATATATATATATATTATAAAACCCCTAAATTTCTACTTTTTTTATTAAATTTGGTACTGATTTAAAATTTTGTATTGTACGTCACGTAGTTGTATTGTACGTCGTGAGCGAAATTTTGTTTTTTCGCAATTGCTCGACGAGTGCGAATATGTGCGAGCGTACATATTTTTAGAAAAAATATTTTTCTATTTTTTATAGTTCAAATAATATATATAATAATTATTTGTATTTTACTTAAGGTTGTGAAAAGCGTCGCATCGAGATTTCAAAAACATTATTTAATTTTATTATTATAAAAAGACGAGTTTATTTTATTGGCAATTTAGGAAATTATGTTTCATAAATATACCTTCTTCTCATGCAAATACGTAAGATGTAATTTATGTATAAATTGATTTTCAAAAATATTTATTAATTTTCTTATATTATTTAAAAGGTATTTTTGAAGTAGTTCCTATTAATATTTAATTTGATTTTCAAAATTTATTAATATTAATATTAATATTTTATTATTCAAAATGATATTTAAAAATATTTATTATTTTCAAAATTATTATTATTAGTATTTTTGGAAAATATATTTTGAAATTATGGTGGCAATTTTAATCTCGATTTGATTTTATGGATTTGATTTAAATAGTTTAAATTTAAGGATAGAACTTATATTTAATTTGAGTTTCGATTATCTAGATTTAAATCAATTTAGATTTGGATTTGAATTTATTGAATTGATTTAAATTAATAGATTGAATTATCTAATTGGGTTTAAATAATTCCTAATCCTTATCCTAATGGGATTCCCACCTCCTATAAAATGAGAGGTACTTGCCCTCTATTTCTATTGATTTCTCCACAATTAATCTTCCACAAATTTTTACAACCCAAATCGTGCATCGTATCGGTGTCCTCATTTCCCATCCACTATATTCGATATGGTACAAATACATTGTTCTCCACCGGGTCCGACAGATCCGGACCTCTGTCCCCATCATGTCGGATACACCCGATATAACGTAACCGTCACCCCGACTCAACTCCCCTATGGCCATCTATCGCCACACCACCTTCTGTATCATCACCACCCCTTAGCACAGACCACCCCCGGTGTTCCGACATCCTCGCCACAACCGATTCCATCCAACAAACATCACTCTACCCGTCGTCTCCCTGGACAATCGCTGCCATCACCATCCCAACACCCCCATCAGCCAAACCTACCAGATCGCCCCGCCAATAGCCGGTCGAACCCGATAACTGTCCCAAACTGCCATCTCCATAACCACCACCCATTCACTACCAAAATACGGTAAATTAGCGACGGAACATTAGCGATGAATATTGTCCGTCGGCGATAGCGACGGCTTTGTGGCAACTAGCCGACGAAGTACCGACGACAAGCCGTTATATTTTTTATTTTATTTTTAGGGGGAGAAAAGGTCGCTCATCCGTCGCTAGGGCATCGGAGATATAGCGACGGATATTTATCCGTCACTATGCAGTCGATTATTTGGCGGGAATTGTGGGAAGAATTGGCGGGACAGTTCTTCGACTACGTAGCAACGGATATTCCGTCGACAAGCATCAAAAAGAGCGACTAACGGTCGACGGATAAAAATCCGTCGCTAGTCCGTCGCTAAATATACGTTCCAGACTTAAATTGAAACGACTGGGGGAACTTTTCATATTCCTCCCAAATTTACTCTCTCTTATCTCTCTCTCTCTCCCTCTCCCGCGGCTTCGGTGATCGGCGTCGGCGTCCTCTCCTCTCTCTCTCTCCTGAAGGTAATCCCCTCTCTCTCTCTCTCTCTATCTCTTTCTCTCTCTCTCTTGCGGTATCGTAGGGGCAGCGGGGGCGGCGAGCTTGGGGCGGGGGCGTCGGGGGCTGGGCGGCGGTGGGCGGGGGGTTGTAGGTGGCGGGGCTGCGGAAGGCGGCGGGCTTGGGGCGGGGGTGTCGGAGGATGGGAGTCGGGCTTGGGGCGGGGGCGTCGGGGGCTGGGCGGCGGGCTTGGGGAGGCGGGCTTTGGTCGGGGGCTGGGCGACGAACTTAGAACGGGGGCGTCGGGGGCTGGACGGCGAGCTTGGGGCGGCGGGCTTTGGTCGGGGGCGGCGGGGGGCTTTGCTTCTCAAATTCATCTGAGTTTATATATTGGCTAAATAATGTGTTATCCATATTGGGTGTTATCCATTAGTTTGGTAGTGTTTGGATTAGTAAATATGAATTTGGAGTTTGGGTTCATGGTGTATATGTTCACTGTGTCAAGGACAGTGCGAGTTCTTCATTTGCCTTCTTTGTTAAGAATATCCTTGGGACATTCGCTTCACCAAAGTCACTGAATAAGTGAAGTTTTTCCTGGAAAACCGACCCTTAGAGTGTATCAGTTGTGTGCTTCTATATAGATGTATATATCTATACATCTAACTGTGATGTACATATGTGTATGTGTGCTTTAGAGAGTGAGGAATGAAGGCAGGCCTACCATGTCTATTAGCATGCAGGACGGCTTGGGGTGTAATATGTGAGTGTAGGCATGGTAGAAAATATAGGTAATGCCAGTGTAACTAGACTAAGGTAGTGCTTGCTAGATAGTAAGGACACTCTAGTATCCTAACCAAGTTAATTTTAGCCTAGATATTTAGGATATAGCTCTCATATCCTAGAAGTGGGCTCTTATAATTTAGAAATAGATAGATTGACTCAGTTTGATTAATTGACCTATAATGACTCTAAAACTTGATTTGCTGCTGCAAGCATACAACACCACAAAAATATTTACTGACTCGTCAAGTTGAACCGTGTATAACATGCTCGACGCTTAAGAGGAACCATTTCGACTTAGTGGACTATCGAAGAATCGGTATCGGACTATCGTTATCGGTATCGAACTATCGAACTATCGGTATCGGTATCGAACTATCGGTATCGCTAGCGGACTATCAGACTATCGGACTATCGGTATCGAACTATCGGTATCGCAGCATCGGTATCAGTATCGGTATCGCACTATCGGTATCGAAATATCGGTATCGGTATCGAACTATCGATATCGGTATCGAACTATCGGTATCGAACTATTAGTAACAACTGAACTTAGATTTTTCTCTTCTCGAGCTAGAATACCAGCAGATCCACAGTTACATGATTATATACTAATTCTGTTTAGTTTGTCTTACTATACAGATTTTCATATCCAATCTGTGATGGATCATTATTTCGTTGGTCGTACATGGATGTACAAACGACAATACGAGAGTAGAATAGGTGTGAGTGACAATTTTCAGGCAGGCGTGGAAGTGTTTCTTAAGTATGCCATGAGCAAAGCTCAGTTTATGGATGATAACAAAATCAAGTGTCCATGTCGTAATTGTCGCAATAGACGTTACGAAGTAGTGAGTGTAAGAGATCATTTGACCCGTAAGGGTTTCGTACATGATTACGGCCTGTGGTCATCGCAATGTGAACTATATGCGGAAAGACAGGTTGCGAATGCTGCTACTTATGCTTTTGATGATAATGCTGCAGCAGATTTTGTCGTCGATGACGACGAATGCTCTGTTGATTATGGAGATGTACAGAACCTTGCACGAGATATGGTGTACAACGTGGCAGAGGGCCTAATTTTGATCCGAAGGATCCTAATCCCGAGGCGAATGAGTTCTATGATATGTTTCCGGATGCTGAAACTTCTTTATATCCTGGTTGTGAGCCATATTCCGTACTGTCAGTGACGATGCGGTTGTTGAACATAAAGTCCGATTTTAACTTGCCATAAACTTGCTATGATCGGATTACACAACTAATGAAGGAGGTGTTACCGAAGGAATCAAAAGAGCTTCCAAAAAATTTCTACAAGTCGAAGATGATGGTCCGACAACTGGGACTGGGGTACGACAAGATAGATTGTCGTCGCAACGGATGCATGTTTTACTACAAAGAGAACGAGGATATAGAAAGTTGCAGCTTCTGTAATGCGGATCGTTACAAGCCAGTCAGGGGAAAAGGAAAGTCAACTAGAAAACGACGTCCTTACAAGTATATGCATTACTTATCGATCACGAAGCGCTTGCAGAGGATGTATATGTCTCAGAATACAGCAGAACACATGATGTGGCACAACGAAGAATGCACAAAGGACGATGGAGAATTGTCACATCCTTCTGATGGAGAGGCGTGGAAATATTTCGATTTTTGCCATCCAGATTTTGTTGCAGAGCCTAGAAATGTACGCATGGGGCTATGTTCTGATAGTTTCTTCCCTTTCGGGCAGTCGGGACCTCAATACTCCTGCTGGCCGGTCATTCTGACCCCTTACAATCTGCCATCATAGATATGTATGAAGACTCCTTATATGTTCTTGACAGCTATCATACCGGGTCCCAAAAATTCGACGAAGAATATCGATATATATTTACAGCCGTTGGTGGATGAGCTGAAACAGCTGTGGGAGATCGGCGTCACGACCTATGATATTTCCAGGAAACAGAACTTTCAAATGAGATCTTCTTTGATGTGGATAATTAATGATTTTCCAGCATACGGTATGCTGTCGGGATGGAGTACTCACGGCACCATGTCTTATCCGATATGCATGCAAAATAGTAAGGCGTTCCGCCTTAAGCATGGAGGAAAAACTTCTTTCTTTGATTGTCATCGTCAATTTCTGCCCGCGAGTCATCCTTGGAAAAAGAACAATGACGCGTTCAGAGCTGAAAAACAAGAATTTTCTCATCCGCCTGCCAGATTGTCGGGATACGATATTTGGGAAGATGTAAAGGACTTTCCCACTGTAATGGAAGATCCATCGAACAATCGTGCCGATGGGTTCGAACTAGGGGTGTGCATCGGTCGGTGGTCGACCTATTTGGTCCCAACCGAAGTCGAACCGAAGTTAATCGGTTTAAAAATAAACAAAATCGAACCGAACCAACCAAATGGTCGATTCGGTTTTGAAACCGACCAACTTGGTTCGGTTCGGATCGGTTCGACTTGGTTGGTTTTGATCACATAAAAAAATGGACTGTATGCTTTTTTGTGTGTGAAACCTCAGTCAACTTGCACTTTGCAACAGTAAATATAATTCAACAGCTTCAATTCAACGTACGCTTTGCAGGTGGAGAAAAATGCTAATTATACATATAAAAATTCGTATACATTCAACCAAAAGTCCCTTTCATGTGCACATGAGCAATTAGAAAATAATAGGAGCCGCCAGCACTCCTCTTTGAGACTAGAGAGAGCTCTTTCAACTTCAACTTGATAAATGACTATGATGTGAATAAATGAACCAAACCGGTATAATACAACCCAATGAACCCATACCCAACCGGCCAACCCTAACTATTTAACAAGAATTTGGTTTGGTTCGGTTCGATTTAGACGGTTTTTGGCATAACCAAACCGTGAACCGAACCGAACCGGTCGATTTTGAAAAAATTGAAGCCGAACCAAACCAACCGAACCATCGGTTCGGTTTAAAACCAATCGGCTCGGTTTGACTTGGTTCTATTTGGTCGGTTTGACTTAATTGTGCACAGCCCTTGTTCGAACAAACCCATAACTGGACCAAACGGAGTATCTTCTGGGACTTGCCTTATTGGAAAGATAATCTTATAAGGCATAATCTTGATGTTATGTATATCGAAAAGAATGTGTTCGATAATGTCTTCAATACCGTCATGGATATTAAAGAAAAGACGAAGGACAATCCAAAAGCAAGACAAGACATTGCCGAGATATGCAAGCGTACTTATCTGAACTTAATACAAAGGAGAGTTGGTGGACAAATAACTAAGCCAATAGCACAATACACATTGAGCAAGGAAGATAGATTAATAATCTGCAAGTGGGTATCTACTTTAAGATTTCTCGACGGTTATGTGTCGAATTTGTCTAGATGCGTTGATCTCAATGAACGCAAGCTAATAGGAATGAAGAGTCATGACTGCCATGTGTTTATGGAAAGATTACTGCCCATTGCTTTGAAAGAGTTGTTGCATTCTGCTGTATGGGTTCCGTTGGCCGAACTATCAATATTCTTTAGGGATATTTGTCAACTAAGTTGACTATACAACACATGGTTGAACTTGAGAAGAAGATTATCTTAACATTTGCAAGTTGGGAAAAATATTTCCTCATGGCTTCTTCGATAGCATGGAGCATCTACCGATTCATCTAGCATACGAAGCCCGTGTCGGTGCATCTGTTTATTATCGATGGATGTACCCATTTAAAAGATACATAAAAATCGATATAATTTAAGTTGAATTTCAGTGGGTTTTAAAATTCTTTCGTAATTCTCAAGATAATTTGTCTCTCTAGATACCTACACCATCTAAAGAATAAAGTTGGCAACAAGGCTCATATAGAGGCTTCGATATGCGAAGCATATCTTATCGAAGAGGTATCAAACTTCTGCTCCATTTATTTCGATACTCATGTTAAGACAAATCGAAATAGACCTCAAAGGAATGACGAGGACGTTGAGGATGGAGGAATATTCAATGTAAGGGGCAAGCCTGTTGGGGCTAGTAAAAACGGTGGTTGACTGACGACGAATATGATGCCGCTCACCGATATGTCTTGTTAAACTGTGACATACAAGAAGTGAGAGATTTGGAGAAGTAAGTCAGTACACTTGCACTCGTTATAATCTCGAATTTGATAAAGTAAGTGACTACACTTATATATTCTTATTTTCTCTAATTGTGTATTTAGAGATGAAGTCAAAATGAGGACACCCGATATTACCGATGAGGGACTTCAAAGAGAGGTTGATTGTACATTTCCGTCATGGTTTCACAAATACGTAAGTAACTGAGATTATAATTTAGGTTGATTTTATATATTCTTATAAAATACGTAAGTAACTAAGATTAGAAATATATAATCTAAAACATTTAAATTATAAATATTTATTTACAGGTTTTATTGCCTGAAACAACACTCACTAATGAGAGTGTTCGTTATCTGGCTTTGGGACCGAAGAGGCAAACAAAGACTTGGCCAGGCTATGTCGTTAATGGCTTCAGGTTTAAGGCAACTCAAAATGCTATAAATGTCGAATTTATCAATGACGGCATCAGTACCAAGGATTCCGGTGTTTGCATAAGAGGCACCATCTATGACAACGAACCGGACTTTGACTATTATGGAGTGCTTCGGGATATTGTAGATTTACAATATACTGGCCCATATGATATGTATATTGTAATGTTCAAATGTGAGTGGTTCGATATGACACCAAATATCGGTTGGAGAATCGATAAACAATTTGGATTTGTCGATATAAATCATCGCAGGAGGTATAGAGGGTCTGATACATTTGCGATAGCAAATCAGGCTGTTCAAGTCTACTATACAAGCTACCCAAGACGTCGTAGAGATCGATTTGACTGGTGGGCAGTATGCAAGATTAAATCTAGAAATACATTCAACATTGGAGACCCAACATACCAAGAGGACCAGATCGAAAAGTCCCAATACTTGGGACAACACTCGGATACAATGGATGTTGAAGATATTATTGAGGAAAATAGAGGGAAGAAAGAGGTTGATACACAAGACTTAGCTGTCAACCAGGGGAGAAAGAGGCGTCTTGTCCCAAATATTGAGACAGAAGAAGAAGAAAAAGAAGAAGAGGAAGAAGAAAAAGACGAATTTGATGGGGATAATGATACATATGAAATTGACGATGAAGATAAGGATGAGGATGAGGATGAGGAGGAGGAAGAGGAGGAGGAGGATGAAGACGAGGCCGAGGATGAGAACGAAGACGATGATTAGGTTAAATATTGTTGTATATTAAAAATACTTCCAATTACGTGAATTAATGTTTTTTCGTTCGATTATTTACTTATTGCAGAAGGCACTCTTAGTCTTTTTCGTTGCGGCGGCACTCGTCTCCCTACTGGTGGTATGTATATTTTAGTTTAGAATTTTATATTCATTTACATTTTTATATTGTTAATTATGTTTATGTGTTCTATTTACAGGTCATGATGGCTGGCCGTGGTTGTGGTGCTGGTGGTGGTCGTGGTGCTGGTGCTGGCGGTGGTGGTGGTCGTGGTCGTGGTCGTAATGGTGTTGGTGGTCATGGTCACATTCAATCTTCCCGGGATGTGACCCCATCCAGCGAGCCCGACCCGGAGAGTACCCCGGACACAGACGCATTCCGCCGTCGATCGACTACTTTATCGAGGCATGAGTCTGTATCTGCTAGCAGATTTGTTCCGCTATCGGACCCACCAGTGGACCCACCAGCGGATCCACCAGTGGATCCTCCAGTTACTGCATAGTGGGCCCCGGAGTACCCCCATACTCGGTTCCATCCGGTTACTGGAGAGTACATGCGCGGACCCGCGGATCATCCGACGGCACCAGAGAGGCCGAGAGGCGAGTTCCGACGAGAGCTATGGCCCGCGGGGACTTCGTAAGTAAATTTAAGATAATTTATTAAATTTATTTTATTTATTCAAGTTAATAATCCAGTCATTTCTTCTTTGTAGGTTTTTTCCGTGTAACTTCCATGGTGCCTACCTCAACTTTTCGTCGGTGCCCCCAAACTTGAAGTACGTCTGGCTCGACTAGTTGAGGGTATATATCTATTTCTTCTGGTTAATTATTAGTTGCTCTTTAATCAACCATTTTTTAAATTACGTGATAATTGAATTTGTATGTTAGACGACGTACTGGTGCCCCCCCCCCCCATCGCGAGGACGCGATCTGCAGGACCTACAGAAGCGCTGCCTCGAAGAAGATACGAGATATGATTCATGACCTGAAAATAGGGCATACGAGGCCGAATTGGATCCGGCAGGAGTATAATGAGGACCTCTTAGATATGATGAATACTCCTGCTTACAAGGAGAAATCAGAGAAGGTGAAGGCGAACCGACAGGCCGCGGGGCTTCATACTGGTGGATCAAGGCCCCACGCAGTGACGCTTGCAGATCTGGTGAGATACCGTAAATTCATTTCACAATCGAATTTGGTATTATTAATATACGGAGTTAATTAAGTTCTACAAAAATTTCGTATGCAGGTCCAACGGGCGGTGAAGGAGGGAAGGGCGCCATAATCGGTCACCATGTACGATGTGTTCCAGCATACGCACAAAACACGGAAGGACGGGAGCTTCGTCGACGAGAGGGCCAAGGAGACTGATGTAAGTACTTATGTTTATGAGATTTACGTTAGAATTAAAATTATTCGTACTATAACTTAGGTAAACTTAGGATTCACACTTAACTTAGTGAAACATAGGATTTAGACTACAACTTAGGTAAATTTTATAATATAAACACATTCATTTGATAGGCTGCGTATTGTGAGGCCCTTAGTCGGGCTCAGTTAACTGACACCGAGGATGTCGGTAAAACAACGCCCGCCCGGACGCCCTCTTCTTTGGCCGCTCGCAACGACTTGTTCGTAGATACCGTCGGCGGCTTTAAGAAAGGGCTCCTGTACGGAGTCGGCTCCCTAGGGCCGTTGCATATGGCGACTCAGAGATTTCCACCGGCACTGCCTCCTTCCGCGGCCCCGGCAGACGATGATGTTAGGTCGCAGCTTACGCAGCTGCACGAGGCGGTGTCGTCCTTGCGGGAGCAAATTGCCTCGCACTTTCCGCCTTCGTCTGCTACTACCGGTCTGTCTGCTGCTGGTGTCGGTCCGTCTTCTGCTGGTGCTGGTGTCGGTCCGTCTTCTGCTGGTGCTGGTGTCGGTCCTTCTTCCGTGGGTCATCTTTCTTTCAACCCTGCTGCCCCTCTGGTACCGACTCCGACTGTGACGGCACTCCTTGATCTTATGTCGCCAGAGCAGCTACGCCGACTTCCGAGCAGTGTCTACGACGACTTGCCGCCATACCTACTGGAGCAGTATATTCGTCGGTCGCAGCAGGGAATACCACCACCGGGCAATCGAACTCCTCCTTCTCCTTAAAGTATTGTAATTAAGAAAATTTAGAATGTTTGTGGGAATGTTGGAATATTTATGATAATTTTATATTGGTGTGCATTATATATTTCGTCTATGTGATTGTTGGATAATTGGTGTGCATTTTTCTGATTGTTTGGTCTATGTGATTGTTTGGTTTATGCATATTTGTGTGAACAGGGAAAGCTCTGTATTTTTTTCAAAAAAAATCTCAGTTAGCGACGGACTAGTGACCGCGTAGCGACGGATATTTCCATTTTTCGAATACCTTTCTACGGAATATCCGTCGCTACCTGGAGATTTGAAAGTATTTCCAGTTAGCGACGGGTGATCGACGGGTTCGCGTCGGATAATCCGTCGCCAAGGTCCTGGAAATACATAGTACGACGGAATAGCGGCGGCACATCCGTCGCAAAGGTTCTGGAAATGCATCCCATTTCCAGAACCATGGCGACGGATTATCCGTCACTAGTCCGTCGCTTCGTCGACAGATGAGCGACGCAATGGCGACGACTCATCTGTCGCCATGGTTCTGGAAATGCCAAGCATTTCCAGAATGTGGTCGACGGATAATCCGTCAGTATTCCGTCGCCCTTGTTAGCGACGGCGGTCGACTGAATAGCGACGGAACGATACACTCTGATATGCTATTACGACGGTTTACCGACGGACCATTACGTCGCTAGTTTCTACACAGTTCAGTATTTAATACCTGAAATGGACGAAAGCCCGTCGGAATGTCGTCGCTAATACTTCGTATTGTGAAGTCGAAAAGCCGTCGCTATTCCGTCGCTTAACGACTACTTAGCGACGGATCATTATTAGCGACGAGCAGATTACCGACGGATTATTTTGGCCAAGATCCGTCAGTGATCGGTCGCTAATACAAATTCTCGACGGATGGACGACGGATGTGGCCATCGCTAAATGGACATATTTTGGTAGTGATTGAAGTAAAAGAAAATATCATGTTGAATGCTTGAATATTTTTCAAAAAGTATTTACTTCTGTCATCATCACCAAAAAATAACTGTTAAATCAATAACGGTGGATCTTCATAAGTAACAAGTTGAATTTTGCCTTGCAAGCAACATAGAGAAAATTTTGGGACATTTGCACTTCTATGTTTTTACCCCTTTCATCATACCACATCATTGCGCCATCTTGACAAATCCAAAGCAGATTTCCTATGTCAAAATAATCTGTAAAATAATATATAATTATGACTTTGCACTACTTTGATTTGACAAATAAAGAAACGTGTTTAAATAATTAATAATAAAAAAGTACTCGTAAAAATACATTATAAAAAAACTGTCACCAAATTATTCCCATAATTTTAAACTTACCACTTGTAATGTTGCTCATATTTTTTTTTCCATTGGAATCCATTTGAGTAGATGCAATTGAGCATTGTTCTACAACACTAAAATTAAATAAATAATTGAAGAACACTTCTTGACATTTACTTTATAAGATGAAGAAAATTGTATACTTGTCAAAGCATCATGCTCAAAATGACAGTTATCAGAAGTATGATTTTCTTGCAACAATGTTGGTGTAATGTCATTTCTATTGAAAACAAATGTTTGAGATTTCTTTACATTGGTAAGCCACTCGATAAACAACTTTTTTTGCTATATAATATATATAAATTTAAAATAATAAAGCAACAGTAGATTTACTAATAAATAAAATTGTTCTCAATCATAAGTGAGTGTATAATTATGATAATTAGCTTATAATATACCGTTGGTTATATCGCTCAAAAAAGTCCTACTAAGAGTTGGGGTATGGTAATATTTAGTTTATAGTTTTGAACTGCATCATTATCCAAAGCAATATCAATTGCTACTCCTGGAAACAGAAGGATAAAAATCACATCATACAGATTAAGTAGAGTCGTTATAAACAGTATTACTTAATACTTTAATATAAGTTACCTTCATTATCACCTAAAATTAAATAAGGTGTTGACATCCCAGTAATATCTTCAATTGCATAGGTCTCACTAAGTTGGGATGATAAGGAGTATCATTTACAATTTTATCATTCTGAGTGAAAGTTTTCTTCTTGTTCGTGGATAACATCCCATCATGCAGTTGAAATTTTTTGAGACCAAATCTCAACTTTCCTTGAGGAGCAACTCGAATGTGCAGTTTCGTCGCTCAAATTGCAGTAAAGTTCAGATTATTTCCTTTCTTTATTAGCACCTACGGTTTAGTTAAAATTAACATAAGATACTATTCTTGGTAATAGTATAGCTTGTATATATAATAAATGAAGCCTGCTACTATTTAACGACGTAAAAAGTAAATTGATGTACAAATTTAGAAACAAAATTAACCCAAATAAGAAAAGAAGAAAAACATTTAATAAAATACGATTAAAACCCCCCAAAATTTTAAATTCGTCACAATATACATTAACCAACAAAGATAGCAATATTTATTAAAACACCCAAACAATTATCTTGAACATCAACGAACAATAACAACCAAAATATTGTTTAAGTAATAATATTAAAATGGGAATAAACCCCCAAAAACAATAATGGAAAAATACTTTTATTTGGTTGGCTCCTTTTTGATCTCCTTAACTTTGGAAAATTTTGTGCTTGAATTCTGAGAACACGTTCCTCCAATAGGGCTGCCAAACTCTTCATCAACATTGATCCGCTTTTCCTTCGTCTTATCAGAATTGGGTGTATTATCACTAGTATCAATGTAAACAGAAGAATATACGATTAAGTAATCCATAATTACCTTGAAAAAGTAAAAAATTCTATTATTATAGAATTGTATAATTACAATATTTTCCTTTTCAAAGCTACTTTCATTATCCAAACTTGTAATTCCATCATTGTTAATACGGGCCTGATTTGAATAGTTAAAATTTAAATATGTATGAAACAATAATCTAAAAAATTTATTAAAAATATTTTAAAATGTAATAACCTTCATGTTATCACCAACTTTAGGAAAAATTATAGTTTGCACATCAGCATCCGCATCCAATTGATCTTGTTGGGTAGAGAAAGTTTAAAAGATGTGCACACCATTGGATTTAAAAAAATCACAATTTTAAAAAAAATGAAAACAAAATTACTTTAATCCCATGCTTCTTCTTAAAATCTTTGATAAGATACTCTTATCAGAAATCCGCTTAACAGTATAAGTTTGTCAACTATTGTAAATACTATTTTGCATAGCAAGGATCTTAAAAAGTATATCTTTATTCAATAGCACGTCAAAAGTAGATGGCCATTTTCTATCATAAGTCCCATGTTAAGACATAATATAAAATATAAGTTTTTAAAATGACTTTACACCTATTTAATTTAAACTTACTAAGCACGGTGTATTTAGAACTTATTAATTAAACAAACCTTTTTAACATCAACAAAAAGAGCAGCGGCATCATCACCCAAAAATTGCGTCACAAGACGATCAAACAGTGTAAAGTAAGTAGACCCAATTTCGTCAATCACTTGAATATGGACTTTGCACCTGCATAATAATAAATTAACATGCCACCACATCGAATCTTATAAATTAAGAGATTTTGTGGGAATTAAATAAATCAAAATTGCACACATTGGGGAAACAAGGACCATATTTGCACATTTGCTACAGTAATAGAGGTTCCCAATACGTTGGGTCACTTTCTTTGCACATTTCATGCAAGCACAAAAGTACCAACCCATAGAAGTATCGTAATCAATAATTTTTGTGTAAACAACACTTTGAAGTTCCTGTTAAAAATTCAAATTAAAAATTTAACAAAGGTAAACAATTGTGATGTAAAGCATCTATATATTAAAATATAAATAATAAGCGTCTTGTCGAAATCTATGACATTAGAAATAGTAAGTCTGGAACAATGGAGAAAATCATCAGTAACTGAAATAATACTTTGACTTGAGATATAGCGAACAACTTGACTACCAGAGCCACTTGTATTTTCCAACCTTTGCAAATTGAAATATTGAAAGTGTTGTCATAATTTTAACCAAGTAATTTAAATATTTCAAATATATTTAATTATTCAAAGTATTAGTAAATATAGAATACAACTCACTTATTTATATTCGGTACACTCCTTAAAATCAGGATTTAACCAAAATTTTGTTGCATCAAACGAATTAGAAATTCCAATCTTAGCTACAAAATAAGTAAACAATGCAATTATATAATTATATTAATATGTAAATGTAACATAAATAATATGCAATCTTTAATAAAAATAAAGTACTTACAATTAATGATCCTCATTTTGCAGCCATATAAAATAACTATAATAGAACCATCATAACCCTTTTTTCAAGGTAAGAATTCAAAGAAGTTGTATAATCACCCCATAAAGTACAGTCTAACTTGTTATCCCTATATGAAAATGAAAACGATAATGGTAACATTGAAGATAATTAATTATGCACAAAAGGGATGAAATAAAAAAAACAGTATGCATAAAATGAATGTTTTAGAAAAAATGAATTAACTCACTCTAAGTCCTCTAAAACTAAATCTATCAGCAAGCACTTAACACCATTTTTTTCGCTCTCTCAAAGCACTTAGCTCCACATGCCCAATAACATCTAAACAATGTAATAATAACAAAGAAATTAAATTCTACCTTATAAAGAGTATTCAGAAAAAAAAAACTTTAAATTAAATTCTGAAAAGTAATACCTATCAGATGGGTTTCATCTAGACCAAATAATAAAGTAGCAAAATTGACAAAATTAAAACACAAATAGGAATTCTTGAATCATCTAATTTCATTCACGTAGTGGCCTTTATAAACGTAAGTTTATATTTGTGACGGGAAGCGCGGAATTTGGAATCAACATTGGCTGCAACCAATAAATTCTGAATGAGATAGAAGGAACCTACATGTAGAGTATTGTCAAACATTTCAAAAAAGTTTTGCTTCACAAAAAGCCTGAATCTTTCCACCCTGCAGGCATGTTGAACAAATATTAAAACAAATAAATATACAAAATTTGTTAAACTAAGAGATAAAAAGACAAAAGATAATATTTTCACTCACCAGTATTATATCTGTTGACTTAATAGCAATGGGCTTATTATATTCGGGAACCTTCCACACATGCACAACTCTAACTTTGATCCTATAATCAACCTTCCCGGCCTTAATAGCGTCTATAAGAGCAATCCTTTGAGCCATACTTAAAGGTTGATAGTTGTAAATTTATAAAAATATGATTTTGGAGTTAAGTAAAGAGTAAGAAAATTGTATGAAAATAACATGATAGATAAAGATGTAGTAAAAACAGATGATGCAGAAGAATAAGAATATAATCTTACCACTTGAAAGGAGTAATATAAAATATACTTATTGGTGTATGAATGAAGTTGAATTCTATCATAAGCTTCTATTTACACATGAGAAGCTTTACTCATACTTTGCACATTAACAATGCAAGAAATAATAAGGAATATATTGGAATCTAATAAGTCTCTTAGTCTTATGTATACTGATCATTTATTACAATATGCATACAACAAAAGCCTATTCAGAGCAATTATATGTTGATATATTAAAAAGAATTGGTAAACCAAAGGTCATGTAATAAACTAATAAACATCATGCAATGCATTGGTGAACCGAAATTAATTTTTTTTGTAAACCTCATTATAGCTTGATGCATTGGTACACCAAAAGTCTGTTTATTAAAACCTCATAATGCAGTGATGTATTCAAAAACAGAATAAAAACAATATTATGGAAATTAAATAAATAAATATTTGGATAAATTTGGGCGGGAATCCTTCCCCATTGTATTCTACTTTCAGTAATAAAGGATTAAAGCTTGAAGTTTGTACATGATCAAAAGTCATTCAAACGAATTATATATGAAATAATAGCTATACGGAAAGGTACCACAATTTTAAACCATCTCAATACTGCAACAAAATTATCATTGACTTGATTTGTGTTAATGTAAATTTGAAAGAGGAAGACGAGAGAATTGTATTTCTTCATTTTCTTCTTCTATCATACGATAACTTGGTAAATACACGTCAAAGATGAAATAAGTTAAAGTAACTCTACAAGTCAAGCTTTTTAAGGCGATGTGAGGTGGAAAAGTCATGAAAGGCCTATACGTGCCCTCAAGGCTGCGAGGCGGAGGCCTCAAGACTAAAATTTTGGGTTGTGCAGTAGTTAGGTTAATACAAACATGTTATGAGAACTTCTGATGCCCCACGTCCTTAGTATCTTTCACTCTATGAGTAAGATTGTTAATTCAGTTAGGAAGCTTGTTAAGGTGGTGTGGACTAAAAGGCTTAGGTTGGGTGTGTGTACTGTGTAGTAAATCAAGGAAAGCTTGTGGTTTATGTCCTAACATGTTGTGAATTTCTTCTAATTGGTATGATACATGTATAATTAAAAAATTATAAGCATCTGATGCAAATATTGTTGTTTATACTAAAACCACAAGTATAGGAATTCAACATCAATTGTATGAAGTTCTCAATGAGGAAACAACCGTTAAGAGTATCACTAACTTTATTTATATATATATATATATATATATATATATATATATATATATATATATAAAAAAAAACCGTTAAGAGTATCACTAACTTTATTATATATATATATATATATATATATATATATATATATATATATATATATATATATATATATAAAACCGTTAAGAGTATCACTAACTTTATATATATATATATATATATATATATATATATATATATATATATATATATATATATATATATATATATAATATATTATATATATATATAGAGAGAGAGAGGAGAATGTCAATGAGAGAGAATGGGATATAAAAAGAGGAAGATTGTGTTGCCACCTGTAAGTGGACATTATAGTCAGAGACATGAATCATATTTGATGTGTTAGGACAAATACAAAAGGAAAGAGAATGAAAATGGAAGAAAATATTGTGCATCCATTTATGTAGTATATTTTAAAATATTTAAAATATTCATAGGCCTAAGACGGCAAGGTGAAACGCCTTGGCGGACACATAAGGTAGGGAGACGAGAGACTTAAAATAGTGGTAGTTGAAAATGATATAAGAAAAGGACATCAAGTAACCAATATGGGCGAAGGTATAGTTGCCAAGAAAAGAGGAAGGCCTTAGAGTCGTGTAGGAGAAACAAATTCAGATTCAAATCCGAAGATTAAAAGAATCCAAAAATGGAGAAGGATTGTTTCTTCGAAAATGATATTTGGCCCGCCGGCGGGCCAGCCCGCACGCCGGCGTGGCACTCCCCCATTGGCTCCCCCCTATTCGCATGGGACCCATGCCGGCGCCCTGCCAATGGGGGAGCGCCGCGTGGCCGCGGGCTAGCCCGCAGGCGGGCCATGTAGCACTGTTGTTGTTTCTTTTACAAGAAAATAGATTACTTCAAGAAACAGTATATGTGATACATACAATGAATGCAAAACAAACAAATATAACTAAGAAGGCATGTGACATTCTTACAGTTCATCCATGTAAAGATTCTTTTATGGATTCAAGGATTCTTGATTTTGGTAGTTCATTTTTTTTTTGGATCATAAGGTTTACCACCAATGAAACCTTTTTTTTTTGCTAAGGCCTGACTCAAACCATGGCCTCCCCTATACTTTACCGCGTTCCAACCGTTGGGCCACCATTTTGGTGACTATGAAATATTGAATGGAGGTATTATGGGAAATAATGTCATGAAAAACCATCGGAATTGGCATTATAAAGATTAATATACAAAATCTACATGTGATAAAATTAGATAATTACTATAGGTAAATCAATTTGGGTTTCTTATCAGGTTTTGTGTTCGGTTAAAGCTATATCCAAACCCTAATCATTAAGGATTTTGCGTTCACTTTTGGTATCCAAATCCAATAATCTAAAATAGTCGTGTTGGGTTATCAGGTTATAGGGTTATCAGGTTATAGGTTACCATTGACAACCCTACTTGTACCTATTCTAGCCAAGGCTCCCTCACTCACTTATAAAGCAAATGGTACTAAAAATTTATGGTATTAGAACTTGGAATCTCATCTCCTTGGTAACAACCAATTTATGGGGAATTAATGAGTCGAGATAATAGCAAGTTGGCCAGGGATTAGCTCAATAAAAATTGGTTGTCTAGCGCACGAATCAAGCTTGAACCTAAGAATTAGGGGTGAGCAAATACCGGCCGCTATCATAAAACTGACCTAAGAACGACTAAATATATCCGAAAAATCGAACCAAAATTATGGACTGATACCGAATTGTCAAACCGACTAAAATATGGTATAATGATAATGGTTCGAGTGTAATACCATAACGAAAATACCAAACCGAACAGGCTATATATATATATATATATATATATATATATATATATATATATATATATATATATATATATATATATATATATATAGCAAATGACCTCTAGCCTAGTGGTTAATGTTGGCACATTTTATTTTGATAATATTAACAGCAACTTCGTAGTTCAGTTTTCTCTGTTATCAGATTGACATCATTTCAGAAGCTCTACTACATAAAGTTTGTCCATTCAAGATTACCAACCATAGCCTTGAAGACTGAAGCAAAGACCAGCGTTCCTTGAAAAGACGGCTCTCTACACTTCAAGATTTCGAGTCTGTACAAGGTCTAGGTCTTTCTGTAAACACTTAAGGTTGGATGAAAAAACTAAAAGCTTTCAAATTCCTCAGTCAAAAAATCAATATCTTACAGAACGGCATACCGGCGGTATGTTCCGGCATACCGACGGTATACCGTTTTATTGACCACAAAACTTTCTGTGAGAAATATCGGCATACCGACGGTATGCTCCGGCATACCGACGGTATACCGTTTTGTGGACCACAAAACATTCTGTGACAAACATCGGCATACCGACGGTATGCTTCGGCATACCGACGGTATACTGTTTTGTTTGCCTCAAAAACGTTCTGTGATAATTATCGGCATACCGACGGTATACTCCGGCATATCGGCGGTATACCGTTTTGTGAGCCATAAAACATTTTGTGACAAACATCGGCATACCGACGGTATACCGTTTTGTTTATCACAAAATGTTCTGTGACAAACATCGGTATACCGACGACATACCACGGCATACCGACGGTATACCGGGTTACAAAATTTTATTTTTGAATTGCAAACACTAGCATTAATGGCTAGCATTAAATGCTCCCAACGGATATAATTATGACCGTTACTGTTCGACCGGCGTATCGACGGCATGCCGGTCCATACCGATGGTATACCGGTCAGCCTATATCCAGGAGCATTGAATGCTACCTACTCTTGGTTTCTTTATAAATGCAAGCCTTCTTTCTTCTTGAAGGTTTATCCACTCTTGCCATAAATTTTCCAAACAACCAAGAGCTCCACCATTAATACTCTACCAAACTTTTAATTGTCATCCTCTCCCAAAGTGCTAGAGTATTTAAGAGTTATAAATTTGAGCTTCAAGTGTTAGAAGATCAACAAGTTCTCTTCTCATTTCTTTGAAGTTGGCGAGCCTTCGTAAGAAAACTTGTGTGTTGAAGTTGGCGAGTTCTTCGGATCCAAACTCGTGTTGAAGTTGGCGAGTTCTTCGGATCCAAACTCGTGTGTACTATTTTATTAAATAGTGGATTTAAGCTGGAGAGAGTTCCGGGACTGGATTGCCTCTAGCGAGGATACCAGGATACATCTTGTGTTTGATCTTCTTACTCTCTCTTTTTATTTGACGTATATTGCTTCTTGTGCTTAAGTTATTTTTATTTCCCTATTCACCCCCTCTAAGGTTCTACAATTGGTATCAGAGCTTTGTTTTCTTAATTTAGATTTACACCCTTAGAGTGATCCATGACCACTAACCCTAGTATCAACACCTTCCACAATGAGGGACACTCCATAAATAGGCCTCCCCTATTTGATGGAACCAACTATAACTACTAGAAGATTAGGATGAGCATTTATCTGAAGTCCATAGATTTTAATTTATGGGATTGTGTGATAAATGGTCTCCCTACTCCTTCCAGAGTTATTGAGGATGTTGCATCTGACACCCTTAGGGACTTACTCACTGAAAATACCAAGAAGCTTGCTAGTCGAGATGCTAAGGCTATGAACGCTCTTTACTGTGCTCTCGATAGTAGTGAATTCAATAGAATCTCTACTTGCAAGACTTCCAATGAGATTTAGAAGTTGCTTGAAGTCACACACGAGGGAACATCACAAGTAAAGGAATCCAAGATTAGTAGACTCACGTAAGAATATGAGTCCTTTAAGATGAAACATAATGAGTCTAATACTTGCATGTTTACTCGTTTTGGTGATATTATTAATCATCTTTCTTCTCTTGGTAAGTAATATCCTGCTCATAAAAAGATCAGAAAAATTCTTAGAGGATTGACAAAAGGATGGAGTCCTAAGGCTAGCGCAATCATTGAGGGGAACGACCTGACAGTTATTTGCCATTAAAATCTTTTGATGTAATTTCAATACAAACAGAACAGTGTTACAATGTAGGACTTAGACGTAGTTCTAGGAGTACATTTTTGTTTATCTGGGTCCTTTGTGCCGATGGAGCGAGTGGTAATGCGTTGACGATCTGACGACGGTTCTCGGTTCTCTGAAGGTCTGAGTTGCTCTGGGTGCCGGAGCTAGCGGAGAGGAAGAAAACGTTGAGTATCTGTATCTGCCTCTCTGTATATGTATGTCGATGGTTGTGCGATCTGTGTGTGTGTAAGAAGGAAGTGATCCCTCTATTTATAGCTTTGCAGGCTGGCTGCTCATACGCGCATGTAGGATGCGCCTTACGCGGGGACGCCACGTGGTGGTTGCTGATGGAGGTGCAAGGGCGATACGCTCTGATTAAGAAGTTGAACCCTTCATGTTGCCTTTGTGGGCTGCGACCGAGCTGACACGTAGCAATGGAGAGGATCTTTCAGTTGCTGAGATCTTGGGTGATTAGTACCCTTTTGTAGGCTGAATCAAGTCAAAGGACGCGTGTCGTAGGTCTATGGCTCGAAGATCTCGAATTTGGTGGGAAGTGATCTAATAGGATGCACCTGGGATTGGACACATGATGAGGCTTTGGCTCGTAACCTTTAGGAGTCACAAACCAGTCGGGGCGCATGGCTTTTGAGGCACATGCGGGGCTTCAGTAGTGACTTTACTTCTGTCTTTACGGATCAGAGAAAAGTCTGAGGCGCACGGCTTTTGAGGCGCATGTAGAGATTTGGGCGCATGGTTGCGGAGGCGCATACGAAATGGTTGGGCGACCACATGGCTTGTAACCGTCGGAGGAGAGTAATGATGGTGCTGACATCGATGACTCTTCGTCTCCTGAAAAAGCTGTCAATTGTTCAGTCCTCGGGGGACGTGCTGCCAACTCTGTCAAACTTCAGCATTTAATATTCTTGACAGGTGATAGGCTATCGAGTGGGCGCATCGATCGGTGTTCTACTAGGCGCATGGGGACGCATGGGGGCGCATCCTTATGAGGCGCTTAGCACGTCAGTATGATGCACGGTCTGGCCGGCGCATCCGCTTTGTATGACCCGTCTTTATGGGCCCGACTGTTACGTTCTTCGAGTGCTTTGAATAGCCGTTTTTGACTCGGTTGAATTCGAAGCATCAGGTTCATTACCATTTAATGCAAATTCATTGCACAGGATTCGGAGAGCCAGCCACTTGGCACATGGGTTTGATTTGCCCGGCCTATAAATAGTGGCATAGAGAGAGTTTGCTTCTCGTTCTCTCACGTCCTCCCGAAATGAATTTGTTTGCTCAAGCACATTCTATTGACGAGATGCTCCCGAGGGTGAAGATGCGACGCATTGTCTTCATTGATGCACTTGAAGGTGACTGTTACATCCAAAAGTCAGAGTCGAGGGCTTCTGAGGCAGGCGGAAGGTGTCTGTTCCATCCAAAGATCGGGATGCTCGAGCCTCGTCTCCGTTATGCTGGAAGAGCCGCAGATCGAAATTGCGGTGCCCCGTCTTTGGAGGCTCTTTTCTCTGTTAGAGTGGGTGTTGTCCATTCTGGTTGTGTTGAAAGCCTTCTTTTGCCGCGGATTAATTGCGGAGAGCTCTTCCTCCAGCTAGAGGGTTGATTGTCCACCCTCGTTCTGCTCAATAAATGCTTCATTAGTCGAAGCATTTGATGGCGCATATGCTGAGACTTCACGATACGCCTGACTGGGACGCTGAAGGGCGGTACATAACTGAGCTGCTGAAGGGATGCACATAACTGAGGATGCACATAACTAAGCTGCTAAAGGGATGCGCCTAGCTGAGAGCGCATGGCGAGATGCGCCTGTTTGAGATTGCATGGCGAGATGTGCCTATTTGAGAGCGCATGGTGGTTGCTGCGCCTAGCTGTAGATTTAGGGTCTTTTTTTTGTAGAAATTCTCCTTTGTACAGCTCTTTTTAAGACATGTAATAGACTTTTATGTGAAATAAAAATCCTCTTTTAATGTCTATTCTTTTGCTTTGCTGTGCCAAGTACTTCATCTGAGCTCCCTGGCGTATGTGATGTTTAGGCACATAGGATTTCTGGTCCTGAAATTCCATGCTTCTACAAGACCCCCTTCAAAGTTTTCAAAACTTTTTGTCAAGTTTTGGAATACTTTGAATAAGAAGCATGGTGGCATCTTCTACGGGGCGCATGACTGTTCGAGTGCAAGATTACTCCACGCATCAGTGATGGGGCGCATGCTCCTCTCAGTAAATACAAATAATAACGCTTCGATAACCAAGAAGATTAATGATGATCTTTTTGGATTTATTTGCAGTTATCTCCTCACAGAACCCGAGGCGGCGGCTGAGGTCACACTTCATCGGTTCATGCGTACGACTGAGCCTATAAATAGGCATGAAATAGAGAGAGAGAGTTCTTCCTCTCTTTGCTTTCTTCTTTTTTTGGAGTTCTTCTCTTGAAAAAACCCTAACTTTCTTTTTGCAAGAAATGGCTCCTAAGACTCCTCGTAGCGGTGCTGGCAAGGGAAAGGAGCCTGCGGAGTTCGTCGAGGAGGACGTTTCTGTCACCATTGTGACTCCGACCGACGTTCGGCCTGCGGTGACAGGTGGGTGCCATCTTTCAACCTTTTTAGACGAGTTTGGAGCACATGGCTGAGTGTTGTGCCCTAACTTTTTGCCGCCGACGTGCATGGACTTCTATCCTGATAATGCGCCAAGGCTATTCTGCCGACGCGCATGGGTTTAGGCCCTGATTATGTGCCAAGGTTTTACTACTAACGCGCATGGGTTTACACCCTGATGATGCGTCGAAGCTTCACTGCTAACGCGCATGGGTTTACACCCTGATGATGCGCCAAAGCTCCAATGCTGACACGCATGGGTTTAAACCCTGATGATGCGCCAGGCTGCGCGACACACTTTGTCTTCTTAAAGCTTCTTGTCTGACTTTTGTTTTTGTTATGTCAGTGTCGATGACTATCCTTTTGCTGAATGAAGTCCTTCCGGATGCTTCTCTTTGTCAAATGGGAGTTGATTTCGACGAGGAAGTTACTAACCCCGCGAAAGCTGGTATCCTACTGAATCAGCCTTCCGAGAGAATGCTGCTAATCCAGAATCAGTCGCCTGTTTTCCTCCAGAGTATGATGGAGAGCGACAAGCTGGAATCTGCTGAGTCCGAGGATGTGACCTTCTTGAAACCTGCCTTTCTGTTCGGTGACCGACTGATCTCCACCGAGGTGAAGATACTGAAGATCAAAGAAGACTGGTTCTTCTCTGCGAAGGGCATGGTTCTGTACATGCGACAACTCAAACTTGGAGGGATATCGGGCTGCTGTTGTAGCATCAACGGGAGGTATTCAGGAAGATCCCTCTGCTGGGAAGAGGTGGGCTGACGCAGAAGTCGGTTTGTCTGTACCATAAAGGCTGAGAAAAACGACGACTTCGAAAGCTACAGGAGTGCCACCTGTAACGCCAATGGAATCTGTTCCTGTTGAGGTAAAGTCATTTTCCAGAATCTGGCTCCTTCTGTCATTATTGTGACATATGTTTTCCTTTTGTAGGAACCATTGAAGAAGAAGACCCGGGCTTCAAAACTGGGCGTCAGTAAACCGAAGAAGGTGGCAAGCTCTTCTGATGAGCGCATCCCTCCGATTGTAATGTCTCCCGTGGGGGAGGATCCTGACAATGTCATTCCGGCGGAGATTTCAGTATCTCCAGATTATGTTGGAAGGGAAACTGAGGTTGAAGCAGTTCCCGGAATGGTGCAAGCCGCCGTGGGGGCCTTGGACGTTGAGGGTCCAACAGACACGGGGATTCCAGATGAAGAAGTGGAGTGGAGTTCGTCGTCTTCAGATGACGTTCCTCCAGAGATGCGTGAGTCTGTTGCGGGGGCAACAGATGTGATTGAAACAGAGGAGAGGGTTGATTTCCCTCCTTATCATGATGAGGGGAGGTCGGCTGTAGCGTTGCCGAGCCCTGCCCAGACTCAGCAGAGAAGGCTAACGTGGCTGTCGACCGGGAGGTAGCGGCAGATTCTATCCCTGTGGAGGGGTTTGATGGTGAAAATGAGACTCGTCCGCCGATCCTGACTCCAAGGGAGCCGAGTCGGGAAACAAATACTGATCTTGCTGCTCTGCCGGAGGGGGGATGTCCCATACGGCCTGCTGATAGTGTGTTGGGGACGAATGAGGTAGCCCCTGACGTCGGTGGTCCCTCCGAGCTTGAGAAGGGTAAGGGTTTGCTTGAACCCTCTGTTGCTCCTTCTACTTGGGGTACGATATCGACGCCTCTTTCGGCTCCTTCTGTTCTTTTGGCTCCTCGGGCTAGTAGTCAAGCCCCTGTTGAGGAAGAGTCCGTTGATGCCGAGGTTCCAACCTCGCAGGTTGAAACCGACGGGCCCTCTTCTGGTCCGCTGTCTAGAGCAGCTCCTCCAACTCCTGCTATGACGCTGCAGGTGCTGGCGGATGCAGATGAGTATGTGAAGTTTATTATTGAGGCAGTGTATAAGATGCTGCAGAGAGGCGTATCGGCAGTGATGGATGCCAATGGGAGTTTCACGATGACAAAAACCCTGGCACTCCCTCACATCAGTCTGATACGTTTCCACCAGGGCCATGATCATATGGCCGAGATTCTTTAGGCCTCGATGGCTGAGCTGGACCAGCTGCTTTCTGAGTTTCAGTGTATCCAGCAAAATGATCTCTCTACCCTGATAGACACGAAAAATGAGAAGTTGATTGCTGAGACTGAGTCCTCTTATCAGGCCACCGTGGGTGTCTGGGAACGCGAGGTGGCTGAAACTGAAGCCGCGGTGGAGAGGTTGTCTCAGTCCACACAGGAGAAGGTGGAGTTGCGAGCAGTATTGGACGCCAGTATAGCGGAGGTTGATGCCAAGATTCGCCTCCTTGAAGACCAACGGGCCCAACTCTTATTAGATGCTGAGCGAGTCCAGGCTGAACATGTAGCATCTAAGGAGGAGGAAGCAGCTTTCACCCGCCGGGCTCTTACCCTGGCTCAGCAGCGACAACAGTTGGACAAGAAGCATGAGGATGACACTTCTCCTGAGGCTATAGAAACGATGCGTCAAGAAGCCGAACGCCGGGTCCTGGCGACCGTAGAGACTCGGGCGGTAGACTTGAAGCGTCGGATTGAAGAGCTTTCGGCCAACCCCGGGGATATTTAGGGATTGTAATCTCTTCTTTTTGTGTAATTTGCAACTCTTGCTGGGGGTGTAATCCTTTACTTTTGAATAAAGAATACAGAGTTTTTTTTGGTGTGTTCATTTTTGCTGTCATGAACTTGATGATTTGTGTAGACCTATTATCTTTTGCGTACCTTGGTTTTTAGGTACAGATAATAAGTTCGAGAGAACCGACATGCTTGCTCAGAGGTAACGTGGACGTGGCAAATATGGGGTTCAAATGATAGAATCTTCCTACTCATAGGTGTTATGGACGTGGTAGGAATGACTCTGGGGGGATACGCAGAACTACTCAGAGGTAATGTGGACGTAGAAGTTCTACGATCAATGTACGGCAACGCAGGGGTTGTCTGTACGGGATGTTTACTCAGAGGTAATGTGGACGTGGTAAACATGATGGGTAGCATAGTCTTACGAAGCGTAAGATTCCGTTCTGTAGGGTGTAGGGGAACAACTCAGAGGTAATGTGGACATGGTTGTCCTTCTACTGGAGGATAGAATGCCACGGAATAGCTGGGTTCCGGAAGCGTAAGATTTTATGGAAGGGAATTGTACGTGAGCCCTGATGATTGGGTCCACAGACTCCCTTGTTGGGTGAAGATAGAAGTACATGTCTGAAGGATGTCAAGAGTAGTACTTCTTTAGGAACTTGCCGTTGATGGGCATCATGAACAAGTCCCCATTGGGTTTGGCGAGGCGGTAAGCACCGTTTGAGTATACCGTCTCTATGATGAAAGGTCCCTCCCACTTGGGCTCGAACTTTCCTGGTGTCTTGTGAGTCAACACCATCGGCCTCCTGACTGCCAGAACCAGGTCGCCTACTTGGAAAGTCCTCTGCTTGACCTTCTTGTTGAAAGCCTGTGATATACGGGCTTGATAGAGTTTGATGCGTTGTTGAGTTAGGAGACGTTTTTCGTCAAGTGCCTTCAATTCTCGCAGACGGCGACGTTGATTGTCTTCTTCTGTGAGTTGATTTGTGATCGCTACATGGAGTGAGGGTATCTAGATTTCGAGATGCAGTACCGCTTCGCTCCCGTAGACCAGGAAGAATGGTGTGTTGCCCATCGGGGTCCGCACCGTTGTGCGGTAGGCCCAAAGGCATTCGACAAGCTTTTCATCCCAGTCGCGTTTGTTGGATGACACGACCTTTTTGAGTAGCCTGACGATAGTCTTATTGAATGCCTCGGCCAATCCGTTTGTTGCCGGATTGTAGGCGGTTGATGCCATGTTTTGAATGTGATTCTTGTCACAGAATCTGCTAAAAATATGGCTGATGAACTGAGGACCGTTATCGTGGATAATCCTCCGAGGTACCCCGAAACGGTAGATGACATGGTACTTGATGAAGCTGATCACCCTAAAGCTCTTCACTTCCGCCAGTGGAACTGCTTCTGCCCATTTGGAGAAGTAGTCGGTGATGGCTAGGATGAAGCGGTGTCCCCTTGATGAAGGAGGGGTGATTGGTCCTACAATGTCCATGCCCCATGCTTCAAAAGGCCAGAAGGCGACCATAAGATATAATGGTTCTGACAGTGTATGGATGAAGTCAGCGTGAAGCTGGCACGCATGGCACTTTTTAGCATAGTCGACAGCATCGGCTGCCATGGTTGGCCAGTAGTAGTCCATGCATCACAGTCGATCCTGTAACTTAGGGCCAGGTTGATGGGCCCCGCAGGTTCCATCGTGAGCTTCTTGAAGGGCTTCGGCTGCTTCTTCGTTGGACAAACATCGAAGAAGAAGTCCATCGTAGGAGTATCGGTATAGCATTTTAGTAGATGTATTGTAATAGAATCGAAGGGAGCGCCTCCTGACTGAGACGGCTTCTTTCAGGTCTTCCGGGAGAATTTCGTAGATAGCGAAGTCGATGAACGGGAATCTCCAGTCTCGGACATTAACACCAGCACTTGTTGACATGGCATGGGCCATTTGTGAGCATAGGTTTTTCTTAGGACAGACCAAGTCTCGATCAACTACCGTGACGTAGTGTTGAGTCCCGAGGGGTGCTGCCAATGAGGCTGCGAGGCCAGCCAGAGCGTCAGCCTCCAGATTTTTTTAACGAGGTACATATTCGATGAAGAACTTGGTGAAGGTTGAAATGATGTTCAATGCAACTTCATGGTAAGAAGTCAGATCTTCATGGCAAACTTCGTATTGCCCTCTGACCTGGTTAACGATGAGTTTTGAGTCGCCGTAGGCTTCCAGATGGTCCACCTCCAGCTGTTGTGCCAGCTGGAGTCCCATGATGAGAGCGTTGTACTCGGCAACATTGTTGGAGCACGGGTTTGAAAGGGAGTAGGCACGCTGTATGACCAGTTGATCGGGAGAGACTAGGACTACCCCCACACCTACGATGATTTGGCCTTTGGGGCCTGTTCTTGAAGCGCCATCGAAAAATATTTGCCAGACGGAGCTTTCTTCGGTGATGTTTGATTCTTGGACCTCATCTGGGATGTCTTCATAGAGTTTGGAGGACTCTGGGATGGGGTGTGCAGCTAAAAAGTCGGCAGAGCCTGACCCTTGATGGCTTTTTGTGGAACGAACACCATGTTGTATGGCATTAGCAGGATTGCCCATGTAGCTAGCCGGGAGTTTAATGACCCTGGCTTCGTCATGAGAACTCTGAGTGGATTGACTCGGGTGATGACATGAATTGTCTGGCCCAAGACATAATGGCGAGTCTTCTGGATGGCAAATACCAAAGCCAAACACTCTTTTTCAACGGGGTTGTACCGGTGTTCGGCCCCGATCAGTATTCTACTGAGGTAGTAGATAGCTTGCTCATAGCCTGTATCGCTGTTCTGAGCAAGCAGAGCGTCGAGGGAATGATCCATGGCACGGACGTAGAGGAGAAATGGTTTGCCGGCGACGGGTGCCGCCAGGACTGGCGGGCTCGTCAAGTAAGCCTTGATGTCGTCGAAAGCTTTTTGGCATTCCTCTGTCCAGACGTAAGAGACTCCCTTCTTCATGAGCTAGGTGAAGGGTTGCATTTTCCGGAAAGGTTTGCTATAAACCTCCGGATGTATGCCAGACGCCCTTACAGGCCTCAAGTTCTCGGAGGTTCTTCGGAGGATCCATGTCAAGGATGGCTTTGGTCTTCTCGAGATCGACATAAATGCCTTTCGCCGTGATAATGAAGCCCAAGAACTTTCCGCTAGAAATCCCAAGGAAGCATTTAGCGGGGTTCATCTTGAGTTGATGCGCTCGCATGAGATCGAAGACTGTCTTAAGGTCTTGTAGGTGATCTCCTTTGAGACGGCTCTTGACTGCGATGTCATCAACATAGCATTCGACTGTCTTGTGAAGATGCTGACGGAAGATGGTGTTCATAGCTCGTTGGTATGTCGCACCAGCATTCTTCAAGCCGAAGGGCATCACTGTGTAGCAGAAGACCCCCTTCGGAGTCCTGAATGACGTGTGTTTTGCGTCATCGGGGAACATCTTGATCTGGTTGTAGCCTGAATACCCGTCCATGAAAGACATGCGTTCGAAGCCACATGTGTTGTCGATCATCACGTCGGTGATTGAAAGCGGGAATTCGTCCTTCAGGCAAGCAGTGTTGAGATCCCTGAAGTCGATACAGACTCGTATCTTCCCATTCTTCTTGGTGACAGGGACGACATTGGCCACCCAATCCGGGTATTATTCTTCACGGATAAACCCACTGGTCAGGAGTTTGTCTACTTCCTGATCGATAGCGTTCATGATGTCAGGACGAAAATGTCGCTGTTGTTGATTTATAGGCTTCGCATCAAGTAAGATGTTAAGCCTATGCATCGCGATATGGGGATCAAGTCCCGGCATATCTTCATAGCTCCAGGCGAAGACATCGATATATTCTTTAGCCAGCTGGATTAAAGATTCCCGATCTTCTCCTTTTAGGCTTTTGCTGATGAAGATGGGTCTGGAAGAAGATCCATCCCCAAGGTCGATCTGCTCGACTTCGTCTTCGGTAGGGGGTTCGCATAATTCAAAACGAGACTCCTACGGTTCTCCTAGGCGTTGAGCCCAGGGTTCTTCTTCGAAGAATTCTGGCGTTTGATCTTCGCCTTCATCTTCTTGAGATTGTGCAGATGTCATGTTGGCTAATAGCACTTTCTTGAAGACTGATCCGATACTGGTATTGGAATCCCAAGTTGATGCTTCGGATGAATGAGAATGTTCTAGTTCTTCTGCCTCCGAACTCTCTGGAGTTGACGGCGGCGTGACATAGCCCACCCCCCGTCGAGTTCGATGATAGTAGTCCTGCGGCTTTCCTTTAGGTGTTGGAAGCCAGAGAGGAAGACGTCAACCCTTGCCGTAGTTCAGGCCTTTGTTGCTTATTAGGTCGTAACCCATCTTTTGGATGAGGTACTTTGCCTTGTCCGTATACCGATAGACTTGTATTCTGCCGGTATCTGGTTCTTGCTCGAGTGGCTGGAGGTCTTGATGACGCTCGACTTTGCCGAAGATGATGGATTCTTTGTCTCGATTCCGCGGTGGGACTACAAAACAGACCCCTTTAGACGGGACTACTCGATTTACATGATGGACGATCGTTATTTGTGTTTGCAACGACCGTAGAGCGTTATCTAATGTATACATGGCATTCCAATGTGGAAGACTAGAATAATTAAAACACACTCTATTATTGATGAAATACGAGATTTTATCCCGCAGGATTACATTGTCTAGAGAGGGTGCATCAATATCAGCAGATATATATTCCCCTAGCTCTTCATCTGTGAGTACTGGGGTTGGATCGGGAGAGTCCACCACAGTTTTGACCTTGGGTTCCGAGAGAGCTATGTGGGCCTTCTCCGGCAGCTTGGATAAGACAGATGATTACGGCGGCTTGCCCTTAAGACGCACCTGTAGAGGTGCCTCAACTGCGCCTTCGGTGATTGGTGCCTTCCCCTGTAGTTTTGCCACAAGGGGAGCCGATGTTTGAGGCGGCTTTCCCTTGAGCCATATCTTCAAGGGAGCTTCAGTGGGTGTTCTACCTGGAGCAGTTGGTGCTTTTCCAGGTAGCTTGATGTTCATGGGAGGCAACGTCTGAGGCGGCTTCCCTTTGAGTCAAATTTTTAAAGGAGCGTCAGGAATCATCTCTGGCTCCATGTCGGGCTCTGCTGCCGTTTCTGCCTCATCGTCAGCATCATTGGCTTCCTCCTCGTCGGGCGACTTGTACAAGGTGGAATTAGTGAAGTAGGCTTCAACCCCCTTGAAAGGGTCAATGTCCGCGAACTCCGTCCGGATGATGTCATTGGTGGATACATACTTCATACACTGGTGGAGTGTAGATGGCACCACCATGTACTCATGCAGCCACGGACGATCGAGTAGGAGGTTGTAGTTGACGTCAGCGTCCACGACATAGCAAGTCACCTTGGTTCTGAGGTTACCGATATGGCACTTTAGCCGTATTTTGCCCAGCAGCTCGCTTTTGCTAGTATTGAAGCCACTGATTATTGTGTTGGAAGGCGCCAGTCGGTATATTGGGATCCCCAGTGTTGAGAGCAGCTTCTTCGAGATGATGCTGAGGGAAGACCCCGGATCGATCTGAATCTGCTTCACTTTGACTGAACCGATATAGCCTGTATAATATAGCGGCCTATTGTGTCGGTTGTGCTTGAGCAGCATGTCTTGTTAGGTGAAGGTTATGTTGGGGATAACTTCATCCGCACAATGACAGTGCGCACATGTAGTCGGGGTATCCTCAGGCTGCTTGACCTGACTGGTGAAGGACTCAGCATCCTTCAGGGCTTCACAGAGAGCTTCACGAGTGTCCTTGGAAAGGCAAAGAAGCTCAAACAGAGATAGGTGGGCAGGAGTACTGGCAAGTTGTGCCAGTATGTCAAAGTTGTGGGGCTTGGCTAGCCTCGAAGCATTAGCCTTTCGTAGAGGCTTGTCGAAACGGGCCTCTACATGCTTTTGCTTATTGGCTGCTGAGGGCTTAGATGGGCCCTCTTCCTGGGCAGCAGGGACGGTGCAAGGAGGCACCACCTCGACGGCAGCTTCGTCGGGTTGGGCGTTCTGATGTGAACGCGTCTATACAGGAAGTGCCTCTTCCGCAGAGGAAGTGACCATGCGGCAAGACTTGATCTTCCTCTCCTTAATTTTGGAGGCAGAGCGTACCTCCGGTTGGGTAACCTCGGAGACGAGATCAGGGTGAACCCACAAGACCTCTCCCCGAGATGTGGTGAGTGGGATGAGTCCACTCACGTTGTCACGAGTAGGTGGTAAGTTAACCACCTCTATTGTCGCCTTAGGAATGGGGACGACACCATCTTGTGTTGTGGTTGGCGGCAAGGTGCCCAATTGGAGTGACACCAGGTTGGCCGAAACTGTTTTCTCCTCGTAGTCGACGGAGATAACATCCGCATTGATCATGCGCTGGATGTAGTTTTTGAGGACGTATAAGTCCTTAGTTGGATGTCCGACAAACCGATGGTAGTAACAGTACCTCGGATTGTCCATTTTTCCAACCTCGTCGGGATGCTTCAGGTCCGACAATTTGATCTTGTCACCCTGCTTCAGTATCTCAGAGAGTTGCAGGGTGTCTTCATCGTTGAAAGAATAAACCTCCTTTGGCCTTGGTGCAAGTGGAGGCTTCTGGGTAGGTGCTGATGCACCTTTGGAGGCATTGACAGTCAACGCTTGTTTCCCCTTTGTCTCTCGTCCGGGGTTGTTGGTTGCAGGTCGTTTCCCCTTGTCCTCAAAGACAGGGAAACTAACTCCCAGAAGGCGAGCATTGGACGCCTTCTTTTCTGCTGCTTCGGCTTCGACGATCAAGGAACTCCAGTCGGGAGGAGGAGTAGAGTTGAGCCAGAGTTTGACTGCAGGCAGCATGTTCATGCTGCAGGAGGAGAGGAGTGCATGTTCTGGCATGCCCGGGGGAAGTCTGAAGCAGGCCTGTCGGAAGCGTTCGATGAATACTCGAACTGTTTCTTTCTCCTTCTGGCGTATCTCTATGAGGGACGCCATTATCATGTCCTTTCCGCCGTCGTAGAAATGGTCGAAGAAGAGACGCGTCAATTCGTCGAAGGAAGATATGGCGTTATCGGGGAGGCTGCAGTACCAGTCGTACGCCACTCCTTTCAGTGCCCCGACAAATATGCTGGTGAGTAGTGCATCCTCCTTCGGGAGATGTCCCGTTTGGGACTGGAAGTACGTCTGATAGCAACGTAGAGAGTCCTTCCCATCGTACGGGGTCAATGTTTATGGTTTATACTTAGGAGGATTAACTACTTTGTTCCATTCGAGGGGATAGGGTTGGGGGATCCCCATCTTCTGGCGCTCCTCTTGTCTGTCCTTGGACTCAAAGCGCTCGCGCAAGTCCCTGATCATCTCTACCACGTCTTCCGTGGAGCTGGAAGTCGGGGAAGGTGGTACAGCCTGGAGTTGAGCATTTGAGGGCTCCGACGTCCGAGGTGCTTCACGGCGATCCGTATCCAAGGATACCAGTTGAAGGGGTACACTTGATTCTCCATTGGCCCCTGGGTCAGGACCGGTAGAAGGTGCCCTGGCCAAAGCTGAACGTATCTTAAACACTGCTTGAGTTAGTGTTTGCATGGAGGCAGAGAGGGTTTTGAGTCCTCCCTCCAGGGTATCCATGTGCTGGACGAGGTCTGCTGGCGGCGCATCCGGCTCGGTATTACCCCCAGTCATGTATACTGTCATGACACGGCTGGAGTCGGATGGATCAATTGAGGCTTCGCTTTTGGCCTTGCTCCCTTGTAGGGGAGTTGTCTCTTCTGGAGCTTCGTCCTGGCTAACCCCAGCTATGTTTTGGAGGACACCCTCATCTTCGGAAGAAGTATCCGCGAGGGCCTGATTACCCCCAGTTCTGTCTTGGAGGACTTATTTGTCTTCGAGACGCAGGTCCACAGGGGACAGACTACCCCCAGCTACGTCCGGGAGGCTGACTTCGTTTCCAGGATGAAGATCCACCCCAGTTGTACTCTGGAGGACATATTCGTCTTCAGAATGAGGATCAACAAGGGCTTGACTACCCCCAGCTTCCTCCAGGATCTTCTTTCTCCCCCGAGTGCCTTCAAACACTCCAGAGGACGGGACAGTTGTCTTGGTTTTCCTCGACTGGCTATTGGATGAGGACGAGGAATTTCCAGTCGCTTTTCGGACTGACGAGGAGTTAGAGATTACGTTGCATGAAGCAACCTTTAGTTCTGGCTCCTCCTTTATTGACACCTTCTTCCCGAGGCGACGTCGGAGGGGTGTTGATGATTACAGCCACTGGAACACCGACTGTCTTGGTGGAACTGTTGCCTTGCAATAGCAGTTGATGGTGACTACAGCACAGGTGTACCCTATGAGGGGCGCATTGTGCTTGTCAGTCGACTCTCCTGATCGGCGTTTGTGAGTGATCATGTTACACAGATCGTTGGAGGAGAGTACCACCTTCGTACCCCCATCAGGCGTATGGCAAGGCCAAGCGCCGGGGTGGTCAAGTGAATGTTGTGCCCCTTATCCAATACCAAACAGGCGCTCATATCAGTAGTGGGGGAACAACATTTACAGTGACTTGAATGAACCTCAGACGCACAACCAGTAGTGGCACGGGAGTTCAAGACCACAAGGTTTGCCTTGCTCGACTTGGTTGCGAACGCAACAGATGCGCCCAAGTGAGACAAGGACTTTGAAGGTCGACTCATTTTCGGCACAGAAGCACCCGAGTCGACCTTATACAGCTTACCATCCGTAGCGCACATGATTGTGAGCACATGCTTCTAGTGCTGCCGGCATAGCACGTTTGAGGCACATGGCCCGTGCTGCCTTAGACTTCTTCGTACCAGCCCGCTGGGGTGTATAGTACTCAGAGTCCAAATTCTTCTTGCTACTACTGCGAGTGAGTCTGTCAAAGACAGAGGCCTTCTGTGGCGCATCAGAGGTGATGCACGGGGCATTAGCTGCGTCCCTGCTCCATCGATGCATCTTTCTCGCCTGAGAGGGAGATGGCTGGGGGATGTGGTCAGCCGCACGTTTCTCTGAAAGATGCGCTGCACCGGTGGGCACATCTTGGTTGCTGAGGACGTCAGCAGGAAGGAAAAGCTGCATTGGCGCATCCCCTTTGGTGGTGGTGCCAGAGGCGTCGACCTTGTGTACCCAGACTTGGCGAGTCTTCTTCGGCTTCGACAGCCGCTTCGAGGGACTCGCACTTCCTTCAGAGATAAACTCCTCATATGCCTGTTGATTGAGGCGTATGACCAGCATCTTATGGGAGGAGCCCACCTTCACGTCGTCGGATTGCGACACAGCTTTCTCGGTAGAGGAGAAAGAGGTCCCCAGCAAAGTCGCCAGCTTGTTTGCCATTAAAATCTTTTGATATAATTTCAATACAAACAGAACAGTGTTACAATGTAGGACTTAGACGTAGTCCTAGGAGTACACTTTTGTTTATCTGGGTCCTTTGTGTCGATGGAGCGAGTGGTAATACGTTGACGATCTGACGACCGTTCTCGGTTCTCTGAAGGTCTTAGTTGCTCTGGGTGCCGAAGTTTGCGGAGAGAAAGACGACGTTGAGTGTCTGTATCTGCCTCTCTGTATATGTATATCGATGGTTGTACGATCTGTGTGTGTGTAAGAAGGAAGTGATCCCTCTATTTATAGCTTTGCAGGCTGGCTGCTCATGCGCGCATATAGGATGCGCCTGTACGCGGGGACGCCACGTGGTGGTTGCTGATGAAGGCGCATGGGCGATGCGCTCTGATTGAGGAGTTGAACCCTTTCTGTTGCCTTTGTGGGATGCGGCCGAGTTGACACGTAGCAATGGAGAGGATCTTTCAGTTGCTGAGATCTTGGATGATTAGCACCCCTTCATAGGCTGAATCAAGTCAAAGGACGCGTGTCGTAGGTCTATGGCTCGAAGATCTCAGATTTGGTAGGGAGTGATCTGATAGGATGCGCCTGGAATTGGTCGCATGAGGAGGCTTTGGCTCGTAACCTTTAGGAGTCACGAACCATTCGGGGCGCATGGCTTTTGAGGCGCATGCGGGGCTTCAGTAATGACTTTACTTCTGTCTTTAGGGATCAGAGAAAAGTTTGAGGCGCACAGTTTTTGAGGCACATGCAGAGATTTGGGCGCATGGCTGCGGAGGTGCATGCGAAATGGTTGGGCGGTCACGTGGCTTGTAACCGCCGGAGGAGAGTAATGATGGTGCTGACATCGACGACGCTTTGCCTCCTAAAAAAGTTGTCAATTGTTCAGTCCTCGGGGGACATGCTGCCAACTCTTTCAGACTTCAGCATTTAATGTTCTTGACAGGTGATGGGCTGTCGAGTGGGCTCATCGATCGGCGTTCTACTAGGCGTATGGGGACGCATGGGTGCGCATCCTTATAAGGCGCTTGGCGCGTCAGTATGATGTGCGGTCTGGCCGACGCATCCGTTTTGCATGACCCATCTTTATGGGCCCGACTATTACGTTCTTCGAGTGCTTTGAATAGCCATTTTTGACTCGGTTGAATTCGAAGCGTCAAGTTCATCACCATTTAATGCAAACTTATTGTACATAATTCAGAGAGCCAGCCACTTGGCGCATGGGTTTGATTTGCTCGGCCTATAAATAGTGGCATGGAGAGTTTGCTTCTCGTTCTCTCACGTTCTCCCGAAATGAATTTGTTTGCTCGAGCACATTATGTTGATGAGATGCTCCCGAGGGTGAAGATGCGACGCATTGTCTTCATTGATGCACTTGAAGGTGATTGTTACATCCAAAAGTCGGAGTTGAGGAATTCTCAGGCAGGCGGAAGGTGCATGTTGCATCCAAAGATCGGAATGCTCGAGCCTCGTCTCCGTTATGCTGGAAGAGCCGCAGATTGGAATTGCGGTGCCCCGGCTTTGGAGGCTCTTTTCTCTGTCAGAGTGGGTGTTGTCCATTCTGGTTGTGTTGAAAGCCTTCTTTTGCCGCGGATCAATTGCGGAGAGCTCTTCCTCCAGCTAGAGGGTTGATTGCCCACCCTCGTTCTGCTCAATAAATGTTTCATTAGTCGAAGCATTTGATGGCGCATATGCTGAGACTTCACGATGTGCCTGACTGGGACGCTGAAGGACGGCACATAACTGAGCTGCTGAAGGAATGCACATAACTGAGGATGCACATAACTGAGCTGCTGAAGGGATGCGCCTAGCTGAGAGCGCATTGCGAGATGCGCCTGTTTGAGAGCGCATGGCAAGATGCGCCTATTTGAGAGCGCATGGTGGTTGTTGTGCCTAGCTGTAGATTTAGGGTCTTTTTTTGTAGAAATTCTCCTTTGTACAGCTCTTTTTAAGACATGTAATAGACTTTTATGTGAAATAAAAATCCTCTTTTATTGTCTATTGTTTGCAAAAACAAAAGTGTAGAACTTTATTGATACAAACTTTGTAAAAAGATTACAATTTGAATACTGGGAATGGTACAACTTTAGGAATCCAATCTAGATGACGATTGCTTTATCCCTTGGACGATGTGAACTCTGAAGACGAAGCCTCTGAAGTTGAAGACAACTCTGGAATTGAAGGCAAAAAGCCTCGGAAATTGAAGGCAAAAGCCTCGGAAGAATGCAGCAGCACTTGGACAAGAACTCCTGGACTCTCTGATCTCTCTATGATCTGATCTCTGATCTCTGATTCTTCTCTGATCCCCTTGAATGGAGACTTGAAACTCTATTTATAGAGTTCTGAGAAATAACTAATTTTAGTTATTCTGGACTGCGCATAATGGATTGTGCAGCAGTTGGATTACGCAATAATGGACTGCACAGGCAGTTGCTGGATCATGGGCCAACTGTCTTGGACACATGGCATCATTTGATTGAAATGCGCATGATCGTGCATAGACGGTTGCCACGTAATGAGTAATTGATGGCATGAATGCCACGTGTATTTTGTAATTTGTGTTGATAGAACGCGCACACTGAACTGCGCTGACTTTGGATTGCGCAGACTTGGACTGTGCAGGAATAGATTGTGCCAACATAGATTGCGCCAACATAGATTGCGCCAACATGGATTGCGCTGCCAGCTGTCCTCGAGCGCCGTGCTGCACAATTAAACGAATGGTCGCCTCGTTCTCCGCGCTGTCAGCTGTCAGAAGATTTGATTTGTGTCAGGTAATGATGATGATTTGCCACGTCAGCCTGCGCGCTTGGGAGTGTGCACAATCTAGTATGCGCAATCTGATGTCTGCGCAGTTCATCCGAAAGTTGTATTTCTTGATTTTTTTGACTTTGTTTATGTGTGCAACTTGATTTTTTTAGGACCTACAAGACCCCCTTCAAAGTTTTCGAAAGTTGAATTTATTCAAAATTTCGAAATACTTTGAATTTTTGAAATTGAAATCAATTTGCGCATGTAGTGAGCTGTCTGCGTAATCTGAGAGATTAGCCCCATTTTTAGGCGTAATCTAAGGCGGCCGTTTCGATTTGAAAAACTATAAATAGCTCTTCAATTCCTTCAAAGTGTTCTTTACTTGCTTTCTTCGTGCACTTGAGAGAAAAATTTTCGAGCTCTTTCTTCCTTTCTTCTCCAACAATCTCGATGGCTCCCCGACGATACTCCGCCGCTACTAAGGGCAAGGCCCCCGCCGAGTCATCGGCTAGGGGTGCGCGACGTGCTTCTCGTCATGAAACTGCTCATCCCACGATGATAGTAGATGACCTAATCAAAACCCTTTTTAGGGTTTTGATTTCACTCATTCTTTCAGAATCCATCTCTCTTTAGAGATGTGATCATACTGCGCCACCCTTTTTAGGGTTCTGGTTGCACAAATCAGTTCATTCTTCATTTTTATGAAGGACGACTCTTTGCGCAATCGGTTGAACTGCGCTGACAAAAGTCAGCACAATTTGCTGATTTGCGCGGGACTGCCAGCGCAAACTGATGACTGTTTGTTTGCGCAATCAAATTATTGTGCAATCTGATATTGCGCAATCTGATGTTGCGCAGTCTGATGACAAAATTTTTGACTTGACTTGTACTGAATTTTTGTTTTCTCTGTCTGATGCAGTTAATACTAGAGAAGATCCCGGATATGAGGACTTTGTAGGAATTCTTTCAGAGTCAGAATACAAAGAGGACCTATCTCATATGCACTATCCTCAATATGATCTGCCAACCTTCCGTCAGGCTATTTTGATATCCCAAGATAATAAGACACTGCAATGTTTGATGAATGGACAACCTCTGGAATCAGCAGACACTGTCATACACAAGAAGCCATTATTCCTGTTCGGCGAAGCTTTTGAGAAAAGTTCTCAACCGAGACCAAGGATGGAAGAAAGGATTGTCCATCAGACGGATAGGTCATTCTCGATAACTGATGTTTCCCGTTGCCTCCCCTTATCCCGGTATGCTCATGCGAGCTGTCCGAGGAAGATGGAATGGAACCTTACACCTTTCCAAGATGCCCGTCCAGGAAGGATTTTTGTGAAGAAGGGGCCGAGCAAAAAGGACATGTTCTACAGTTCCTCATAACGATACAGTGTCTTGTTAAGAGGTTTGAAACCCGGTTGTATTCCGCCGGAGAATTCTTCCTTGTTATTGCCTGTCAGAACTCCAATATTCGCAAATGAGTTTGCGAAGGTCGAAGGAAGGTACCCTGAGCAGGACATCAGATTAACTGGATTGGTGAATCCAGATTTTAAGAGATGGAACTGCATAGCAAACTGGATTCTGACCAAGTTTAAAAACAAACTTCAGCAAATCAACTTGTACCAAGCAGTGCATGCTACTATTTATGGTTTTGCTCCCAACCCGCATCTGTTCTTGGCTCTAGCAGAGAGGTACAATTACAGAACAGGGACTTTCATGACTCCTGGCGGAGAAATCGGGTTTACACTTCATGAGATGCAGTACATCTCTTACTTGCCAATGGAAGATGCCCCATATGAAGAATTTGTCCCAACCAATGATGAGTTGGACAGACTTCGGAAAGAGAACACAGAAATGGTAGCAGTCTTCGAAGAACTGCTATGTCATTATAAAATCTGTTCTCTGTTCTACAAAAGTGCCACATCAAATACCTGCTATTCCTCAAAATGGTTGCCTTATCTGTTCCTTAACCACATTAAAGAACCGAAGACCAAGGAACATGATAGATGCTATCCTGAATTCTTTAGACCATTGAGCAACACAGAAGTGATAAAGTTGATGGAAGAAAGTGGCAATTTTGATGAAGAGATGAAGGATGATCATCAATGTCCTCCTTTAAAGAAAGGAGATACTCTCGAAAGTTATTTGAGAGTAGGATATAGATCTATGTCAAAAGAAGCCCAATTAGCAGGGTTTCTGACATATTGGCTCCGTCGGTTTGTAGTCCCGGGATCCAGTGCTGTAGACCGCTTCCACCGCGGTGTTCTTTTTGCCGCCATTAGATTAGTCTTCGGCTATAAGATGCATCTTTTGTCAGCGATGACTTGTAAGTTGAATGCCGGTCTTCGTCTGTACGTCGATCTGATGCTGAAATCTAAGGGTGAAAAAGAATTTCCTCGGTTGGAATTATCGTATACATTTCTATTTGGGTGGTTGCTCCTTCACCATCCTACTTTGATGGACCCCGGCATGGGACCGGTCGACGGTAGCTTTTTGCGGAGATACTCTCATAGTAAGTGGAAATACACTGCTCTGAGAGATTGTAGATATGCTCTGAACCTGAGCAAAGGATGGAACTTTTGTTGCACTCATCCTCCTGCTGGATACGAACAAATGCCGACAAATATGATTGACTCGAAGATGCAACCTTTGAGCCGTGCAGCTTTTGAGTGGTTGAAGACAATTCGACCGTCCCATTTGGTGTATCGGTTTGAAGACGAATATTATTTAGAGCCATATCTCCCCAGTCGATTTGCTCGGCAGTTCGGGTACGACTAATTCCATGTGGGAAATGCTATCACGTGCCTTCAAGGAAAGGGTTTTTTGATAGATGGGGCCCGAACATGGGCTTATTATAATGCTCGAGATACGAAAGTAACATTCTCGATGCCAGTAAATAGCAATCATGGCCCTCGGATGCTATTTACATACTCAGTATTCTATACATCTTCGAACACCTTTGCTAAAAATTTCAATCTCGCGGATAGCTTTGCGTCTTCAACAAGATTGAAAAGGGGAGGAGTCGTCATGTCGCTCATAGGAAATGATGAGGTACATGAGCCAGTAGATGCACCCTTGGAAGCTTCAAGGGACGTTATGTTCCCTCAAGAGGTTAACGCACCACTATGTATTTCTTTAAGGGTGGCTAAATCTCCAGCCAAGAAGAGGAGAAGAGAGGAGCCTCCTGCTCCGGCAGCAAAGAAGAAATTGATCTTAGATCATTCTTCTAAAAAAATTACCACTAGATCTCAATCTCGGCAGCTGGCCGAGATAATTCAGCAAGAAGAGGCTACCACACCGATCTCTGTCCAAAGACAAGTCGAGACTGTAAATATAGAGAGCCCTGAGAGGCCTCTGAAAAAAAAGAAGCTGGCCCAAAGAAGAAATCGAATGGCCTCTCCTTCTAGACGAGCCCCGTCTTCAATAGTAGTGGATGTTGCGGCGGGATTCACTATGCCATCTCCCACTCCTATTTCAGAACCTAGGAATAAAACTCCTAGTCCAGAACATAGGGAAGAGATCAAGCAGAGGAAAGATCCTGATCCGAGATCTGAGGCCGAAAAGCCCAGAAGAAGTATCATGGAGGAAGAGCAAGATGTTGTATGCTCTCTTCCACCTGCTGCGGAGATGACTCAACTTCCTCCTACTCCTAGGACCCTCCACGAAGAAGAAGATCGTGAAGTGATTGCGGCTCTAGAAGATTGCAACTACAGCCCGCTGGAAGACTCTTTTGACAAAGCTGCAACTGCCAGCGGGAATACACCAGAAGAAGGTGAAGATGAGGAGAGCTCTTCGTCCGAGAATATTGATGAATATATGCAAGATCTTGAAAGGGATGATGAAGTGCATATATCTCCTAATGCTGTCGATGATACCTTAAATCCTGAAGAGGATGTTGAGGTAGAAGTATCTCCAGAAAACGTCGATGATACCTTAAATCCTGAAGAGGATGTTGAGGTAGAAGTATCTCCAAAAAACATCGATGATACCTTAAATCCTGAAGAGGATGTTGAGGTAGAAGTATCTCCAGAAAAAGCAGCAGATGAAGGAGCTCCGAAAGAAACTCCCGCCACTGGTCCTCAAGGTATAAAATGAAATTAGCAATCTCCTCTTAAATAGATTGATAGCTAACGTTTTTATTTGTATTTTCTGCAGATCTTGAGACTCCTCTAGTACCTCCGACGTGCACGGACATAGTGCCTATAACGACGATGATTGTTAGTAGCAGTCATCATTTATCCTGTGGTTCTGAAGCGGGCAGTAGCCAAGCTGTTATGGCTGAAGCTACTTCTGCTCGGCTAGAGTCTATTCCAACAGATGATAGGCTCATTGCTGGATTCAACCATAGTAAGACAGTTTATATCTTTAATCTTCTTGGACAATAGCAAACAACAGGCAAAATGACAATTTTTACTTTTTTTGCAGAGGAACAACCAGGAGGGGCAACTAGCTCCACTTTGGCTCCTTTATACAAAGAGCCCGCCATCCAGATGCGAGAGATTGAACATCCTGCGGCCTCGTCATCAACAGGAGTAGCTGCAACTCCTGGTGCTATAGCAACTAATAACCTTGTGATCCAATCATTTACCAGATGCTTTTTTGAATCTTTGGGACCTCTAGTAAATAGAATAATGGAAAAAGAGGGTACTGATTTCTTTATGGTTAGGGGTCCAACCTCTCTCTTAGTAAGGGCTATCCGAGAACAAGGTGACGAGGCTCAGGCCACTTTCCTGGATCATATTTTGAATGAGTTAGAGATTTCCATCAAAAACTATAAAGAGCTCAACCAAGGAGACGTGTAGTCTCTAGTACAAGCAGAATTCGAACAACTGGCCCAGGCAGCTGACATTGAAAGGGTGAATCTCCAGAATCTTTTGGAAGCTTTCTCCACAAAATCTGCTGAATATAACTCCAAACTGGAATCAGTAACCTTGATGGCTGAGAGAAAAGAGAGGAGAGCTGCTGAGCTGCGGGCAGAGATTGCTTGTCTCCAGAAGGAGTTAGAAGATGAAGTTACTGATCATCAGATTACAGTTCAACAATTCAATGCTCTGATTCAGGAGAGGGATGAGTACGTGGCGACTCACAATGCTGAGATTACTCGTCGAATGGTGGCCATGCCTGCTTTCAATGAAGAAACTGGGATGTAAGAGGCCAGAAGGAGGATGATGTCCACTCGTGAAGAACAGCTGCAGACTCTAAAGCAGCAGATTGATAATCTGATAATACCTTCGTCTTAGTGGAACATTTTGTATCTTTATGTCTTTTGTAGTACATGTGTTTTTGTAATGTCTCATATTTTGATTAATAAAAGACATTTTTGCTGTGGCTCCATTATTTGTTGCATATCTTGTTCAGATATAAATAATAGAGATAGAAAATATATTCAGAGGTGCAAGACATGATATATTTCTTGATGATTTTGTAGAAAATAATTATATTCATTATATCTGCTCAGAGGTAACATGGACGTGGCAGAATATACCGAATATTATTATCTTAATTGACAACTTAATCGAAACGATAAGTTGCTGATGTGGATGATGAATGATGCTGAATCGTCAATGTATGTGAGATGAACGAAAACCGCCAAATGATGGAATGAACGGACAAACCGTCAAAATAGATAATAACGAACGGATGAACCGTCAAGTGATGATGAATGAACGGGTGAACCGTCAGATAATGATGAATGAACGGACAAACCGTCGGGTGGTAAATGAACGGATGAACCGTCGAATGAATGTGAATGGATGAACCATCAGATGAATATGAACGGACGAATCGTCAAGTGAATTGAATGAACGGATGAATCGTCAGGTGATGATGAAGGAACGGGCGAACCGTCGGGTGATAATGAATAAACGGATGAACCGTCGGGTGAATGTGTCGTTTCGTTGTTTGAGAAATCTCTGCATATAAATAGAACAAAAATCTGACAGGAATGAGCACTTTCACTTTTCAACATAAAAATGTCATCTGGAGATATATCCAAGAAGGCTGAACTTGCCCCGAAGGTTAAGGAGAGCACTGAAGAATGTCCTGTCGATCCAGTTCAGCCAAAGGAGGCAGAAGCAGGCGAAGGTTCGTTTGCACCCAAGCCACCGCGAGACATCCTGGACTTTCTGCTTGAACCAGGAAGGACTGAAGAAGAGAAAGTCATGAGGATGGCCGCTTGTAAGTTCCTAGTGGGTTCCAGAAAAGAGGTTCTCGGCTCTTTTGCTGACCGTGTTTTTGAAAAGGACGGCAGTGGTCCGCGTCCAAATGTAGAGAAGGACGATAGTGACCTTCTTTAATATCATGTACTATCATTCATGATGAAATAAAATTTTATTTATGAACTTGAACTTGTCTGATGATTTACAAGCATTTATATTTACACATAGTACTTTTTAAGGAACTTGCCATTGATAGGCATCATTGCAATTCGTCCATCCAGTTTTGAGAGTTGATAAGCTACATTTGAGAAGACTTTGCTTACAACGTAGGGACCTTCCCACTTTGCGTCGAATTTGCCTTTGCTCATATGAGTCATAGTCATAGGACGTCTGACTGTTAAAACAAGTTCTTCTTGCTGAATGGCTCTGACCTTAACTTTACGGTTGAAAGTCTTAAAAATGCGAGCTTGGTATAACTCAATATGTTGCTGAGCCATTAACCGCTTCTCGTCGAGTGCTTCCAATTCTTGAAGTCGAAGAAGATCATTATTCTCTGTAGTGATCTCATTAGCAATGGCAATCCTTAGAGAAGGGATTTGAAGTTCCAGAGGAAGAACTGCTTCACAGCCATACACCAAAAAAAAGGTGTAAAGCCTGTAGGGTTGCGGACCGTAGTTCTGTAAGCCCATAGGCATTCGCCAAGCTTTTCACTCCAATTCCGTTTATTAGTGGATACAAACTTTTTGAGGAGCTTGATAATGGTTTTATTGAAAGCTTCAGCTAATCTATTAGCAGCAGGATTGTAGGCAGTCGAGGCGACGTTGTCAATCCGGTGATCATCGCAGAATCTGGTAAATTTCTGGCTGATGAATTGAGGTCCATTGTCATGAATAATCCTTCGAGGTACACCGAATCTGTAGATAATATGGTGTTTAACAAAGTTGATAACACTACTGGTCTTGACTTCAACCAGAGGTATAGCTTCAGCCTACTTGGAAAAATAGTCCGTTATTGCCAGTATGAATCGATGTCCTCTAGAAGAAGGAGGATTAATAGGACCTATGACATCCATGCCCCAAGCTTCGAAAGGCCAGGAAGCAACAGTCGGATGAAGGAATTCCGATGGTTGATGAATGAAATCTGCATGGATTTGACAAGCTCGACACTTTTTTGCATATTCGATGGCGTCTGATACCATAGAGGGCCAGTAGTAACCCATGCGTCGGATGCGATTTTGTAGTTTAGGACCAGGTTGATGTGCTCCGCAGACACCGTCATGAGCTTCACGCAACACCTGTTTTGCTTCATCACCAGCTAGACAGCGCAAAAGTAGGCCGTCATAAGTCCGTCGATAGAGAGTCTTAGTGGTTTGGTTGTAGTAGAATCGTAAAGATCGTCGTCGAATACTTGTAGCCTCCTTAGGATCTTCGGAGAGTATGTCGTGAACCACGAAGTCGATGAAAGGAGTTCTCCAATCTTCATTGATAACATTAACTTCAGCAAGATTACTGAACTCAATATTACGATTGTTTTCAATGCAGAACAATTCTCGGTTAGAGATAACCACCACTTGCTGTCTTTTGATAGGGATGGCTAGGACAGCTGCAAGGTTGGCTAAGGCATCTGCTTCGATATTGCAAGCTCGACGAACATAGTCGATGAAAAAAACTTTGAATGATATAGCCATGTTGATCGCTGCTTCATGATAAGGCACCAAATCTTGATGTCGAACTTCATAGGTTCCTCTAACCTGATTGACATCCAGCTTAGAGTCGCCGTAAACTTCAAGATATTTGATGTCCAATTGCTTGGCTAACTGAAGGCCGATGAGTAGAGCATTATACTCTGCTACATTGTTGGAACAAGGTTCATTTAGAGAGTAAGCTCTTTGGATGGTCAATCCATCTGGAGAAACGAGAACAACTCCAACTCCTGCTGCAATAGCACCATTGGGTCCAATTCTGGATGCTCCGTCAAAGAATAGACGCCAGGTTGGAAATTCTTCAGAGATTATGTTGACTTCCAACGTCTCGTCTGGAATTTGATCGTAAAGTTTGGACGTCTCTGGAACAGGATGAGCTGCTAAGAAATCCGCCAGTGCTTGACCTTTGACAGACTTTTGAGGAACATACACCATGTCATATTGGGCTAGAAGAATGGACCATGTAGCCAACCGATAGTTGAGCGTACTAGGCTTTTTCATCAGTACCCGAAGAGGATTGACTCGGGATATGACATGAATGGTTTGACCAATGATGTAATGCCTTGTCTTTTGAACGACGAACATAAGGGCTAGACATTCTTTTTCAACCGGACTATAACGGTGTTCGGCACCAATCATAGTACGATTGAGATAGTAGATGGCTTGTTCATGACCTTCTTTATTCTTTTGGGCAAGTAAAGCACCCAATGAATGGTCCATAGCACGGACGTACATTAAGAATGGAATGCCCGAGATTGGTAGCACCAAGACTGGTGGGTTCATGAGATATCGTTTGATGTCGTCGAATGCTTGTTGACATTCTTCAGTCCAAATAAAAGATACACCCTTCTTTATTAGTTGAGTGAATGGTCTGCAGCGTCCAGACAAGTTCGAAATAAATCTCCTGATGTACGCAAGTCGACCTTGGAATCCTCGTAGCTCTTTTAGGTTGCGTGGAGGATGCATCTCTTGAATGGCTTTGATCTTCTCGGGATCCACGTGTATACCCTTAGAGGTAATGACGAAGCCGAGAAACTTGCCACTAGAGACACCCAAGAATGACTTGGTGGGATTCATCTTGAGTTGATGTTGGCGCATGAGGTTAAAGATTGTTCTCAAATTTTGGATGTGATCTTCTTTCAGACAACTTTTAACAGCGATATCATCAACATAACATTCGACTGTTTTACGAAGATGTTCTCTAAAAATGGTACTCATAGCCCGTTGATAAGTTGCACCAGCATTCTTGAGACCAAATAGCATCACTGTGTAGCAATAGACTCCCCAGGAGTGCGAAAAGATGTGTGTTTTTCATCTTCGGGATTCATCTTGATCTGATTGTATCCAGAGAATCCATCCATAAAAGATATTCGCTCGAACCCACAGGTACTGTTAATCATGACGTCCGTAATAGGGAGAGGAAATTCATCTTTCGGACATGCTTCATTAAGATCCCGAAAATCAATACAGACTCGAACCTTACCGGTTTTCTTCAGGACTAGAACAACGTTGGCTACCCAATCAGGATGTTGTTCTTCTCGAATAAAGTCACAAGCGATAAGCTTTTTGACTTCATTATCAATTGCGTCCATCATTTCAGGCTTGAATCGCCGTTGCTGCTGTTTGACTAGTTTAGCATTAGGCAGAATATTCAGTTTGTGAGTAGCAATTTTAGGATCTAAACCTGGCATATCTTCGTAACTCCAAGCAAAGATATCAAGGTATTCTTTAATGAGAAGAATCAACTCTTGCTTATCTGCTTCTGGAAGATTCTTGCTAATAAAGATTGGACGAGGTGACTCGCTTTCTCCTACATCAACTTGAACTAGTTGATCTTCAGTAGGAGGTTCTCTTTGTTCAAATCGGAGTACCCACTGATTATCCATCTGTTGAGCCGAATGATCTGTTTCAGGATTTTCTTCAACATCCTCATCATAGCCTTCCGGAAGCTCAGTGGAGACCATATTAGAAGATACGATCACACGATGGACTTCACCAATACTGGTGTCAGAATCCCATGACCTGGAATCAGAAGAGTTAGAACGTTCTTCGCTATCAGAGTCGGAGACTGCTGGGAATAACATCGGAGGAGAAGCATATCCGAGACCTCTTTTGGTCTTGCTGTAATACATATCAGATTTTCCTTTTGGGACAGCCGTACGAATAGGAGTTCGTCTACCCTTACCGTAGTTGAGGCCATTTTTAAAGTCATAACCCATCTTACGGATGATGTCTTTTGATTGTTGACTATAACGACGGAGTTGTAGATGTCCTGTATCGTTAAGCTTGCTATCATCCGTATAGCTGAATTGTTGTTCTGGTCCTTTATTAAAAAGTATTGGACTTTTGCCTTTCTTTCGAGTAGGGACAATACGGTAAGAGTCATCTGGATCTTCAAATGTAACTTCTGTTTGAAGAGATTGTACAACTCCCATTGTAAATGATTTGAAGCTATCTAACATATCCAAATAGCATTTAGTATGATAAATAACATCAGTATACTGGAAAGTAGATGCTTTTTCATTGATCTGTACATTTGAATTTACAGCAAGACCTTTAGCCTTAGCAGGCTTGGTCAGATTGATTACAAGAGGGGGAGAAGAAGAACGTGGAGGGAGCTTGTTACGACGGAGGTCAATAACAAGTGGCTCAGAAGAGGTGAGCTCCATTTTTTCCTTGTTATGAGTTAAATCAACAACAAGTAGCTCAGAAGAAGTGAGCTGCTTTTTGTCCTTGTTACGACGTAAGTCGATAACAAGTGGCTCAGAAGAGGTGAGCTCCCTTTTATCCTGATCATCATCAGTAGATTGCCTCTGGATTGGCAAGTGAATAGCCAATGGTTTGGAAGACTGAGGATGGGAAATGCGCCCTTTGACAGGTATAATAAAAGTGTCTTTAGGCACTACTTCTTGGTCTTCTTCAGTATCCATGGCCAATACCACTTTCATAAATTCTTCCTTATACATACGAGCGTCATTACAATATGCTTCGACGCCCTTGAAAGGATAAAGGTCTGCAACTTCTTTGTGAACTTCTCCTTTGCCATCGACATATTTAAAGCATTGATGAAGAGTTGATGGAACAATGTTATGTTCATGGAGGAAGGGTCTTCCCAGAAGAGCGTTGTAAGAACAACCATGATTGTCGATGATATAAAAGGTCACCTTTGTGCGAAGATTGCCTATTTGGAGTTTTAAGCGAATCTTGCCCAAAGGTTCACTCCTTCCTTGGTTGAATCCCAAGATAGTGGTGATTGTGCTTGAAAGACTATGCACTGGTATCTTCAATGCGTCTAGCATCGTCTTTGGCATGATGCTGAGAGCAGACCCTGGATCTATCAGGATACGATCGACTTTCATCGAATCGACATATCCTGTATAGTAAAGAGGACGATCATGTCTATTATCCTCCAGTAGCATATCATCCTGAGTGAAAGTGATATTTGGAATCAACTCCAGGACACTATGACAATGACAGCAAGAGACTGGTTCTGATTTCGGCTTTTTGAGAAGAGTTAAGCAAGTTTTAGCCTGCATCAGAGCTTCACTTAAAGTTTCTCGAGTCTCTTTAGAAAGGCGTAAGAGCTCAAAGATTGATAGCCTAGCCAGTGTATTAGCTAATTGAGCCAATATATCAAAGTTGTACGGCTTTTCAAGTCCTGTAGGAGATGATTTCTTCAGGGGTTTATCAAAGCGGACTTGTTGCTTGCGTTTATCAGCAACCACCGGCTTGGGAGGAATAGGCACTACAACTGGTGAGGATGTGGAAGGAATCTCTTCAGAGGAAGTAGATTGTACTGGAACAGGTTCCGAAGAAGAGGCAGGATCCTCTTGAGCTTCAGAATGATCTTTCAAATAGGCTTTCCCTGATCTGGTGCCTAGCAGAATTTCTTCGTCAACTATGGGGTCAAAAGACACCATGTTGCAAGTCTTTGTCTTGCCTTTAGAACGACCTTTCTTCTTGGAAGAAGAGGGCACTTCGAACTCCGGAGCAAGATCGGGATGAATCCACATAATTTTGCCGTTGTCAAGAGACAAAGGGACGAGACCTTCATTTGGTGGAAGAGGAAGATTCATAATCTCAAGAGTAGCTTTGGGAATAGGAATGACACCGTGCTGTACCATCTACGGAGGAAAGTTACCAAATTGGACTGAAACCATATTCGCAGTAACAGTCTTCTCATCTTGCTGTAGAGTGACGACACCAGCATTGACAAGCTCTTGAATTTTGCCTTTGAGCACGTAGCATGCTCGAGTAGGATGTCCAATGAACCTGTGGTAGACACAATATTTAGGATGATCTGTCTTACCGACTTCATCAGGTTTCTTTGGGTCTGGAAGCTGAATCTTGTTGCTTTTAAGTAAACATTCAAAGATGCTTGCAGTGTCATTCTCGTCGAAGGAATATTCTACTTTCGGACGAGGTTTCCTCGGTGGAGGTGCAGAAGGAGTAGAAGTGGATGTAGGCGGAGCCACATTGACAGCCAAAGATTCTTTATTTTTATTCAGATTGATATTCAAAGTCTCTTTTGCTTTACGGTTGTTCTGGCGGTTACCACCACCTGATGTCTGGTGTTCATCTCGATTGGGATTAGACATTTGTACCCCCAATTGCTTGAACTTCTCGGCACTCACTTCCGCAGCTTTGGCATTGACAATGAATGAAGGCCAATTTTGGAACTGGGTAGATCATGTCCACATACTGATGATAGGCAAAAGATTTACCTTACAAGTATCAATAGTGACAGCGGCTGGAGTTCCGGGAGGCATCTTCAAGGCTTCACGGCGGAACCGTTCGATGAAACTCTCAACAGTTTTATTATGTTTATGTTTGATTTTGTTGAGAGCCGACATAGTCATGTCGTTGAATCCTTCATAGAACCGTTCCAGAAAGATTTGTTTGAGACCTGAGAAGGAAGTGATACAACCATCGGGCAAACTTCTGTACCAGTCATATGCTACGCCGGCTAAACAACCTACGAACACTCTGGTAAGAAGAGCGTCATTTGGCTGGAGTTGAACGGTCATTACCTCAAAATAATTGATGAACTGACTAGGAGAAGTACTGCCATCGAACAAAGAGATCGTTGGGATCTTGTACTTCAGTAGGAACGAGACTTCTTTCCATTCAACTGGATAGGGCTGCTTGATCCCCAATCTTTGCAAGTTGTTTTTCTCTTTGAAAGCTTCGAACTGGGTTCGCAAGAGTTTGACAGCTTCATTGGCGTCTTCAAATGACGAAGACGGAGCAGGTTGAGTTAGAGTAGTAGGAGGAGGAACAGTATTGTAAGCACTACCCCCAGCTCCTGACTGACTAGGTGTAGTTTGAACTTGTACTTGTACAGGAGGCATTTGAGGAGAAACTACCCCCAGCCCAGTATTGGCAGGTACTGAAGATGCTATGATCTATGGATTTATAGCAGTAGGTATAGTCGGTGGTGTGACATGTTGTGCCACTATAATAGAATGCATACTAGCAACCATTTCAGCCATGGTTTTTAGCTTATCTTCTAGTGCAGCGATTTGCTGTTCTAGATTTGTAGAAGTTGAAGCATCTGGATCTTCACTGACAACATAAGCGGTCACTTCTTTTGGTACAGTGGAAGACACTGTCTATTCAGAGCTTTCGCTGTATGCATCATAGTCGGAGAAAGAGTCATCTCCTGACTGAGAAGTAGGAAGATAACCTAAAGGGTTTTGAGGAAGATTCCTTTGACCGATTGTATCTCGGCTTCGAGAACGGGTATGTCGAAACACTCCTTCAGAAGATTCTTGGAGTAATGATAAATACCGTTGACTTGGTTTATGAGGTTTGCCATGCTTAGAGCACCTTCTACCCCTAGTGTCTCGGGAAGTCATGTTGATAGAAGCATACAAGACTTCATCTTCTTCTGACATAGCTTCAGATTTAACAAAAGTCAGATGATCGAAGACAGATCGTTTTGTTGTTTGACAACAACATTGGATGATGACTTTGTGGTTACAATGATGATCAGATGGTTGAACTGAAGGTGTTGAAACACTATCTCGTTTTTGTCTGAGATGTTCTCGGAGATCGGGAACAACAGGATGAGAAAAACTTTGAGGGATCTATTCTTTGATAATGTTCGAAACATGATTCCGATTCTTCAAATATTTTGTCCCTTGAGTGTACAGGGAAGTGCTCACTTCATTGGCATAAGTGTCAGGATTTTTAACCCTGGAAATTTGTTTTTGATGATGTTTGGTCTTCGGCATTGGCTGTTTGCGTTTCACCGAAGTGGGTCTGTTAAGATAAGTTCTGAGATCAGCAAATTCACCCCCAGGGGCTTCTGTTTGAGATACCAGCAGTTTTCCCTGTCTGGAACGGGAAATCTTGAGAGTTGGGAGGTCCTGGAATTCTGCTACCGGGGTAGGCAGAATACCTTTTTGGTCAGTACAAGTTCTCTTGCCATAAAAGAAAGAAGAATCCTTGTTTGAAAGAGTTCTAACACTAATTGGTGCCGAGGCACGTTCAGATTGATCTTCTTCGGTAAAAACTGAAGAAGATTGAGAAAAGACCAAAGAGCATTTTCCTTTGTTTTGTGAAGAAGGGTTAGCTAAAGAGCGTTTCCCTCTATTGTCTTCCAAGTCATGTGACAAGGAAGTTTGAGAAAAGACCAACGGGCCTTTTTCTTTATTTTGATGAGGAAGAGGAATAGCCAAAGGACTACCCCCAGTAGATTGCTTAAGAGCAACAGGGTGTTTGAGAAGATGAGCAGAGCCTTTTTCCTTGTTATAGGAAGAAGAGAGTTTAGCCAAAAGGCTGTCACTCTTAGATTGTGCAGGAGCAGTTTGCGCATGAATAGATGGCGCACTGGTTTTGGCCACAGAAACTGTGGTTTGCGCATCAGGAGTTCTTGCTACAGAGTGCTTAGGGTGGACTCTGGATGTTGGAGCATTAGACTGCGCAGACAGATTGGCAGCCAATTGCGCCAGGGGCATAGGAGTCTTGTACTTGGCTAAGGCAGCATATGAAGTCTTCTGTGTACTGGCAATAGCAGATTGCGCAGCAGTAGCAGAGACAGATTGTGCAGCAGTCTTGATGACAGAAGCTTTGGACTGTACAGCAGTTTTGATAACAGATTACCAGAAGTCTTGCTGGCAGCATCAATGGACTGCGCAGCAGTCTTTGGGACCCATACTGGGTGCACTTTGCTTGTGGCAGAAGTGGTTGCAGTGCGAGGAGTGGTCTTGGAGTTGATCATAGCCTCGTAGGCTGTCTGGTTGATCTTCACAACCAGTGTCTTCTGCGTCTTTCGATAGACGCTATGTCACATTGAGTTGTCACTTCCTCATCGGAGGAGAAAGTTGTCCCCAGCAGAGTCGCCATTTTGTTTGCAAAAACAAAAGTATAGAACTTTATTGATACAAACTTTGTAAAAAGATTACAATTTGAATTCTGGGAATGGTACAACTTTAGGAATCCAATCTAGATGACGATTGCTTTATCCCTTGGACGATGTGAACTCTGAAGACGAAGCCTCTGAAGTTGAAGACAACTCTGGAATTGAAGGCAAAAAGCCTCGAAAATTAAAGGCAAAAGCCTCGGAAGAATGCAGCAGCACTTGGGCAAGAACTCCTGGACTCTCTGATCTCTCTATGATCTGATCTCTGATCTCTGATTCTTCTCTAATCCCTTTGAATGGAGACTTGAAACTCTATTTATAGAGTTCTGAGAAATAACTAACTTTTAGTTATTCTGGACTGCGCATAATGGATTGTACAGCAGTTGGATTGTGCAACAATGGACTGCACAGGAAGTTGCTGGATCATAGGCCAACTGTCTTGGACACATGGCATCATTTGATTGAAATGCGCATGATCGTGCATAGACGGTTGCCACGTAATGAGCAATTGATGGCATGAATGCCACGTGTATTTTGTCATTTGTGTTGATAGAACGCGCACACTGAACTGCGCTGACTTTGGATTGAGCAGACTTGGACTGCGCAGGAATAGATTGTGCCAACATAGATTGCGCCAACATAGATTGCACCAACATGGATTGCGCTGCTAGCTGTCCTCGAGCGCCGTGCTGCACGATTAAACGAATGGTCGCCTCGTTCTTCGCGCTGTCAGCTGTTAGAAGATTTGATTTATGTCAGATAATGATGATGATTTGCCACGTCAGCCTGCGCGCTTGGGAGTGTGCGCAATCTAGTATGCACAATCTGAAGGATGCGCAATCTGATGTCTGTGTAGTTCATCCGAAAGTTGTATTTCTTGATTTTCTGACTTTGTTTATGTGTGCAACTTGATTTTTTAGGACCTACATCTATTCTTTTGCTTTGCTGTGCCAAGTACTTCATCTGAGCTCCTTGGCGCATGTTATGTTTAGGCGCATAGGATTTCTGGTCCTGAAATTCCATGCTTCTACAATAGTCATGAACCTTGAGACCCTCATGGGAAAGCTTATGACTCATGAACTCGATATGAAAGATCAAGAGGAATCTTCCATGCAAGAGAAGGAGAAGACCAAAGAGAAGGAGAAGTCTCTTGCTCTCAAAGTTACAAAGTCCTACTCCAAGGATAGCTCCAACGACAACGAGTCGGACGATGATGAAGAAATAGCTCTCACAGCTAAGCACTTCCGAAAGTTCCTCAAATTCAACAAAGCCAACCGCTTCAGACGGGACAATGATGAAGATCCGGCGTGCTATCAATGCAGAAGAACCGGACACATCAAGAGAGACTGTCCCATGATAAGAAAAGACTCAAGCAAGTATGAGAAGCCTAGCAAAGGAAGCTCGTCCTCCAGGAAATTTGCCAACACAAGCATTTGGTGTAAGAGTGATGCAAGCGACTCCGACAACGACAAAGAGTGCAAACACAATGCAAACGTTTGTCTCATGGCAACCGATGAGGTACTTGATGATCTTTCCTTAAATACTCTTACTTATGATGACTTGGAGAAAGCTGTCTTTGAACTACATGAAGAGCACAAAGGTGTTAGGAATAAATACAAGAAATCTCTAAAAGAGGTTGATGCTCTTCAACTTGAAGTAGAGAGACTCTCTAGCATCATTATTAATGTAAAAGGGAAATCTCCCGCTTCTGACACGGATGAGATAGAGTCTTTGCGACTCAAGTTTCAAGAATCCCTTATCACCATCAAGAAAAAGGATGATAAGATTCAATCCCTCAAAAGGGCTTATGAATTTGCTATGCATAAAGTTCAAGATGCTAATAGAAGAGAATATGATACTTCTATTAAGTATAATGATCTTCTTATACAAAGTAAGAAACTAGGTAATAAGAACACTACTCACACACATACTCCAAGACACCTCCACACTCATCACAATGCTAGTCGTACTTCTTACATGAACACTGCACACAAGTCCTATTCTAACACAAGGAAAGGACCATTTGTTAAGAAAAATACTTCGTATCATGCTTTTTATTATCATCATCATAATACTAATGATAGAACTCCTCACACTAGAGATTCACATATGCATGATACTCACACGTCTTCTTCTAAATCCTCTATGATGTGCAACTACTGTTGCTTGCTTGGACATACGACCAATTATTGTCATACAAGGAAACTAGTTGATAAGAAAGTTTATAAATGGGTTCCTAAGACTAACACTCAAGGACCCATACGATCATGGGTACCAAAATGTTCATCTTCAACTTATGTTGTAGGTGAAGAGTCCTTCTCATGCTAGAAGCAAGTGGATTCTCGATAGCGGTTGTTTACGGCACATTACCGGGGATGCTTCATTATTTATAACGTTATCGATGAAGAAGGAAGGACACGTCTCCTTTGGTAACAATCTTAAAGGTCACATTATAGGAAATGGTAATATCGGTTCCCCTCCTTATCTTTGTATTAAGAATGTGTGTCTTGTTACTAATCTTAAACACAATCTTCTTAGTATTAGTCATCTTACCGATAATGGTTATGATATAAAGTTTGTTAAGCTTAAATACTTCATTACCGATGGTTCAAATGGATCTATTGTTTATGAAGGCATTAGAGAAAACAATATCTATATTTTATATCTTGTCGAAGACACTAACAATGACAGGTGCTTAGTTGCTAAGAACGATGAAAGTTGGCTTTGGCACATGAGGCTCGGACACGCCAACATGGATACCATTTCTCGTCTTGCCACAAAGAAGCTTGTAAGAGGACACCCAAGTATCCCTTTCAAAAAGGATATGGTGTGTGAAGAATGCGAGAAAAGTAAGTTGACCAAGTCAACCTTCAAATCCATCAACTCTGTGAGTACCACTAGACCACTTCAACTTATTCATATGGATCTTTTTGGTCCTAGTAGAGTAGCTAGTCTTGGAGGCAAGCTTTATGCTTTTGTTTTGGTTGATAATTTTTCGAGATTTACTTGGGTTATTTTTCTTGCTTGCAAAAGTGATACTTTTCGTGAATTTGTTGCTTTTTGTAAATGTGTTCAAAATGATAAAGATTTTTCTATTAACAAGATTAGAAGTGATCATGGAGGCGAATTTGACAATGCCGATTTCAAAAGATTTTGTGAAAAGAATGGTTTTGGACATGATTTTGCTTGTCCACGAACTCCTCAACAAAATGGTGTTGTGGAGAGAAAGAATAGAACCCTTGGCGATATGGCCCGGGTTATGTTAAACAAATATAATCTCTCCCAATATTTTTGGGCGGAAGCCGTTAACACGGCATGTCATGTTATAAATAGGGTCTTGATTAGACCTATTTCTAAAAAGACTCCTTATGAGCTTTGGTTTAACAAAATTCCCTCTATTGAATATTTTAAAGTTTTTGAATGTAACTATTTTATTTTGAATACCAAGGATAACCTAGGCAAGTTTGAAAAAAAAGCCTATGAAGGAATATTCCTTGGATACTCTACTCATAGTAAAGGTTTTCGTGTTTTTAATAAAAGAAGTCTTGTTGTCGAAGAGTCAATCAATGTCTCTTTTAATGAACTTAACTCTTCTACATTCTTCTCTTCCGATGATATTGATGACATCTTGTTTGGGTTGGAGAACTCCTCTATTGGAGATCGTCCTTCTTCATCTAACAATAAAGTTGTGACTCCTCCAACAAAAGAGTCCCCACCACTCGAGCCTCCTCAAAAGGATCTCCCAAAAGAATGGAGATTTGTCACCAATCATCCTAAGGAGCTTATCATTAGGGATCCTTCTTCCAGTGTAAGCACTAGATCCTCCACTCGTGATCTTTGTGCAAACGTGGCTTTTATCTCTCAAATAGAGCCTAAAAATATTAATGATGCTTTTCATGATGAATTTTGGATGATAGCGATGCAAGAAGAGCTAAATCAATTTGAGCGAAACAAGGTTTGGGAACTTGTCCCTAAACCTAGCAATCATCCCATTATTGGAACTAAATGGGTGTTTCAAAATAAACTTAATGAAGATGGGTTAGTGACTCGTAACAAAGCCCGATTGGTTGCTCAAGGCTATAACCAAGAGGAAGGCATTGACTACGACGAAACCTATGCTCCGGTTGCTCGTCTTGAATCCATTCGTATGCTATGTGCTTTTGCTTGCTTTAATGATTTTAAGCTCTTTCAAATGGATGTTAAAAGTGCTTTTCTAAATGGTATTATTAAAGAGAAAGTTTATGTAAAACAACCTCCTGGCTTTAAAGATTTCTAATTTCCTAATCACGTGTTCAAACTCCACAAAGCCCTTTATGGCCTCAAACAAGCTCCCCATGCTTGATATGAGCGCCTTAGCTCCTTTATTGTTTCACATAATTTTTCTAAGGGCAAAGTCGACACGACACTTTTTACCAAATCCCATAATGGCACTCTTTTATTGGTTCAAATTTATGTCGATGACATTATTTTTGGTTCTACTAACAATACACTTTGTGTAGAATTTGTTAAAGTAATGCAGAAAGAATTTGAAATGAGCATGATGGGTGAACTATCATTCTTTTTGGGCTTACAAATCAAACAAGGACCCAAAGGAACCTTCATCAATCAAGCAAAATATACAAAGGATCTCCTCAAGCGTTTCGAACTTGACTCATCCAAATCAATAAGGACTCCTATGGCAACAATGACAAAGCTTGACAATGATGAAGATGGCATATCGGTCGACATTCGTAAGTATCGAGGTATGATCGGTAGTTTACTTTATCTAACTGCTAGTCGTCCTGATATCATGTTTAGTGTATGTCTTTGTGCACAATATCAAGCAAATCCAAAGAAATCGCACTTATGTGCCGTCAAGCGTATTTTTCGATATCTCAAAGGCACCGTTAATATGGGCCTTTGGTATCCGAAATCTTTATCCTTTGAGCTTCACGGCTTCTCGGATGCAGATTTTACTGGATGCAAGATTGACCGAAAAAGCACTAGCAGCACATGTCAATTCTTTGGGAAATCCTTAGTATCGTAGTTTAGTAAGAAATAAAATTATGTTGCTCTTTCAACCAATGAGGCCGAGTATATTGCGGTCGGTTGCTGTTGTGCACAAATTCTTTGGATGTCACAAACACTTATTGATTATGACATTTCTCATACTTGCACCCCCATTAAATGTGATAACACTAGTTCGATCAATCTCACGAAAAATCCAATTTGTCACTCACGTACGAAGCACATTGAAATTAGACACCACTTTCTTCGTGACCATCAACAAAAGGGGGATATCCGCCTTGAATTTATTGATACTACTTATCAGTTAGCCGATATTTTCACCAAACCTCTCCTAGAGGATCACTTTATTTTTCTTTGCCAAGAATTGGGCATCTTAAATTCTGACTCATAAGTTCCTCTCAACCGGCACACCGGCGGTATACAACGGTATACCGACGGCATGCTGATTTTGGTTCAGAATTATGTTCGGTGCCAAAAATCGGATATCGTTGGCATACCGATGGTATACCGGTTCGCGACGGACTGTATGTGTCAAATCTGCTTGGGCCCCACCACTCTTCCATTCTATTTTTATTCCTTCTCCCTCATTAACTACCCATCACATCCATCATCTCCCCATTTAATACCCAACTCTTCCTCACCTCTTCCCAATACCCTAACTTCCTATTCTCATTAATACCCATCTCTTCCTCTCCTCCATTAATTCCTCCATTATCTTCACTTCAAAACCACCACACTTTCCCACTCCTCCTCTCTAACCGTTCCTACCTCTTTTCCTTCCCAACAACTCTTTAAAAACCCCACTTTCTTCCTCATCCTCCTCTTCATTTCAAAACCCTACTTCCTCCTTCAACCTTCTTTATTTCTTCTATGGCTACCCACAAGCACTCCCGTTCCTCCTCCACCGCTTTCAATCCATTCACTCTTGTGCCTCTGTCCCATGGCTTTGACAAGAGGATCTTCATCTCTTCCTTGGCTGCCGAATCTTGGTTCCAGTACTTCGTGCACCATAACATCTTCAAAGGCCACACCATTAACTGGAACCTCTTTCCCGACCATGTTTCTCTCTTCGAGGAGGCTGGTCTCTCTTCCCTCCTTCGGTGTCAGGTGCCTGTCTACTCCGCCGCCGTGTGTTTGTTCTACTGCAACATGATTCCTGACATCGAGAACGGCGCTATTGAGACGATGGTCAACGAGTGCCATTTCCGCCTGACGGCTCATGACATCGCTAGCATTCTCGGCGTCCCGGATAGAGGAGAGGCCTGCCGGGCTTGGCTGCTCTTTATCCTTCGGCGGAGTGCTCCTTTGACAACTTCTGCGCTATCATATGCAAGGGCCCAAACCCTCCTACTATCCCGGCCCTTTCCGCACAGGTGGATCCATTCTATTACGAGCTCCATATGATCGTGTGCCATACCCTCTATCCCAAGGGTGGCAACTATGATGCCATCACCGTTGACGCCCTGGTGTGCATGTACTTCCTCTATTCGAAGAAATCTTGGTCCTTCCCCAAGACTCTTCTCCATGCCTTCTTCGGCGTCCTGTCCGCGGGAAAGCAGAATCTCTACTATGGATCCTTCATCACTCTCATCTTGGAAGCAAAGCAAGTCGATCTCTCCCTTTGCTACTCGGACGGTGTCCTATCCTTCCTTGCTGTTTCTCGTTCCCTCGGTGGTGCCTCCACATCTCGTGCCTCCTCCTCCCAAGAGCCGCCAGCTTTTGCTCCTGCTGCACCCGCCTCTACTCCTCCTGCCTCCGGCCGCTACATGCCGCTGATACAGCAGCATTTCGACATGCATATGGCTCAGGCAGAGGAGCAAATACGGGCCCACACTCGTGGCCTTGGAACCCTGATCCAATCTCGCTTCCATGAACAGGCGTATTTTATTCAGCGCACCCTTCAGGACCGGGATGTATTTCTGGATCTGAATCTTCAGGATCCGATGTACCAGGCCTCCCACTTTTCCGATCCCAATGCCTACGGCTTTATATACCCGGACGACATTGATCCTTTTGGTGCTTTCCACCGGGCTCAGGATGGAGGGGATGATCCGGCCGATGAGTAGGAATGGCTTCCTTGTGTTGGTGGTGAAGAAAAGTGGTTTTTTTTGGCTTTTGAGGTCCTTCGGGAATCAGTGGTCGTTTGTTTTTAGTTGTGTGCAGTCCCTCGGGACTTGTTATCTGTGTCTTTTTCTGTCTTGCTAACTCTCGTAGAGGAGAGTTTATTAATCTGTCTTTATGTAGTATTTTATGGTTGTCCAAGCATGTACCCGATTCACAACGTTTATCTACGTTTATCTATATATGCATGCTTTTATCTATAACACTGTGTTCTCTATTAATTGTTATTATTTTGCAATTTTTTCCCATCTTTGACTAAGTGACAAAGGGGAAGAAAGCGTATTGAGGGGGAGTTGTCTACCTACGGGGGAGTCACTCCCGAAAGATGTAATCTCTCTATTTTGTCAATTATCAAAATGGGGGAGATTGTTGGCACATTTTATTTTGATAATATTAACAGCATCTTCGTAGTTCAGTTTTCTCTGTTATCAGTTTGACATCATTTCAGAAGCTCTACTACATAAAGTCTGTCCATTCAAGATTACCAACCATAGCCTTGAAGACTGAAGCAAAGACCGCCGTTCCTTGAAAAGACGGCTCTCTACACTTCAAGATTTCGAGTCTGTACAAGGTCTAGGTCTTTCTGTAAACACTTAAGGTTGGATGACAAAACTAAAAGCTTTCTAATTCTTCAGTCAAAAAAATCAATATCTTACAGAACGGCATACCGGCGGTATGCTCCGGCATACCGACGGTATACCGTTTTATTGACCACAAAACTTTCTGTGAGAAATGTCGGCATACCGACGGTATGCTCCGGCATACCGACGGTATACCGTTTTGTGGACCATAAAACGTTCTGTGACAAACATCGGCATATCGACGGTATGCTCCGGCATATCGACGGTATGCTCCGGCATACCGACAGTATACCGTTTTGTTTGCCTCAAAAACGTTCTGTGATAATTATCGGCATACCGACGGTATACTCCGGTATACCGGCGGTATACCGTTTTGTGAGCCATAAAACATTCTATGACAAACATCGACATACCAACGGTATGCTCCGGCATACCGACGGTATACCGTTTTGTTTATCACAAAATGTTATGTGACAAACATCGGTATACCGACGGCATACCACGGCATATCGACGGTATACGGGTTATGAAATTTTATTTTTGAATGGCAAACACTAGCATAAATGGCTAGCATTAAATGCTCCCAACGGATATAATTATGACCGTTACTGTTCGACCGGCATACCGACGGCATGCCGGTCCATAGCGACGGTATACCGGTCAGCCTATATCCAGGAGCATTGAATGCTACCTACTCTTGGTTTCTTTATAAATGCAAGCCTTCTTTCTTCTTGAAGGTTTATCCACTCTTGCCATAAATTTTCCAAACAACCAAGAGCTCCCCCATTGATACTCTACCAAGCTTTTAATTGTCATCCTCTCCCAAAGTGCTAGAGTATTTAAGAGTTGTAAATTCTGATCTTCAAGTGTTAGAAGATCAACAAGTTCTCTTCTCATTTCTTTGAAGTTGGCGAGCCTTCGTAAGAAAACTCGTGTGTTGAAGTTGGCGAGTTCTTCGAATCCAAACTCGTGTTGAAGTTGGCGAGTTCTTCGGATCCAAACTCGTGTGTACTATTTTATTAAATAGTGGATTTAAGCCGGAGAGAGTTCCGGGACTGGATTGCCTCTAGCGAGGATACCAGGATACATCTTAGGTTTGATTTCTTACTCTCTTTTTTTATTTGATGTATATTACTTCTTGTGCTTAAGTTATTTTTATTTTCCTATTCACCCTCCTCTAGGGTTCTACAATTAAGAGAAATGCATGCGGCCCAATTGGTCGGAGTTCGAGCCCCAGTGAAGGAAAGTTCACCAAAATTACCCATTGCTTCAATATATATATATATATATATATTTTTTTTTTTTTTTTGCTTCAATATATATATATATATATATATATATATATATATATATATATATATATATATATATATATATATATATATATATATATATATATATTAACACTGGTTAAAGCCTTCATTGAAAAGGGAAATGATAGGTTGGAACCGGGAGATAGCCCAAGTTCCTACAGAAGGTGTGGAGAACCCAGAAAGAAAATATATATATATATATATATATATATATATATATATATATATATATATATATATATATATATATATATATATTTTTGAACAACATCCGGAAAACTAAACACGAAATTAGAAATTTGAAAAAAGCAGTCAGCAGTGGGCACGCAGCCCAATGGGCTCACTGCCCGAAGCGGGAGGGACGTACTGCCCAAAGCGGACGCGCGGCTCGAGGGTCTCGCCCCCACCCCCCCCACCCCCCGCGTTGGAGACCGAAAGGGACGGGGGGAGACCAAGATAGGGGAGATGGGGACCGGAGACGAAGAGCACCGGCGGTGAGGCCGGGCGGGGGCAGGGGCACCGCCGGGTGCGGGCGAAGCCACAGCGGTGGCCGGAGGGGCCGGGCCAGGAGACGCGGCCATAGGCATGAAGGTCTCCGGCGGAGAAAGCCAAACCTGCGATGGGAGCCACAGACGGAGGAAACCACGACGGCGGGAGCTCAGCCCACGGCGCGGTTGCGCTGCCCGAGACGGGGACACGCGTCACGGAGGGGGAGGGAACGACGCACATCACGAGGAGAGGAGGGGCGAGACCGCCGGGCGGTCGCTGATCAACCACCGGCGGTAGGTCAGCGAGAGGGGCCAAGAGGGGGGAGGGGGGAGAGCGCCGCGGCTAGGAGAGACTCCGGAGTGCGTATCTGTAGGCGGACGACGAGGGCGGCGACGCCGCAGACGCCGAGAAGGACACGAGGGCGGGGGAGAAGCTCGCCGGAGGCCACAGCACGGGGGCGGGGGAGGAACACGCCACGGGTCCGCCGACCGACGCCAAGGAGGGCGCTGGGACGGAGGAGAAGTGCGCCGAGGGCCACAGCGCGGTGGGTCGCGGCGCGGCCACCGTGCCCATGAGGGGGGGCCTCGGACGCCAAAGAGAAATCCGACGGGGCAGGGCAGGCGGAGGCGGGGGACGCTCCAGAGCCGCCGGAAGCCGGGGGGAGCGATGGTTTCGGCCACTAGAGAGAGTGAAACGCGGGGGGCGGAGCCACCGCGGGAGGAGGGGCGGCTAGGGGAGCTGCGAGGGGAGTAGACGCCGGCCACGAAAGCAGAGCCGCCAGAGGAGGAGACGCTGATCCGCCGGAGGGAGGAGACGCCGCGCGCACAGGTGGCCCTGGCAGAAGGCCAGGCGGCGCTGCCGTGGAGGGCGACGGCGGCGCAGCGTGAGGTGCGGCAGGGGTGCCGGAGGGGGAGGGAGCTCAACGGCCGGAGCTGCGACCGGCGAAGCGCCGTGCCTAGTCCGGGGCCGCCGATGCCGCCGACGACGCCGAGAGGAATGGGGGTGGGAGAGGGAGGGAGGATGGGGGGAACGCACGGCGGGAAGCCGGCGAGGGGGGGGGGAGGAAACCCCACTGGAGAGGTGGCCATCCAGGGGAGGAGACGGTGGCTCCGAAGGGGACGAAGACGCACAGCGGCGTCGCCGGCCCGGGCAGGCCCACCTGCCATCTCTGCCACCAGATGCCGCAGGGGGTGGGGGGCAGAGAGGCCAAGAGGGAACCCGCCCGCATCTCAATCTTCAAAATATATTGCTTGGTGTAGACGCTTGGTTTTGAAATTTAATGCTCCAAAAAACAAGTAGAAAAATATAATTATAGGTTAAGAGGTTCCATAATAATAAGAACGTTGATTGATCAAATATTAATTGGTAGAAAATCGCTACCGAAAAAATCCGACCGAATACCGATTTAACCAACCAAAAAAACCGATTCTAAACGGTACGATATTAGTATTGAGTTTTTAAATAACGATTAAAAAAATATCGAAAAAATCGACCAAATATCGGCCGATTATACCGAAGTTCACCCCTACTAAGAATCATTTCGTTCAGTAAATAAACCGAACCCTACATAGGGTTTTTTTGGCTCATTAGTCTAGCGAGCAAGCTCATTTATATAGTTATATTACTGATTAGTGTGTGATCAACTTCTTCAACAACATCACTAATTTAACCATACAAAACTTGGTTTACGTCGTCGAGAAATATTTGTACAGGTTGAATAAAATATAGATCTTAGTTAGGCATTGATTCTTTTGTTAGCTAATTTGGTTATACACTAAATGAACCTCATAAGATTGTAAAGAAACTAAATTGCAATCTTTAATCCAATGGAAACATTACAGTCAAAAGTTGAACATCATGCTATTATATTAGAAGCAATTAATTCATTCATCGCTAAAGGTAAAACAAACAAAACTTTGTTTTGGTTATGCTATGAAAAAAATGACAGTTGAACATTTGTATAGAAAAAAGTTTTGCAAACCCCTACACCCGAACACTCAAAAATTTCATGTTTCGCTATTGATTATGAGCACTGGATGAATCAAGCTTACGTATACTGGTGAAGGTGTTCTAAAAGTTCTAAAAGGGCCAAGGTTCGCATATCGACATCGGACCCTTCCTATAAGTATTGGGTTCGGTGATACCGGCGGTTTCAGATCAAAGCATCAGATTTTTTGGTATCGGAAAACAAATCATTATTAAAAATTTAGAAGAAAAAAAGATATCTAATATATTTAGGTATAATTTGAAGTATTTTTTTGTGTTGTTTCTTAGTAGTTTTGAAAATGAATGAAATAATAATCACCCTTGCTGATTGGTCTAACCTACGATAAATAAGTTTTCTTCATTTACATACATTTACAACTTTACTATGCTTTTACACCCTTGATGATTGGTCTTTTTCGTTCGATTTTCTTTGCCGAATTGACTAGGAAAGAGACCCCCAACAGATCGGTAAGTACCAGTAACGATCGGTATTGGATTATGCCATGTCAAACTGTATCAGTATAAGTTGTTACTACTTACTAGTACTACAAACAACGTACAATAATGGTTTATGAAACAACAAAGAGCTTAAATTTTATATAGGATGACAGGAAGCAGTGTTATTGGAGGTGCTATAATATCTACATCTGAAGAGAAAGCTGAAGATACTAATCTATTATGGCACATGACATGAGTTTAGGACATATGAAAGAGGTTTAATGGAACTTCACAACCACAAGTTGTTAAAGTGGCTAAAGGTCTGCAAGTTAAAAAGTTCTGCAAGCTGTGTTTTTTTGGAAAACAACATCAGGTTAGTTTCAAAAGACCATTATATAAGACCAAAGGCATTCTTCATTACATCCACTTTAGATGTTTGGGGATTTGTGCCAATAAAGCCCAAAGGAGCATAATACTTAGCAACTTTTATGGATGATTTCTCGAAAATTGTCTGGATTTATTTCATGAAAAGCAAGTCCTAGACTTTCAGCACTTTCAAGGGATGAAATACTCAACTTGAGAAGAAGACAGAAAGGCCGGTCAACTGCCTAAGGATCAATAACAGCGGCGAACATAATATACAGTTTATTTCTGCAAAATGGAAGGAATAAAGCAATCCTTCACTATACAAGGATGTCCAGAACATAATGAAATAACAGAGCGCAAAAACAAAACACATTTACCACAAAATTTATGGACATCAGTAGTAAACATGGCATGCTATCTTGTTAACAAGTCACCTTCTTCAGCAGTGGACTTAAAAATTCCAGAGGAAGTTTGGACATGTAAACTAGTCTTTTATTCAAGTTTGAGTGTGTTTGGGTCTTCATCCTACTCAGTTATTGATGACGGCAAGAGGCCAAAGTTAGAAGCTAAATTGTAGAAATGTATGTTTATAGGGATTCTGTTGAAATAGTTGTTATTGGCTATTTATAGCCTTACAACCTCCTCATTACATTAACTCTCTATAGGAATATCCTATGGCATATTCCAACATACCAAATATACGAATAGGATATTCCAACACATATTCCAACATACCAAAATACCAATAGGATATTCTAACACTCCCCCTCAAGATGGACGAAAGATATTCACTAAGCCCATCTTGTCACATCCTCTCATCATGCTGACAGAGATAAGCCCCTTGGTCATGTTGGGTTTTTGATTTTTCCTTTAGAAAGGTTTAGTCCCACATCGGAAAAAACAAATGGTTTGTATCTCTATATATTAGCTTTGCTATTATTGGAGATGCACATGTGGTGTGGAGGTGCACATGGGTTTGCCATGTGGGATTATTTTTCTAATGGAAAAAAGGCTAAAATCCAACAATAAAGCATTCATGCTTTTTGCTCTTGGGAAATTTATTTCCATAGGAGCTAAGCCCCGTTGGGGCTTAGCGACTCGGACTCGGACTCGGACTCGGACTCGGGCTCGGGCTCGGGCTCAAGGGCTCATGAGGCGTACTGTGGCATTTTGTTGGCGCACTTAGCACGTCAGCATCGTCGCTAGGCGCATAGTGCGCTTAAGTTACGCGAGCCCAGTTACGCTGGCCCAGTTGCGCAGCCCAGTACGCAGCCCAGTACGCCCAGTACGCGCAGTGTGCGCAGCGTGCGCAGTGTGCGCAGCGTACGCAGTGTGCGTAGAGTGCGTAGTGTGCGTAAAAGGGGCTGTGTGCGTAAAGTGTAAATTACGCTGGTGGCACAACTTCCAGCAGAACGTGTCCTTGCATGTTCTGAACGGTTGCTCCGTTACGCGAGCCCAGTTACGCTGGCCCAGTTACGCAGCCCAGTACGCAGCCCAGTACGCCCAGTACGCGCAGTGTGCGCAGCGTACGCAGCGTGCGCAGTGTGCGCAGCGTACGCAGTGTGCGTAGAGTGCGTAGTGTGCGTAGGGTGCGTAAAAGGGGCTGTGTGCGTAAAGTGTAAATTACGCTGGTGGTACAACTTCCAGCAGAACGTGTCCTTGCATATTCTGAGCGGTTGCTCCATGTTCGGGGTGGTTACTACCACGTCCCTAACATTGTGCTAACCGGGCAGTTGTTGCAGGGGCTTATATAAGGCCTCCTCCTCCTCTCTCACAGGAACAGAACAGAAAGAGAAGCCACCAGAAAGTTTACGAAGTGATCTTTAGCACAAGTAAACAGAGATTTCAGACGTGTTCTTTAACACAGTTCTGATCTGCAGCCTTCGAGAGAGAGAGGAAAGGCGCCGCACCAGCGTTGCTCTTGCACGGGAGTTCGTGTCCGTCCGAGGAGTCAGAAGAGCAGGAGTGTTCCAAGTTCTCCGACGAACTTGCTAGTTCCTGGAAGCTGTTCGCATAGGGCGAATAAAGCTTTGAGCAATGGTGATCATTCATCCCAGCAGGAGTTCTTCCATCTATCGCCAGTCACCTTCTTCGTTGCTGCCAGTAACTCTGATTGTATTTTCTTTTTAGAAGTACTACGATCTGATTGCTGTGATTACGAAATCTTTTTAGATTCTCGTAATATCATAACGATATCTTTTTAGATCTTCGTTATACTTGCGCAACCTTCCTAGAAGTGTTGCGTTGGAACATTGTCTTTACAATTGTTTCATATTTTCAGTTTTCCATCGAAAAATTGTGCCCCGGTAATAACATTTTCAAAGCTTTATTGCTACGATGGAAAACATTAATGCTTCACTCCTAAACACTGACTTCTGTAAGTTAGAGAAGTTTGATGGAGAGCATTATCAAGTCTGGAAGAGGAAGGTTTATCTCACTCTTCAACTCAGAGACGTGGATCACGTGCTTCTTGAAGAGGAACCTACCGTTCCAGATACTGGTCTGCTGCCGCAATCTCTGCGGCTACTAAACTTCAGGCCAAGTGGAGAAGGGAGAATAGCATTTGCAGATTGCTTATCCTGAATGCTATGGAGGATTCCCTAGCAGAATCCTATTCTAAGAAGAATATCGCTAGAGACATATGGGAGTCTCTAGAAAAACTCTACGAAGAAGACAAGAACCGCAGTAAAATATTTGTGGTTGAAAAATATCACAAGTGGTTCTTTGAGGACGAAAAGTCTATGCTGCCGCAGGTGAAGGAGTTCCTGAAACTGCGACAGAAGCTGGAAGACGAGGCGATGCCCCTCCCCGACAAGTTTGTTGTTGGAGGGATTGTCTCAAAGCTCCCCGCTGGGTGGAGCAAGTTCTATGCAAACATGCATAGGAAGAAGTTGGAGATCACCCTTGAAGATCTCCTACAGGAAATCTATGTTAAGGACCAGATGCGGGCTCAAATGAAGGTGGACACACTGTCCAAGCAATTGGCTAACGCCAATCTGGTTCAGACCAAGGAACCAAAGGGAAAGCAGACGGCTTTCCACAGCAAGAAGAAGAACCCTGACAATCTAAAAGTCAAGGGAACTTCTATCAAGAAAAAGAAGCCAAAGTCTGAAATGCCTTGCTTCAAGTGTGGCAAGAAGGGCCACTTTAAGAATGAGTGCAAAGCAAAGACCAAGCAATCAGAGCAAGAAGAGCCTAGTAAGGTATCTATGATCACTGACGTAGTTGCTATGATTGCACAGGTTGATGCGGTAAGGACTGATTTTGACTGGTGGGTAGACACTGGAGCCTCCTGCCATGTCTGCTCCAGTAAGGAGTGGTTCACCACCTACACCCCTACTTCTGAAGTGGTTATGATGGCGAACCAGGCACAAGCTAAAGTGCTCGGGATCGGGACGGTGTTGTTGAAGCTGACTTCGGGGAAGTCTCTGACACTTCAAGGCGTGAAGCACGTACCTGCTATCGTCAAGAACCTGGTCTCGGGAGGCCTACTCTGCAATGCAGGCCTCAGGATGGACATCAATGCTGGCCAGATGGTGATGTCTATCAAGGAAACATATTTCGGGAAAGCTTTTTATACCGAAGGAATGTTCAAGATTCAGTTTGTAAATCAGTTCAATGTAATTAATGTAATTAATGAAGTCACTCATTCTGCTTATACTCTTGAGTTGTGGCATAATAGGCTAGGACATGTTCATTGTAAACGAATAAACAGAATGTCTAGTCTAGGACTTATCTCCAAATGTGGGGGTAAGGTAGAGAAATGTGAAGTTTGTGCTCAAACGAAGATCACAAGGAAACCCTTTCCTCGGGTTAATCGAAGTACAGATCTTCTGGAGTTGGTTCACTCCGATATCTGTGACTTCAAACAGTTCTCTACAAAGGCCGGGATGAAGTATTTCATAACCTTCATCGATGAATTCTCAAAGTATGCGTTCGTCTACTTGCTGAAGGCTAAAGACGAAGCATTAGAGAAGTTCAAGGAGTTCAGAGCCGAAGCTGAGCGGCAGACTGGACAACAACTCAAAAGGATAAGAAGTGATCGAGGTGGGGAGTACAGGTCTCATGAATTCGCATCGTTCTACAAAGAACATGGAATTGTCAATGAGACTACGGCTCCGTACTCTCCTCAATCAAACGAAGTAGCAGAGAGGAAGAACAGAACGTTAACAGAAATGATTAACTCAATGTTGTTGACTGCTGGTCTTCCTAAGTGCTACTGGAGAGAAGCTGCATTGACGGCCACTTTTATTCTGAATAGGGTGCCTCATGCAACTTCTGGCATTACTCCTCATGAACTCTGGTTCAAAGTCAGACCTAACTTGAATGTCATTCGAGTGTGGGGGTTTCTGGCATATGTCAAGCTTCCAGATCTGAAGATTCAGAAGCTTGGAACAAGGACTACTAAGACGATCTTCTTGGGGTATGCCGAGAAGAGTGATGCTCGAAGATTTCTTGATATTGAGTTAAATCATATCATTGAATCTCGCGACGCAGAATATTTTGAAGACAAATTTGCACGGTACAAGAATATTATTCTTGCGGATATTCCGGAGAACAATGAGGGTGCGCAAGAAACTGAAGTCTTCAATGAAGATATGGTCCAAGAAGATGTTGTTGAAACAACGGTTGAACCAGAACAAGCTGAGCCGTCAGCTAAGCGTGTGAGGAGGCCGAAGGACTTCGGAAGTGACTTTGTCACCTATCATGTGGAAGCTGATCCGCTTACCTATGATGAGACGATGAAGACCAGAGACGCGGTTTTCTGGAAGGAGGCGATTGACAATAAAATTGATTCCATCACCTCAAATAACACTTGGGTGTTGGTTGATCTTCCTGAAGGAGCGAAATCCATCGGATGCAAATGGATCTTCAAGAAGAAGATGAAAGCAGACGGAACTATTGACAAGTTCAAGGCTAGGTTGGTAGCCAAGGGGTTTTCTCAGAAGCAGGGGATTGACTATTTTGACACGTATGCTCCAATAGCCCGGATGACCACCATCAGAATGTTGATTGCTCTCGCAGCAATACATAAGATGGTGATACATCAGATGGATGTGAATACGTCTTTCCTAAATGGCGAGCTGACCGAAGAGATTTACATGCAACAGCCAGAGGGATTTGTCATCAGGGGTCTTGAAGACAAAGTCTGCAAGTTGGTGAAATCCTTGTACGGTCTTAAACAGGCTCCCAAGATGTGGCATGAGAAATTTGACAAAGTTATAAGGTCAAATGGCTACATGGTCAGCGATACGGACAAGTGTGTTTACACGAAGTTCGCTGATGGAAGAGGTGTGATCGTTTGTCTGTACGTGGACGACATGCTTATCCTAGGTACGGATATTAGCTGTGTCACGGAGACAAAGAAATTCATCTCAAGCAAGTTCAGTATGAAGGACTTGGGGGAAGCTGATATGATCTTAGGGATCAAAATCATCCGGACAGACACTGGACTAGCGCTGTCACAGTCTCATTATATTGAGAAAATGATCACTCATTATGGGTATCGGGATCTTCCAGGGATCGATATGCCGTACAGGTGTGATCTGAAGCTGAAGCATAATTCAGGGGAAAGCATCAGGCAGCTGGAGTTTGCAAGCGTAATGGGAAGTTTGATGTATGCTACTACTGCCACAAGGCCTGACATAGCTTTCGCCGTGGGAATGCTGAGTCGTTTCACGAGCAACCCAGGTGCTGAACACTGGAAAGCTGTGAAACGGGTTATGAGATATCTCAAGAAGACTCAGACATATGCACTGTACTACAGCGGAGATCCACAGGTAGTGGAAGGCTTCAGTGATGCCAGTTGGTGCTCAGAGGTGGAGAGCGAGAGGTCCACAGGTGGATTCATTTTTACAATGGATAGAGCTGCTATATCGTGGAAGTCGAAGAAGCAGACTATGCTCTCGCGGTCATCCATAGAATCTGAGTTCTTTGCACTTGATACCGCAGCCGAGGAAGCAGATTGGCTTCGGGAGCTCATGTATGATCTTCCAATGGTTGGGGCGCAAATATCGGCGATACCGATATACTGCGACAACCAAGCGACTGCGGCGGTGGCATCAAATGACCTCTTCAACGGAAAGAAGAGGACTGTGCGGTTGAAGCACAGGGCAGTACACGATCTTATCAAGAGAGGTGTTATTGCAGTGATTGATGTTCGGAGTCAGGAGAACCTGCCGGATCCGTTCACCAAGGGCCTCAAGCGCCAGCTGGTCAATGACACAGCTTGTAAAATGGGCTTGAAGGCATTCTGATATTGGATTATTGTATTCCTACCATAAAGTTTTATGCTAATAGTTTAAAGATTTATCTACTAGGCATCTAGCTTTTGGTTCAAGGGAGGACCACTAATCGGAAGAATATCAGGAACGGTGGGTACATGTTCTATTGGGCATGGAGAGATTACAGACCTATAACCACTGTTGTCTACTATTGTTTTCTGCGAAAAATGGTTCCTGTGGGAAGGTTGGCTTAATTGCCTTAATGAGTTCTCAGGCAGAGTGAATGCCTGGTGTGCTTTACAGGAGGCACGGTAGAGCAGCACTACAAGGAGTGAAACTCCATGCTATAGTGGGATGACTCCACAATGAGGTTCCTATATGTGGGGTGCTGCCCAGTAATAGGATAAAGCCTCGGCTTTGTAGGCCAAGTCACAGCGGCGTAGCATCGCAAATAGGCAGTTAGCCTAATGTTGTATGATAAAAATAAAGAGGGGTGTAGTCAGCACTACAAAGAGGAGGAGTTCCTCATGTTACAGTGGCACGACACCACCATGAGGTACCCTGTTAGGGATAAAGCCTCGGCCTTGCAAGCCATGTCGTTGCGGCATAACACCGCAAGGGAGCCTAAGGCTTCATGCTGGGTAGTTTGGCACTACAAAGAGGCGGTTGCCTCATGCTACAGTAGTATGACACTATGATGAGGTTCCCGGTACGGGGTAAGGTCTCGGCTTTAAGCCATGTCATAGCGGCGTAGCACCGCAAGGGAAGCGCAAAGCGCTTCATGCCATGTCTCTTTATAATGAACTCACCTATAGTGTATGGACAAAGAGATATCAGGCCGTCTCTTGAGGGTAAACTTGTAGACGCCCAAAATTATACACTGAAACCAGGCTGGCACAGGGCCTTTAATGTGTAGCCAGAAGCACACGTAACTACATTATGCGAGTGGAAAGAATTTTAGCTATGATGCAGAATTCAAGGCTTAGTCCATTCTTGTATTATAGTCTGTTGTTTGACCCACACGGAAAGATTCAAGTCGTAAGCGACATCTCTCCTAATGCATGATGGACAGTTACTGTGGGGAACACTTATACCCATATATATAGAGATATGTGGGGGATTGTTGGGTTTTTGATTTTTTCTTTAGAAAGGTTTAGTCCCACATCGGAAAAAACAAATGGTTTGTATCTCTATATATTAGCTTTGCTATTATTGGAGATGCACATGTGGTATGGAGGTGCATATGGGTTTGCCATGTGGGATTATTTTTCTAATGGGAAAAGGATAAAATCCAACAATAAAGTATTCATGCTTTTTGCACTTAGGAAATTTATTTCCATAGGAGCTAAGCCCCGTTGGGGCTTAGCGACTCGGACTCAGACTCGGACTCGGGCTCGGACTCGGGCTCAAGGGCTCATGAGGCGTAATGTGGCATTTTGTTGGCGCACTTTGCACTTAGCACGTCAGCATCGTCGCTAGGCGCATAGTGCGCTTAAGTTGCGCTCGTTGCGCGAGCTACTTGCGCGACCACATTGCGCGGCCCGTTACGCGAGCCCAGTTACACTGGCCCAGTTACGCAGCCCAGTATGCATAGTGTGCGCAGCGTACACAGCGTGCGTAGAGTGCGCAGTGTGCGCAGCGTACGCAGTGTGCGTAGAGTGTGTAGTGTGCGTAGGGTGCGTAAAAGGGGCTGTGTGCGTAAAGTGTAAATTACGCTGGTGGCACAACTTCCAGCAGAACGTGTCCTTGCATGTTCTGAGCGGTTGCTCCATGTTCGGGGTGGTTACTACCACGTCCCTAACATTGTGCTAACCGGGCAGTTGTTGTAGGGGCTTATATAAGGCCTCCTCCTCCTCTCTCACAGGTAACAGAACAGAAAGAGAAGCCACCAAAAAGTTTACGAAGTGTTCTTTAGCATAAGTAAACAGAGATTTTAGACGTGTTCTTTAACACAGTTCTGATCTGCAGCCTTCGAGAGAGAGAGGAAAGGCGCCGCACCAGCGTTGCTCTTGCACGGGAGTTCGTGTCCGTCCGAGGAGTCAGAAGAGCAGGAGTGTTCCAAGTTCTCCGACGAACTTGCTGGTTCCTGGAAGCTGTTCGCATAGGGCGAATAAAGCTTTGAGCAACGGTGATCATTCACCCCAGCAGGAGTTCTTCCATCTATCGCCAGTCACCTTCTTCGTTGCTGCCAGTAACTCTGATTGTATCTTCTTTTTAGAAGTACTACGATCTGATTGCTGTGATTACAAAATCTTTTTAGATTCTCGTAATATCATAACGATATCTTTTTAGATCTTCGTTATACTTGCGCAACCTTTCTAGAAGTGTTGCGTTGGAACATTGTCTTTACAATTGTTTCATATTCTCAGTTTTCCATCGAAAAATTGTGCCCCGATAATAACAGGTCAGTCCGTCTGCTACCTGATCTTTGGTTGGAATATAGCCCAGCTCTAGTAGTCCACTATCCAGCTTTTCTTTGATGAAGAATCTGTCAATCTCGATATGCTTGGTCCTGTCATGCTATACTGGATTGTTGGCAAAACTAATAGCTGACTGGTTGTCACACCATAGCTTCATCTTGGCTCCCGGTCCAGCTTCAGCTCCATCAGCATATTCTTTAACCACAATAGCTCTGTGACTCCCAAGGCCATAGCTCTATACTCTGCTTCAGTTGTTGATCTGACCACTACTAACTGCTTCTTACTCCTCCAAGAGACCAAGTTGCCTCCTACAAATATGCAGTATCCCGAGGTGGATCTCATGTCATCAGTACAGCTAGCCCAGTCAGAATCATATAGCCTCGATGCTCATGTGATTATTCCTTCTAAAAATCAGTCCCTTCCCGGGACCTCCCTTCAAGTACCTCAGAATCTTGTACACTGCGTCTATATGACCCTTCCAGGGGTCATGCATGTAGCGGCTCACTACATTGACTGCAAAGCTGATATCAGGTCGGGTGTGGCTCAAGTAGATCAACTTGTCCACCAATCTCTGATATCTATCCCGGTCAACTGGTTCTCTGGCTTCAGCATCCAGTTTAAACTTCTGGTCTATCGGTGTCATAGCTGGTTTGCATCCCATCATCCATGTTTCTGTAAGCATGTCTAGTGCATATTTCTTCTGAGAAAGAACAATTCTCTCTATATCTCGAGCAATCTCAATCCCAAGAAAGTATCGAAGAGGGCCAAGATCCTTCACCTCGAACTCCGTGCCAAGCTTCCTTGAGTTGGACGATCTCCTGCTCATTATCGCCTGTGATAATCATATCATCCACATACACCGCAAGCATGGTGATGTGGCCTCCACTTCGTCTGAAGAACACAGTATGATCAGCATTGATCTTCTGATATCCCATCCCTATCACTGAACCTGTCAAATCATGCTCGAGGAGACTGCTTCAGTCCATAGAGGGACTTCTTCAGCCTGCAGACCTTGCCTTCTGTCTGATTGGTGCCGAATCCTGGTGGTATCTCCATGTATACTTCCTCCACTAGATTCCTATGAAGAAATGCATTCTTCACATCCAGTTGGTGTAGCTTCCATCCTCCATTGGCTGCCAGAGAGATCAAGGTCCTGACAGTAGTCATCTTCGCTACTAGTGCAAAGGTCTCGTCATAGTCGATGCCGTACGTCTGACTATATTATTTTGCCACCAGTCGAGCTTTGTAGCGCTCAATCTGTCCATCTGGGTTCTGCTTCATAGTGAAAATCCACTTGTATCCGACTGCTCTCTTCCCTTCTGGCAGTCTCACCAGCTCCCAAGTTCGATTCTTCTCCAGAGCTTCCAACTCCTCATGCATCGCTGCTTTCCACTTTGGATCGTTCTTAGCTACCTGCCAATTGTTAGTTACAGTAACACTATCCAATGATGCAATAAAAGCTCTATAAGAAGAAGATATATGATTATATGAGACAAAATTAGCAAAGTCACAACCATATCTATCAGGAGGTTTTCCCGCATTGTTGCGAGTGGACCTCCATACTGATGATGGTTGGAGAGGAGAAGGAAGGATATCACATGAAGGGGAAGGTGGTGGTGTAGATGTCTCAGGAGTCAAGACGGGCGCATGCAAAGGACTTAGCACTGGCACTGCATGAACCGGTCCTGCAAGTTGCTTCTCTCGCCTGTTGTAGGTAAGTATCTCCCCCTGAGCTGTGGGCCTAACACCTCTTATTTCCTCCCCTAGTCTATTTTCACCTTCATGTACCCTATTTGTTCCTCCAAGCCATACTCCGAGATCAGTCGAAATACTTCCCAACAACTCCCCCTCTCGCCTCATACTTGCAGTATTAGGTGAGATATTTGGATTTTCCTCCTGACTGTAGTATGGTTCATGTTCCCTGAAGTGAACATCCATACTTACAAAAAAAAAATTTCTACTGGACTCCAGCATACGTAGTCCTTCTGAGTTCCCGAGTAGCCCACAAAGATACACTTGATTGCTCGAGGATCAAGCTTCCCTACCGACGGTCTGTTGTCCTTCATGAAGCATACGCAGCCAAACACCTTTAGTGGGAGCATCCCACTATTATTTTTCTGCAGCATCTCGTATGGAGACCTCCATTCCAACACTTTCGAATACATCATGTTGATCAGTTGAGCTGCTGTCAATACTGCATATCCCCACAGACTTTGTGGGACATTCATGTCTATCATCATACTTCTCGGCACTTCTAGGATGTATATGTTCTTCTTTTTCGCTACTCCTTTATGTGCTGGTGTATATGTACAGGTGGTCTGATGTCGTATCCCTTGGGCGGATAAGTATTTCGCAAGCGTCTTGTTGGTATACTACATTCCATTGTCAGACCTCAGTACCTTCACCACTGTCTTGTACTGAGTCTGGACATGTTTGTGAAAGTCCCAAAAACAGGAGGGAACCTTACTCTTATTTTTCATCAAATACAGCCAAGTAGTATGAGAAAAATAATCTATGAAGATGACAAAATATTTGTAATCATTCATAGGAGTAGTACAAGGCCCCCAGACATCAGAGTGTACCACATCAAAAATAGACGAGCTCCTATGACCTCTACTCATATATTAACTCCTAGTAAGTTTGTCTAACTCACAAGCATCACAAACTAGTTTCTCTTTATTAACTTCTTCATAAATTGCAGGGTACAATTTGCTTAAAATACCAAATGAAGAGTGTCCCAACCTCCTGTGATAGATCGCAATGTATCTTTCGCACTCATCTTCTTCAGTCCTTCTATCCCTGTCTTTTCTGCCATAGATACTAATGCTAAATCCAGTCCTTCTCGATCCAGATACCACAGTCCATCATGCCAAGTGCCAGTCCCAAGTCTTCGTTCCGTCTTTTTTCTTCCGGAAGATCACATTGGAAATATCAAAGTAAATAATACATTTTAGTTGAAGGATGATGGAACTAATGGAAAAAAGACTGACTGGAAAAGAAGGAGCATGCAAAACATTAGATAATTTTATCGAACTCGTACAATTTACAGTACCCTTACCGACTACGTACTGGCTAAAATGTCCCATCAACTGTTTGAATGTTGTCTGTCGATGGTAGGTGAGTATAGGAGGAGAACTCACTCGAGATGCTCCCGAGTCAATAATCCAGTCTGACGGTCGAGGAGAATACATAGATGCAAGAGCAAGTGGATCGTTAGTACCTTCAGATGGATGGGCATACATAGCAGAGAATGAGGTAGAAGCCTCCTCGCTTCCCTCGTTTGACGTCCTTTGCTTCCTTTTGAGTGATTCCAGCATGCCTATCAGTGCCTGGTCCTCCTCAGTAAAAGTACCACCAGCTACTTTATTGCCATCTGCTACTAGTAGGTTTGCTCGATAGCCTCCTCGACCACCTCGTCAACCTCCACGACCACGGTCTCGTCCTCTGAAGGTTCCCCGTCCACCGAATTGTCCGCGTCCACTGCCTGAATCTCCCTTCTTAGGTGGTTTGGTGCAAGCATGCCAATGATGGCTCATCTTTCCATAGTTGTAGCACTACCGATTGTGCTGCCAATACTTTCCTTTCGGACCTGTGTCGCCCAAACTGGTGGCCACTAGTGCTGACTTCTCTTCAGAAGGGCCACTTGTCCTTGCTTGTAGTTTGATGCGTGTTTCTTCCTGGATTGCTGAGATAGCCTCCTCAATGGTAGGGATCTTCAGTTGGGCTAGAAGTAGGACTGTCCTTTGAGCAAATGCTGCAGTCGGTCCTTTAAGGAACTTCATTGTCCTCTCCTGCAGACATACATGTCTCTCCTTGCACTTTGGGTCCCCACAGCTTGCTCGATCTGAGGAGTGATCATAATCCAACCACAGTTACTCCAGCTCTGTGGCGTATTCTTGCACCGTCTTCTCTCCTTGAACGGTGTCATCAATCTCCTCCTTGATCTAAAAAACTCGTAAGTTGTTTTCCACGCCATCGTATGTCCTCCTCAACTTCTTCCATACGTCCTTCACCATCTCAATGTCGTCTACTATGGTAGCAATAGACTGGACTAAGGAGTTGAAAAGCCATATGTAGATCACCATATGAGTGGACTTCCACTCGACGCGTCCCGTCGAGCCCTCGTCCGGCTCTGTCTTCTCGCCCGACAGGAACCCCTCTAGGTTCTTTCCTGCGAGGGTTCTTCTCACCCGTCGTGACCAACTCAGATAGGTGGCTGGTCCATCCAGCTTCAGATCGATGGTGGGAAGCTCCAACTTCGACGACGTTCATGTCGTGCTCTCACCAGCCGACATCTTCATCAACTTCATCAACATCGCAATCTCTGCAGGATCCAGCTTCTTGATGATCTCCTCCATCGATGCTTCTCCTCTCCAATCACGTCTCGTCCGCTCTATGACTTATGCTCGTCTTCGTTGTCCGTTCCTAGATCCGAACATGTCTGTTTTTATCAGATCTAGGCATCGGTGTCCTCTTTCGAAATAATCCGAACCACGACGACAATAGCACCGTTACGTGCGGCATGGGGGGACGCGCGCACGTGCCACGACAGCGGCAGCAACAGCGGCGGCGGCACAGCGGCAACAGTAGCGACGGGAAAGGGGGGGTAGGGCTGCTGTGCGCAAAGTGGAGGGGCGTCTGCTGTAGAAGAGGGGAAAGAGGAGGGGGGAAGGTTTGGTGGCGGCTAGGATTAGGGTTTATGGAAAGGTGGCTCTGATACCATGTTGAAATAGTTGTTATATTTTATTGATAATCTCTTGGCTATTTATAGCCTTACAACCTCCTCATTACATTAACTCTATATAGGAATATCCTATGGCATATTTCAACATACCAAATATACTAATAGAATATTCCAACATACTAAAAATACCAATAGGATATTCCAACAGATTCAAAAGGTATCAAATGCTAGAAGTTATGGGACCCAGTTCCAAAATGATGTTTGTCAGTAAAAAATTGATATTTAATAAAAGATAAGACGTTGAAAACTAAAGAAAAGCGCAGATTCAGATTCATTGAAGACATTAACAACAATGGTCATTCAAGAATGATTTAAAGAAATATCGATGACTCAGAGATGCAAAATGAAGTCACAAATAATGAAGACTCGGAGCAGTAAGATCATAATCCTTTCAACCTGGTTATTACTAGTTTAGTAAAAGGGAGAGAAAATACACAAAGCACCGGTATGAATATAAAGATAAAGTTTCTTTTGCTTTAGTAACAGAAAGTGGAGATGCCATAATATTTAGGAAGTTATAGAGTGCACTAACAACGACAAGTGTAACATTGGAGCCACTTAATCTTTCCAAAAGGAAATTTGTTGCAAGTGGATGTTCAGAAGAAGGGATAATAAGCAATTGAGAGCTAGGCGGGCAGCAAAGGGCTATAGCACGGAGAGAAGGGGTTCATTATAATGAGATTTTTTCTCCGGTAGTAGAACAAACTTCAATCAAGATGTTGTTGGAGTTTGGTCTATTTCAAAGAGAATTTTAGTCTCACATCGGATAGACCAAAGGAGTTGTATCTCTATATAATAGCTTTCCTATTTTAAAGATGCACATGTGGTGTGGAGGTGCACATGGGTGTGCCATGTGGGATTATTTTTCTAATGGGAAAAAGGCTAAATCAACAATAAAAGCATTCATGCTTTTTGCTCTTGGAAAATTCATTTCCATGGAAGCTAAGTCCTGTAGGGGCTTAGCGACTCGGACTCGGACTCGGGCTCATGGGCTCATGAGGCGTAATGTGGCGTTTTGTTGGTGCACTTTGCACGTCAGCATCGTCGCTAGGCGCATAGTGCACGTTGCGCAAGCCCAGTTGCGCTGCCCAGGTGCGCGTCCAGGTTGCGCTGGGTGCGCACGTTGCGCATGCCCAGTTGCGCATGCCTAGTTGCACAAGCCCAGTTGCGCTCAGGTTGCGCTGGGGTGCGCAGGGTTGCGCGGGTTGCTCGGGTTGCGCAGGGTTGCGCGGGGTTGCGCTGGTTGCTCGGGTTGCGCAGGGTTGCGCGGGTTGCTCGAGTTGCGCTGGTTGCGCAGTGTGCACAGCAGAACGTGCGTTTGCATGTTCTGGACGGTTGCTACATGTTCGGGGTGGTTATTACCACGTCCCTAACTTTGTGGCAACCGACCAGTTGCTGCAGGGCCTATATAAGGCATCCTCTCTCTCAAGGCTCATTACAGAATAGAAAAGAGAAGCCACCAGAAAGTTTACGAAGTGTTCTTTAGCACAAGTAAACAGAGAATTCAGACGTGTTCTTTAACACAGTTCTGATCTGTAGCCTAAAGAGAGAGGAAAGGCGCCGTACCAGCGTTGCTCTTGCACGAGAGTTCGTGTCCATCCGAGGAGTCAGAAGAGCAGGAGTGTTCCAAGTTCTCCGACGAACTTGTTGGTTCCTGGAAGCTGTTCGTGTAGGGCGAATAAAGCTTTGAGCAACGGTGATCATTCACCCCAGCAGGCCATCTTCCACATTTTGCCTGTCATCTTCTTCGCTGCTGTGATTACGAAATCTGTTTAGATTCTCGTATATCATAAGTTGCTGTGGATTACGAATTCTTTTTAGATTCTCGTAATATCATAACGATATCTTTTTAGATCTTCGTTATACTTGTACAACCTTCCTAGAAGTGTTGCGTTGGAACATTGTTTTTACAATTGTTTCATATTCTCAGTTTTCCATCGAAAAATTGTGCCCCGACACTAACAATCTCAAAGCTTTATTGCTACGATGGAAAACGTTAATGCTTCACTCCTCAATACTGACTTTTGTAAATTAGAAAAGTTTGATGGAGAGCATTATCAAGTCTGGAAGAGGAAGGTTTTTCTCACTCTTCAACTCAGAGACGTGGATCACGTGCTTCTTGAAGAGGAACCTACTGTTCCAGATACTGGGTCTGCTGCAGCAATCTCTGCGGCTACTAAACTTCAGGCCAAGTGGAGAAGGGAGAATAGCATTTGCAGGTTGCTTATCCTGAATGCTATGGAGGATTCCCTAGCAGAATCATATTCTAAGAAGAATATCGCTAGAGACATATGGGAGTCTCTAGAAAAACTCTACGAAGATGACAAGAACCGCAGTAAAATATTTGTGGTTGAAAAATATCACAAGTGGTTCTTTGAGGACGAAAAGTCTATGCTGCCGCAGGTGAAGGAGTTCCTGAAACTGCGACAGAAGCTGGAAGACGAGGCGATTCCCCTCCCCGACAAGTTTGTTGTTGGAGGGATTGTCTCAAAGCTCCCCGCTGGGTGGAGCAAGTTCTATGCAAACATGCATAGGAAGAAGTTGGAGATCACCCTTGAAGATCTCCTACAGAAAATCTATGTTGAGGACCAGATGTGGGCTCAACTGATGGTGGACACACTGTCCAAGCAATTGGCTAACGCCAATCTGGTTCAGACCAAGGAACCAAAGGGAAAGCATGCGGCTTTCCACAGCAAGAAGAAGAATCCTGACAATCTAAAAGTCAAGGGAACTTCTATCAAGAAAAAGAAGCCAAAGTCTGAAATGCCTTGCTTCAAGTGTGGCAAGAAGGGCCACTTTAAGAATGAGTGCAAAGCAAAGACCAAGCAATCAGAGCAAGGAGAGCCTAGTAAGGTATCTATGATCACTGACGTAGTTGCTATGATTGCACAGGTTGATGCAGTAAGGACTGACTCTGACTGGTGGGTAGATACTGGAGCCTCCTGCCATGTCTGCTCCAGTAAGGAGTGGTTCACCACCTATACACCTACTTCTGAAGTGGTTATGATGGCGAACCAGGCACAAGCTGAAGTGCTCGGGATCGGGACGGTGGTGTTGAAGCTGACTTCGGGGAAGTCTCTGACGCTTCAAGGCGTGAAGCACGTACCTGCTATCGCCAAGAACCTGATCTCATGAGGCCTACTCTGCAAAGCAGGTCTCAGGATGGACATCAATGCTGGCCAGATGGTGATGTCTATCAAAGGAACATATTTCGGGAAAGCTTTTTATACCGAAAGAATGTTCAAAATTCAGCTTGTAAATCAGTCCAATGTAATTAATGTGATTAATGAAGTCACTCATTCTGCTTATACTCTTAAGTTGTGGCATAATAGGCTAGGACATGTTCATTGTAAACGAATAAACAGAATGTCTAGTCTAGGACTTATCTCCAAGTGTGGGGGTAAGGTAGAGAAATGTGAAGTTTGTGCTCAAACAAAGATCACAAGGAAACCCTTTTCTCGGGTTAATCGAAGTACAGATCTTCTGGAGTTGGTACACTCCGATATCTGTGACTTCAAACAGTTCTCTACAAAGGCCGGGATGAAGTATTTCATAACCTTCATCGATGGCTTCTCAAAGTATGCGTTTGTCTACTTGTTGAAGGCTAAAGATGAAGCATTCGAGAAGTTCAAGGAGTTCAGAGCCGAAGCTGAGCGGCAGACTGGACAACAACTCAAAAGGATAAGAAGTGATCGAGGTAGGGAGTACAGGCCTCATGAATTCGCATCGTTCTGCAAAGAACATGGAATTGTCAATAAGACTACGGCTCCGTACTCTCCTCAATCAAACGGAGTAGCTGAGAGGAAGAACAGGACGTTGACAGAAATGATAAATTCAATGTTGTTGACTGCTGGTCTTCCTAAGTGCTACTGGGGAGAAGCTGCACTGACGGCCACTTTTATTCTGAATAGGGTGCCTCATGCAACTTCTGACATTACTCCTCATGAACTCTGGTTCAAAGTCAGACCTAACTTGAATGTCATTCGAGTGTGGGGGTGTCTGGCATATGTCAAGCTTCCAGATCTGAAGATTCAGAAGCTTGGGACAATGACTACTAAGACGATATTCTTGGGGTATGCCGAGAAGAGTGATGCTCGGAGATTTCTTGATATAGAGTCAAATCATATCATTGAATCTCGCGACGCAGAATATTTTGAAGACAAATTTGCACGGCACAATAATATTGTTCTTGCGGATATTCCGGAGAACAATGAGGGTGCGCAAGAAACTGAAGTCTTCAATGAAAATGTGGTCCAAGAAGATGTTGTTGTTGAAACAACGGTTGAACCAGAACAAGCTGAGCCGTCAGCTAAGCGTATGAGGAGGCCGAAGGACTTCGGAAGTGACTTTGTCACCTATCATGTGGAAGCAGATCCGCTTACCTATGATGAGGCGATGAAGACCAGAGACGTGGTTTTCTGGAAGGAGGCGATTGACAATGAAATTGATTCCATCACCTCAAATAACACTTGGGTGTTGGTTGATCTTCCTGAAGGAGCGAAATCTATCGGATGCAAATGGATCTTCAAGAAGAAGATGAAAGCAGACGGAACTATTGACAAGTTCAAGGCTAGGTTGGTAGCCAAGGAGTTTTCTCAGAAGCAGGGGATTGACTATTTTGACACGTATGCTCCAGTAGCCCGGATGACCACCATTAGAATGTTGATTGCTCTCGCAGCAATACATAAGATGTTGATACATCAGATGGATGTGAATACGGCTTTCCTAAATGACGAGCTGACCAAAGAGATTTACATGCAACAGCCAGAGGGATTTGTCATCAGGGGTCTTGAAGACAAAGTCTGCAAGTTGGTGAAATCTTTGTACGGTCTTAAACAGGCTCCCAAGATGTGGCATGAAAAATTTGACAAAGTTATAAGGTCAAATGGCTACATGGTCAGCGATACGGACAAGTGTGTTTACACGAAGTTTGCTGATGGAAGAGGTGTGATCGTTTGTCTGTACGTGGATGACATGCTTATCCTAGGTACGGATATTAGCTGTGTCACGGAGACAAAGAAATTCATCTCAAGCAAGTTCAGTATGAAGGACTTGGGGGAAGCTGATGTGATCTTAGGGATCAAGATCATCCGGACAGACACTGGAATAGCGCTGTCACAGTCTCATTATATTGAGAAAATGATCACTCGTTATGGGTATCGGGATCTTCCAGGGATCAATACGCCGTACAAGTGTGATCTGAAGCTGAAGCCTAATTCAGGGAAAAGCGTCAGGCAGCTGGAGTATGCAAGCGTAATGGGAAGTTTGATGTATGCTACTACTGCCACAAGGCCTGACATAGCTTTCGCCGTGGGAATGCTGAGTCATTTCACGAGCAACCCAGGTGCTGAATACTGGAAAGCTGTGAAACGGGTTATGAGATATCTCAAGAAGACTCAGACATATGCACTGTACTACAGCGGAGATCCGCAGGTAGTGGAAGGCTTCAGTGATGCCAGCTGGTGCTCAGAGGTGGAAAGCGAGAGGTCCACAGGTGGATTCATTTTCACGATGGGTGGAGCTGCTATATCGTGGAAGTCGAAGAAGCAGACTATGCTCTCGCGGTCATCCATAGAATCTGAGTTCTTTGCACTTGATACCGCAGCCGAGGAAGCAGAATGGCTTCGGGAGCTCCTGTATGATCTTCCAGTGGTTGGGGCACAAATACCGGCAATACCGATATACTGTGACAACCAGGCGACTGCGGCGGTGGCATCAAATGACCTCTTCAACGGGAAAAAGAGGACTGTGTGGTTGAAGCACAGGGCAGTACACGAACTTATCAAGAGAGGTGTTATTGCAGTTATTGATGTTCGGAGTCAGGAGAACCTGGCGGATCCGTTCACCAAGGGCCTCAAGCGCCAGCTGGTCGATGACACAGCTTGTAAAATGGGCTTGAAGGCATTCTGATATTGTATTATTGTATTCCTACCATAAAGTTTTATGCTATTAGTTCAAAGATTTATCTACTAGGCATCTAGCTTTTGGTTCAAGGGAGGACCACTAATCGAAAGAATATCAGGAACGGTGGGTACATGTTCTATTGGACATGGAGAGGTTACGGACCTATAATCACTGTTGTCTACTGTTGTTTTCTGCAAAAAACGGTTCCTGTGGGAAGGTTGGCTTAATTGCCTTAATGAGTTCTCAGGCAGAGTGAATGTCTGGTGTGCCTTACAGGAGGCACGGTAGAGCAGCACTACAAGGAGTGAAACTCCATGCTACTGTGGGGTGACTCCACAATGAGGTTCCTATATGTGGGGTGTTGTCCAGTAATAGGATAAAGCCTCGGCTTTGCAGGCCAAGTCACAGCGGCGTAGCACCGCAAATAGGCAGTTAGCCTAATGCTGTATGATAAAAATAAAGAGGGGTGTAGTCAGCACTACAAAGAGGAGGAGTTCCTCATGTTACAGTGGCACGACACCACCATGCTACAGTAGTATGATACTACGATGAGGTTCCCGGTACGGGGTAAGGTCTCGACTTTAAGCCATGTCATAGCGGCGTAGTACCGCAAGGGAAGCACAAAGCGCTTCATGCCATGTCTCTTTATAATGAACTCACCTATAGTGTATGGACAAAGAGATATCAGGCCGTCTCTTGAGGGTAAACTTGTAGACGCCCAAAATTATACACTGAAACCAGGCTGGCACAGGGCCTTTAATGTGTAGCCAGAAGCACACGTAACTATATTATGCGAGTGGAAAGAATTTCAGCTATGATGCAGAATTCAAGGCTTAGTCCATTCTTGTATTATAGTCTGTTGTTTGACCCACACGGGAAGATTCAAGTCGTAAGCGACATCTCTCCTAATGCATGATGGACAGTTACTGTGGGGAACACTTATACCCATATATATAGAGATATGTGGGGGATTGTTGGAGTTTGGTCTATTTCAAAGAGAATTTTAGTCCCACATCGGATAGACCAAAGGAGTTGTATCTCTATATAATAGCTTTCCTATTTTAGAAATGCACATGTGGTGTGGAGGTGCACATGGGTATGCCATGTGGGTTATTTTTCTAATGGGAAAAAGGCTAAATCAACAATAAAAGCATTCATGCTTTTTGCTCTTGGAAAATTTATTTCCATGGGAGCTAAGCCCCGTAGGGGCTTAGCGACTCGGACTCGGACTCGAACTCGGACTCGAACTCGGACTCGGACTTGGGCTTATGGGCTCATGAGGCGTAATGTGGCGTTTTGTTGGCGCACTTTGCACTTAGCACGTCAGCATCGTCGCTAGGCGCATAGTGCGCTTTAGTTGCGCTCGTTGTGCGAGCCACTTGCGCAGCCACGTTGCGCAAGCCCAGTTGCGCATGCCTAGTTGCGCATGCCCAGTTGCGCAAGCCTAGTTGCGCATGCCCAGGTGCGCGCCCAGGTTGCGCTCAGGTTGTGCTTGCGTGCGCTGGGTTGCGCTGGGGTGCGCAGGGTTGCGCGGGTTGCTCGGATTGCGCTGGGTTGCGCAGGGTTGCGCGGGTTGCTCGGGTTGCGCTGGTTGCGCTGCGTGCGCAGTGTGCGCAGTGCGTGCAGTGCGCGCAGTGTGCGCAGTGCGTACAGTGCGCGCAGTGTGCGCAGTTCAGTGCGCGCTCTGTCGCGCAGAGTGCAAGGAGCGCTGGGTGTGCGCAGTTGGCAGCAGAACGTGCGTTTGCATGTTTTGGACGGTTGCTACATGTTCGGGGTGGTTATTACCACGTCCCTAACTTTGTGGCAACCGACCAGTTGCTGCAGGGCCTATATAAGGCATCCTCTCTCTCAAGGCTCATTACAGAATAGAAAAGAGAAGCCACCAAAAAGTTTACGAAGTGTTCTTTAGCACAAGTAAACAGAGAATTCAGACGTATTCTTTAACACAGTTCTGATCTGCAGCATAAAGAGAGAGGAAAGACGTCGTACCAGCGTTGCTCTTGCATGAGAGTTCGTGTCCATCCGAGGAGTCAGAAGAGCAGGAGTGTTCCAAGTTCTCCGACGAACTTGCTGGTTCCTGGAAGCTGTTCGTGTAGGGCGAATAAAGCTTTGAGCAACGGTGATCATTCACCCCAGCAGGCCATCTTCCACATTTCGCCTGTCATCTTCTTCGCTGCTGTGATTACGAAATCTGTTTAGATTCTCGTATATCATAAGTTGCTGTGGATTACGAAATCATTTTAGATTCTCGTAATATCATAACGATATCTTTTTAGATCTTCATTATACTTGTGCAACCTTCCTAGAAGTGTTGCGTTGGAACATTATTTTTACAATTGTTTCATATTCTCAGTTTTCCATCGAAAAATTGTGCCCCGGCACTAACAGATGTTACTTACTGTAGTGACAAGTTTGATCTAGAAATAGAGCAGCACGACATAAGGACATCTTTCTTGTATGATATTGAAGAGTTAGAGGAACGATCTTTATGCACCTCCTGAAGGTTTCAAAAGCCAGAAAAGAAGATCATGCTCCTGAACTGAAGATCACCAAGGCCGTGGTATAAACTGTTTGACTCCTATGTTGGAAAAATTACACCATATGAGAGTATGATAATTGTGTTTTCTTCAAAGCATTTTCTAATGGTTCATATATATTCTTGCTACTAGAAATAAACAAGATATTTGTTCCATAAAGCATCATTAAGTAAAGAGTTTTACATGAAGGATTTCGCTAGCCAATAAGATATTGGATATGGAGATATGAAAAGATAAAAATGCTAAGAAGTTGTTATTGTCCGAAATAAGGTGCATTGAGAAAGTTATAGAAATATTCAATATGCAGGATGTCAAGCAAGCTAGTACCTCTATTACGAGTTATTTTAGATTATCCTCTCAATTGTGTCATATTACATTGAATTATTATGTCTTTAATATCCTATGCTAGTGCAGTTGGATCATCGATGTATGGTACAATATGTACTAGGCCATATTTATCTTACGTAGTTAGTATGTTGAGAAGGTACATGTCAAACCCAAGTAAGCAGTTAAGGAATACTGGAATGTAATAAAGTTGATAATAGTACTAAAAGGTAAATTGGAGTTGTCATGCTTTATGAGAATGATGCCACATCAGATGAAGTTATGACAATGTTGATGTTGATTTTGCAGAAGGTTTAAATGGCAGAAGGTCTACTATAAGATATGCATTCAAAGTTGCAGTAGTCAAGTGAGTCGGAAGTCGAATTACATAATATAATAAGCCTTTAACAACAAAGGAAACATTTGAGGAATCGAAGGAAGTTTTCCCCTTTTTGATTAAAAGGATTGGTTAACAGTTTTGTCAATAGACTACTTCCTTATTTGTTACAGTAACAGTGATATTCATTTGGCAAAGGATCAAGAACATCACCAAAGAACAAAGCATACTGAAGTCAAGTATCATAAAATAAGGAGTCAAGCTATGGAAGAAAGCTTCGTTTAGAAGATCCACAAAGGAGAATCTAATGGATATATAGAAAAACCAATCATTTATGTCTTGATTGGACTTTAGAGTTCTGCAGCGTTGAAGCTTTACTCAGCCCCAGGTGAGTGGTTGTGACAGCTACCACGGAGATACAACATGTTCTAGATAGATCAGGTTGATTTCCAAGGAGAGTATCTAAAATACAAGCGAAGGTGTAAATTTTAGCTTTATGTCATGCATTCAGGAAAGACGATTATGTAACTGGGAAAAAATCTAAATAATATCTGTGCAACATAGGCCCTATTATTTACAACTGCCAGGTCAACAATATGCTGGACCTACAATATGGTCAATATGGTCTGAAACATTTTTCCGTGACCGTTCAACATAGGCTTCAAGTTATCAAAGATATGTTTGTAATTAGTAGTCTGACAACGAACATTATCTAGACTGATTGCATGACCTCAAACTTCATATTTATCAATGAAATTAAGTTTTCTTACCTGGCAAAAATGCCCTCAAAGTTCATTTGCCCCAGTCACCTTGGCGATCAATCAAATTCCCGATGCCAGCTTGACAGCAAGCCATAAAATATTGTCAATCTAATAGTGGCTCTCAATTAAGATTCTTTTCCAGTAGACAAGCGCCATATTGAGGGATAACTCTTAGATCACAGAGAAAATAACTAGACTAGAACCATCTTTTGCACATGGTTGTCTTGGCAAAATCAAATTACCTGCCCAGCTCGAAAGGTTGTACCAAGAATATGGTCAACCTAGTAAGTCCTTAATTTACGGTGACTCCAAGGGGGAGCCCACCTTGATGGTAACAGGCTTAAATGACAATGAAGATGATGCATACAATGCACGATACAGATAGACTGCCAATTCAGAGTATAATGGACTTAAAATAAGGTCAATCAAACTGCTGATGCAAGATTGACAGCCAGCCATAATTAAATACTGTCAATCTAGTAAATGATCTTAATTAAGATTGTTCCATGGACAAGCCATCTTGAGGGCATAATTCATAGATCAAGGTGACAATGAATGTTATGGAACCGTCTCTTGCACATGGTTGTTTTGGTTGAACATGATGCATATATCGGACCTATTGGATCTTTAGATCTCGATACCTTGGCACCTGTTGCAAAACGGAACTCCGTCTGGGTCGTTCCCTTGGTGGCTACAAACAGAGATAGGCCAATACATCAATAGGATGTTAAGAATCTTTCCTTCATGGGGAGCTCTCAGAAGAAGTGTAATATGACAGGACCTCCTGGTTTTGTAGCTCAAGGGGAGAAAATGTTTGTCGCTTGAAGAAAGCAATTGTTGGGCTCAAGAAGTCCCATTGACTAAGAAGGGGCGCACGGTTTGACAAATTTAACAAAGCCGTACTGGACATAGGATTCAAAAGAAGTGATGTCGGCCGAGAGAAATGTCAATTCTTCTTCGTCTTTATGTTGCCGACATCATCCTTACGGGGGATGATAGGGAGTCCATCATTGAGTTGAAGTCTACCAAGGTCTTTGATGTTATAGACCTAGGTACTATGAAGTCTTTGTTGGGAATAAAGGTAGCTCGTTCCATGCCTGGTATATTCATTTCCAAGAGAAAGTACACTATGGATCACTTAAGGAAGATCAGAAAGTTGGGAGCAAGACCTATATCCAGGTCTATTGAGCCAAATCCTTCATGTAATAGGGTTGTATTCAGATGACGATGATCCGCTTGATGTTCCATTAAATGTATCTTGGTTGGACAACTATCTCACTATCACTCGTCCAGATCTAGCATATGTCGTCAGTGTGGTCAGCTAGTTCATACATGACCCTCGCACAAGGTTGTGAAAAGCACTAGAAGCTAGTTGGACGGGCACCCGCCGCCTAGCGCTTGTCCGCCTAGGAGTCCCCGTCCAGATCTAGGCGGTTCAAAAGTATAAAAAATATTCAAAAATTTTACTGAAAATTGCATAAAAAGTCCATAAAACCTGAAAACATGCATACTCGGGTGTCGAGGGGTCTAGGTGGGCACCTAGGTTGGCATCGGGCAGGCACCAGGTGCCTAGTGCCTAGGCGCCGTCTAGACCGCCTTTTAGAACAGAGCCCTCACACCTCGCATCTTGATGTCGTGTATAGGATCTTGAGATGAGATACCTCAAGACTTTTCCAACGCAAGGGATTCTCTACTCTCGGAATAGGCACCTTCACGGATCCACCTATTCTGATCCTATTACGAGAAAGGGCCTATTGAGTAAAGGTTGGTTTACAAAACAGAGAAGAATTTCGGTCAAGAGAACATCTTTGAATTCAATTGAATCAATTGGCCAGAGGATCGTGTTGCTTTGATACCATCCCGCTGGGATCGTTCGTCCTCACTAAGGCATGATGTTGTGCAAACCTAAGGTGCGCTTGCATAAGGCCAAGACCTGTACAATGACAAAATAGACAAGATAGACAATACGCAGCAGAACATATTGCAGATATTGAAGCAGCAACGGACAGTTTAGCAGAATATATTGAACACAATGGTAACGTGGAACAAATTATCTTTATTGATCTGGAGTACTTGGGTATATGTTGTAGGACCGATTGTAGGAACGAGTTGTAAAGCGTAATACTCTAGAGGGGGGGTGAATAGAGTAGGCAGCGAAATTTAGCTATTTAAAAATATTAGTAACAAGATCACAGATAATATATCACAGATATGTAAATGAAAAGTAGAGAGTAGAGAGCAAACGCAAACACAAGGATGTATACTGGTTTCCCTCTTGTGAGGACTAGTCCAGTCGGAAGAACTCTAACTTCCAGTTGAATCCACTATGGAAAATCACCACAAGTTTTCATCCGAAGTTCTTGCAACTTCTACAACGCGAGCTTTGATCCGAAGTACTCGACCAACTTCAATTGTGAAGTGTGTACCTTCAATCAAGCCTCTGATTACAATCGCTCTGAAGCTTCTAGACCGTATCGCACTGGCAAATCGACTAGAGGATTGTAACTAGCTTGGGATTTGAAAATGAATAGCTCAGAATACTTTGGAAGAAGTAATAGGCTTATAGAGAAGAGATATGAAAGTGAATGAGTGTGTGAGTGAATTGAAATGATCGAAATCCTTCTCTATTTATAGTTTTTCCAAAGGCAGAATTCTGACGGAATTCGGCCAGAATTCGGGCAGAACTCTATGAGAAAATCTCGTTGGGATCCGTAACTGTGGGAAGACCAAGTTCAAAAAGTAACGTTCACTAACCGAACTCTGGCCGAACTCTGGCCGAATTCTGGCCGAACTCTAGCCGAGTTCTGTTGGAGTTCTGTCAGATTTTTTTGTAAATTGGTTTTGGGCTTTTTGAAAAGTCAAACAGTTAGGAAGTAGTTTAGACTTTTGTAAGTGGGCTTATTTTCAAAATGAAAGGGTATTTTGAAAACGTTTCTTGGGTAGCCTATTTGCCAGTACGATGCAGTTTACATTGTATTCCTAGACTCAATAAATATAGAAAAATACATTGATAAAATAGGAAAACCAAGAGCCCTTTGATGACGCCTTTCTTCTGAAATTTGAGCAGACTTGAAGACGCCTTTTTCACTTGACGGCGGTCGTCCAAAGATAAATAGATCTGGAAATCTGAATACCTTTCGGGAGATTCGTCCCCGAACCCCTGACGGGGGGCGCTGCCCCCTCGACCCCTGTACGCTAACCGGACGGCGGAACCCCCGATGCGAGGCCCCGGATAGGTCGTTAGGTGGTTCAGAGAAATCTTCTTATATAACGCCGTCTTTGGCCCATCAATAATTCTCTATTGTATATGTCCTGGTTTGACAAAGCTTGATCATGCTTATTGTATGTCTACAAATACATGTTAGACGAACAAAACAATATGATACAAGTATAGCAATATGATATAGAACATTTAAGACAAACATTAGGACAATGCTAAGTTAAAGTAGTAACATAATAGTGATTACATGAATATTAGTGATGTTATTATGTTAAACTTAATTGATTAGCCATATTCAAAAATATGATATAATCATTGGGCTAACATATGTAGCTGGCCTGGTCCGTCCCTACTTGCCAGTATTCTGGTTCTGGGGTGTGACAGGAGGTGCTGATTCCAGCAGAAATTTTTTTTGAAGAGAGAAGAAGCAAAAGGGGGGAGAGAGAGAGAGAGAGAGAGGGGTTGTTGGAAAAATATTTTTGGAAAGCTTCTTTTCATTTATCTCTAAAATGTGATTTAAAACTTCATTTTTACAAAAAAAATTGGAAAAGCAAAAAAAGGAGAGTAGTCAGCCAAACGCTATTTGGCTTGGTTTTGATGTTTAAACTCAAAACTTTGCAAAAAAAAAAGCATAACCAAACGCAGAAAGTTACAAACTCCGAATTCTAATAGGAAAACAATCTAAATTGAAAGAAAGCTACATTATGAAACATAAAAGAATATCAACCTAAGATGGATGTACATAATTTTTTTCTTCAGTTAAAAAAATAGTTTAATTATTTGAAATAAGATTTGTTACATATATATTTATGTTTTAATTAAAAAATTATTGTATATTTATTGTATATTTTAAATATAATTTGTTACCGATATACGTGAAAAAGAGACATTTTTTGGTTACTGGAAAGAAAACAGAAAAAATTAATTTTAGAATTATTATTTTTGGTAATTTTCTATTAGTTAATAGAGGATTTACAAACGACTTGGACAACTCAATTTTGAGTCATTTCTTAGCTGCATTATATTAGTAGATATTTTGTCTCGCAAGTTATGGTATAGATGTTATATCTAGGAACAGTGCTCTCCCGATATGGCAATCCAAAAAGATAAAATAAATACAAATTATAGTAAGAATACAATTTGGATATTAAAGGTTAGTAGTCTAATCATTAATATTGTTATTTCTATATGCACTTGATAGATACATAAACAACATATTTTGCCAAAATTTTAATAACACCTATACCAGTTTCTTTTCTGTTCTTTTTCCTTCACAAAATCCGGGACGATCTGAAATAAAGCCCAATCCGTCTGGTGGGACCCATTTGTTGGCCTAAGATAATGTTCATCCATGTTTTTTATCATTATTTGCAAGAAGTGCTGGGCTTGGTCGGGCCGGGCCGGGCCGAGTTAGTACTTTTGGCCGAAAATATTTTGTGGATTCCTTTTTACAGAAGTTTCGAGCCAAACCAAGATCTCTCCTCCAACTAGTGTGCCACCCCTGGTGGGCTAGGAATGGTTTTGAATATTAGTTGAAAAATAAGGAATATTGTTTGATTGGCCATTGTACTTCCATCCATTTTGAAGGTTTTTCAGTCTACTATTTATTAAATGTTTAAAAAAATGTCTAATAATTTTTTGAGACAATGGTTTTAATCGGTTCAAAATCATTCCAAAATTAGTATAGCAAATCTGTATATTTTGAGAATTTATATTACTTTCTTTCATTTATATCCTCCTCAAAAAAAATATATAATTATAACTACTATCTAAAATGGTCTAATACGTTATTTATTATTTTTCATCTTTGTTTTTCTCATATTTATTTTGTTCGTCTGCAATACTCCTTCCGCCAACCGTTTATATTACTTTCTATAATTAGTGATCCATATATATTGTCATGCCCGGTCCCGTAAGACCGATCGTCCTCGCTAAGGCGTGATGCCGCGTGAGTCTAGGTTGCGCTCACGCAAGGCAGATTTCATAACGGTTGATTACAGGCTAGGCGACGGGGTCGTCGCACCGAAGTCCCAAGCAAAACATTGATTAATACCAGCGGAAACTTGAATACAAAATACAAGTCATGCAAAATGCTCTTTACTGATATTGAAACAAAGATTACATAGGTGGGCACGAGGCCAAGATTACAATCACTCAGTCTCACTCTTCTCTCAAGTTACAAGTCACTCTGCTCTCTCTCTCATTTCTCAATACAAAGCTTGACGAGCCAGCGGATGCTTCAGATAGGCGATGTCCATACATTATGTCCTACATAAGTCCAGACTCTATGCGGCTGCATGTCTCGAAACACCAAGGAACTCCGTGCCCCAGCACATCCAAGCGAGCTCCACACCAACGAGTTTCTACCTGTTCCTGTATATGAAAACTGTGTGGGTATCAATACTCAACTATACTGGTGGAGTGAGCTCCTCGCCCACTCATACAAAGCCAACACGTTCATTTTACTTCGTGCAACGTAGACCCTTTATGATTGTCTTTCTATTCTTGACTTAGGATCGATTTTAGGACATAGACTCTCGGCCTATTTGGTGTCTATAGCCCATCACCGTGCTATCATACCGATAAACTTCCTTATCCTTGCCTTTAGACCATCCTCGTGCCTGCAACGTCAACTTATCAAGTTGTGCTTGCCTTTCGGCCCATACTCTGAGATTCAACTACATGATAGTACCCAATTTTCATGTGACCGTGCTACAAGTCTTATGTGCTAACATTGTGGTCGCATCATAAACTTTATTCGTGTGTCCATATTGTGGCCGTACCTCGCAGCTCAGTGTGACTTAACCATATTGCCGCCTCGCGGCCTTTGCTGCTCTGATCATCAACTGACTCAATCAAGATTTGCGAATTAAGTGTCACTTAACCAACTTTGTCTTACGATGCTTCTTGACTTAGACTCGAAAATGACTCAAATCCAACTTATGCAACTCTATGCCAACAACTTAATACTCGACGCCACATCTCGTGCTGAAACATGGTATCTTCATTGCAGCCAAAATTTAGGCCCAAATATTGTGTTCCAAATCGTGCACACATTCAACTCAACTCAGTGATACCGTATACACCATACTCGACTCAATCCAAAGATATGTACGCGAATCGTCGCTATATGCCGACTCATCTATATGAAATAGTTACTAGCACAACAAGCTATTTCGGACACATTAACTTTGTTATTCGGGGCCCTTCTTTGTTATTCGGGGTCCTTTCAACGCAAGTAGCGAGTTCCGTTAAAAGTCTCCGAATAACCTGAGCGGTACTCACAACTCGGCTAAAACCCGTGTTCCCCCTAGGCCGAAACGGTCCCGTGGCCCCGGGTTGCCGCTCGAGAAAACTTTTCCTTGTCGACAAGTTGTCTATGACCATGCAAGACTCGACTCGAACTACCGTCTTACACAGTCATGCTTCTTCTAGTGTTACAATCTTTTCAGAACCATGTTCCAGACTTCCATTATTTGAGACCGCCTCGACGACCCATGGTCGCGAGTATTCTTCCATGTTGTCCTCCCATTTTACTCAACTCAGGAATGACTATTGGATAGCTCCTTTTCTAAACTCAACTTGAATCAACCGTGGCTCGTGCCTTAAAACACTAAGTTCGTGACATCGTGCCTTAAATCAACTTGTATTCTGTGGGACACTACCGCCGAAGACATACTTTATATGATGGGCCTTGAGATCGTAGGACTATGTGGTTATGATAGCCGCATAAAACATTAGATACTGCTTAGAATGACTTCGGTAGCCTAACATAACTTTGCCTAACTTAATCGTGCAACAACTTGACGAGCAAAGGCTGCGTCAAACCTTGCATCGTGGGAACGTGCCGTGCACGCGTTCGACTTTCGAACAATCAAGTTCTTTGGGTGCCTAGACTTATGCCACAAGCCGTGCGATGCAACTTAACCCGTGGGGCGAGCTAAGGCTATGCCAAGCCTTAGATACTGGAACCGTGCATGCTTTATCAAGCATTTATGCAGACAACGCCTATGACTTAGGCTAATTCATAGCATTGTGGCGAAGACCAACTTTCCTTCTCCCAAACCACGGGACGAAGGACCGAGTGTCATTTTGAAAGACATCGTGCAACAGTTCTAAGCCAACCGTATGACCTTTTTCCATGTTTTAACTCAGTTTGACTTGACTTGGGATTATTCCCTTAGCTATGTGGATTCGTCTCTTTTATTATCACGCCTACTTGTGCATTTGAAAACTTTTGTTTTATTAGTGCAAATGCCAAGCTGAGGCAAGTTCACCGAAGCCACACACCTGAACGAGGAGTCGCCTCAACCGTGCGGGTCTTCGAGCAAGCCATTGCATGGCTAAGTCCAAATACCATTGGCGTTTTGATTCCTCCGATTGACTGAGCGAGACGGGGCACTACATATATTATGTAACTTTTTTTTTGATAGGAATATATATTATGTAACTTGACAATAGGCAATGACATAATATTATATTTTGGGAGGACTTCTATTCATATGTCGGCATTATGTAATTTCATTTTAAAAGAAAAATTAGAATGATTCGCTAATGAATTATCAATATGGGTTGAGCACGTTTAAAAAATTGTTACTTAAAACCATCCAAAAATCTACCCATAGTAACCGATATTTTTATTGCTGAACAAATTGTGTTAACTACCCATTTGTTTTACATTTATTATAGAATCACCCGTACTCTGAAACTAATTACTAATTTGACGATTTTCTATAGAAACTTATAACACTGACCACTTTTATATTTTATAAAATTTATAAAGAAAAATGATGGTCGGTGTAATTATTTTTGGATTAGGGGCAGTTCCTGAAAGATGGGGGGGGGGGGGGGGGGGGGGTATTTCACTGAATTTATTTTTTAATTGCCAAATAGACCCTTGCTCATTTTGTTGATTTACTCGTGACTCCTTTCTTAATATTTGGGGTTAATTAGAGTTTAGACTCTGGATTTTTATATCATTTTAGAGTTTACGCCCTCACATGCCCAATTGAAAAATTTAGATCATGGAGTTTTTTTTTTTTGTTTATTCATTATATCCTCCCTAATCTATATATAAAACTTCTATTATCAAACATGAAGAAATGGAATAATAAAAAAAATAAAAATTTGGGTCTAAAAACTCTTATTCTAAACTGGTAGGGTGTAAACACTAATTAGCCCTAATATTTGTGATGATGACTCCTCTCTTCTGGTGCAACACAACAGGAAGATGTACGAGGACGTGGAGGAAACTTAGGTATGAATTTTCATCCCTCCCCTCTTTCTTTTCACACTTAAAATTCTCTTATGTGAAACGCCCAAATCATTCTTTCGATTAAACAAATTTCTGTGACCGTTTGTTTGTTTGGTTGGCTACTTGTTCCAACACTAATGTTCGAATGCCCCAAATTCGATCAAGATTCCTATTTACATATATATCAGTCAGTTGCATTCTCAAAATGGTTGAGAACTATGGTACCCCTACAATTACGAATAACCCTTTGTTTTTTGGTTAATAAATAGCTAGCCACCGAGTAGTAACATGACATATTAATATTAATGTAATATGATGGACGAGTAATCCCTCCGGTGAGCGCGGCAAGAACAGATCTGCTGTCATGCTGTCCCTAAATCCTATGTACCAAACAATTCCCTTATAAAAATGTGAATCCCACTTAATTTTTAAAAATAACACCCAAAATCAGTAGGACCCACATTTTTATAACAGAGGGTCATGTTTGGTACACAGGATTTGGGACAGTAGGTCTGCTCCGTTATAAGCTATTTTAGTATGTTAGCAACCTACCAACCAAGGTTTCTAGAAATGCCACATAGGCAGCAAACTGCGATCGGCACATTTCATAATCAATTCAACTACAGAAACTCGGTTAAGAACTCAAATAATAACTTGTAATATGCGTGTGACACGTGGATTCCACTAACATTGAAAGTGAACTAATTTTCCTCTTATAGAAACTCTTGAGCCGGTTGAGAAAATAAAGAGATCCGACCTTTCATGACCAAGTTTTAAAAATTAGGAACTCAAAGAGTTCCCATAGTATTTTTGTTTCATAATGCTAGCGGACCATAACATGGAATTTCATGTCCGGACATTCGAGCAAACGTTGATCTTTGTGTTAGCAGATGTGTGGACCCATGTAGTCTATGACTCTATGTCCACTCCCACATTGTATAGGTGGCATGCCCGGTTCAACACTGAACCCCAACAATACTTGCCGATACCGACATTTTGTGCTCTCTTTCTTCGTCAGTTCACCAAAGAAAAATAGAAGGAAAAAGAGACGTGTGCAAAAGTAAAAAATCAATGTTCACACAGTAACTAAGTCCTGTTTAAGACAGATATGTATTTGTGGTATTAATTTTCATTATTGACATAGTGTAACTATTACGATTTGTCAATGTATATTTATAAATTCACAACATTTATCCATCGTAAAACTATTCCATTAAAATAATAAAAAGCATTATGCTAGATATATCTTTTTAAATAAAATTTTATGATTATTTTTAGCTTTAGGAAAACAATAAATTCGAAACTCCTATCTGAAATCGCAGAAAGTGAAGATACCTTTGACATCGACGCCCATAGAAGGTTCCAGAACCAATAGCGCAAACTTTGTTCAAAATTGATAGATATAATTTACCAAATCATTGTATCAGTTATTCTGTCTTGTCGAGGATACAATTTTAAATAGAGATGTTTCTGGTTTAAAGGTTGGTTAATTAACAATATGAAACAAATCAGGTGCAATCTAATATGAACACAAAAGTAAACAATATTAATTTAGACAGAAAGCAAAGAAGGAATAGGCCTGGTGAGGCATGATTGCACTGCCTAAAGAAACTGTGCCACCCTTCTAGAAGTTTGTTCAGAGCTCGCTCTGCCTATGCCCAAGCTTGGTTCGGTATAATCAGTGTGTCTGTTCAACATAGCTTTGATTCCTAATTTAAATAGAAAGTTTCCTAATAAATAAGTCTGAAGAATGTAGAACAAATTCTCAAAATCAGAAAGCTACTTCAATCCAGTAGTTATTTTCGGCACTAATGACTTCTACAAACTTCATCAAATACGTACGGTAGATCCTTGCAACCACTTGACTCGATGTCTTCTTCGTCGGCAACCTAAAGCCTCCTTCACATTGTGTTTTTGAATGGTCCGACTCTACCGACGTGCGTTTGGTTCCTCTGGTGAGAACTAGTGACCCACAAACAGTTTTCTTAAAGGTTTTTTTTGTTGTTTATTATTTTCTTTTTTGTTATTACCTTTTATTTTGTGACCTAAAAGAAAGCAAGGGAAGTAAAAGAGAAAACGGCACGAACAAAAGGAAAAAATGATTTCATGTCCAACTTGAGGGGGACTATTAGCCAAATATTCTGGTATCAAATATTTTTCTAATTTAAAAAATAATTCTTATTAGTTTTTGGTTTTGTGAAAAAAGGAACTTCGAGACTCCAACCCGGAATTGAAATCGATACTTGGAAGAAGAGTTCCAAAGCCGATTTTGAGAACCTGTCACGTCCTAATTGCGCATGACCGAAAGTCGCCAATAGACGTGATATCGTACATGCCTAAATTGTACTTGTACAAGGCAAGAACCAAACACGTGTTGGAGTCCAGTCTGGATTTGGTAACAACATATTTGTGGAATCTAAATATAGTTAAATGTTTGATTTGATTAGATTTGGATGTCCATAATTGGTGTTGTGCTATTTAGATATAATAGAATTCTTATTTTAGAAAATCCTATTATGATCTAAAATATGATATTGATGGGTTATTTTAGGTGTAATAGAATTCTTATTTGAGGGCTTCCTATTTAAGAAATCATATTATGACCTAAAATATGATTTTTTTTCATCCTATATATATGGGTGAGGGTGGAGGCACAAAGCATAGCACAAAAGTGGAGATTCGAGGTGCTCGTCCACAAGGAAATCTAAGAGAAAGTTCGTACTTTGCTCTTAGGACTTCGCCATCCCAGACAGAAGGAAGAAGAAGATCTAATCAAGGAGTCGTCAACTTTGGTTAGGGAGATTGCTACGGGTTAGTGAGTGATCTCAATTGTAATCTTCTATTTTTCTTCTTGAGAGTAGTGAGGGGGTTGAACCTATTAGGGCAAATGGTTCAACGTGAGTTTTGTCAATCTTGTAATTTTATCTGAGTTATTAAATGTTGAAATTTGTCCAGGTAACGTACATCACTGTCATATACTTGTCTTCATCTTGTGCTTAGTGTCCGTGAGACGGAGGTTGGTTTTGATCAGGTGGGTTGGCAAATGCTTCCGCACGCACCAAACAATTGGTATCAGAGCGAAGGTTCGGTTCGTTCTTGTCTGATATCCAAAAATTGATATCAGAGCTTTGGAGGTTCTGGCAACCATGTCTACGGAGCAGATGAACACTCGTATGATCACCCTCACAGGAGAAAATTGGACGATTTGGAAGCCAAGGATGGAGGATCTACTCTGATGCAAGGATTTGCATGATCCATTGGAGGACGACAGCGCAAAGCCATCGGACAAAGCTGTTAAAGACTGAAAACGACTGGATCGGAAGGCCATTGGATTTATCCGCCAATGGCTGGACGATTCGGTGTTTCACCACGTGTCCATGGAGAGTTCGACAAAAGCATTATGGGAGAAGCTACATTCGCTGTACGAAAGAAAGACGGCTGGCAACATGACGTTTCTTATTCGCCAACTCGAAGTACACGGAGGGTGCCTCGGTGGCACAACATCTGAACGAGGTTCAGGGTATCATCAATCAGCTGTCTGCGATGAAGATGGTGGTTGATAATGAGCTTCAGGCCCTATTACTCTTGAGTTCTCTACTGAAAAGTTGGTAGACGTTGGTGGTGTCAGTGAGCAACTCTGTGCCTGATGGAGTTGTCATGATGGAGGCAGTCAAAAGTAGTTTGTTGAATGAGGAGGTCCGGCGCAAGCAAGTGGAATCATCGCAGGTGTCCGCTTTGGTGGTTTCCTACGGAAAGGGAAGACCCAAGTCACAGGCGAAGACAAGAGAGAGTTCTCGGGATCTTGCGGTTGTGAACCGCAAGGAGGGCTGCTATTACTGTGGTGAAATGGGTCATATCAAGAGGAACTGCCTGAAGCTCAAAGCTGAGAAGGCCAAAAGGCAAGGACGATCAGGAGGATCTCACGGCGTTTGGAGATATCATCATTGCAGCGACCGACGCAGAGGAACCTTGTGGCATGTGGCATGATGGCGACTGGATCATGGACACGGGAGCATCGTATCACGCCACTCCACATAGGAGGATTTTTACGTCATACTGCGGCGGCAGGTTTGGACGTGTGAAGATGGGCTACAAGGGGACGACTGCAGTTGTAGGCATTGGTGATGTGCACTTGACGACGGAGTTTGTTGAGAAGCTCGTCCTCAGGGGTGTGCGACATGTACCGATTTTGCGCTACAACTTGGTTTCGGTAGGGAGTTTAGCAGTTGATGGCTGTCGCAGTCTATTTAGGGACAAAAATTGGATGCTTGCGAAGGGTTCTGAACAGCTGGCTTGGGGAGATTTGTGTTGTGGCATGTACAGGCTCAAGTTGTTGAGCTGTACAGGCAGGTCACAGACACCGGATGAAGGCTCGAGGGGTGTTCGACATGAGGTGGATCGTCGAGAACTTGCTGAGGAGGGGCTTCTAGATCTCTGAGGGTTACGAAGGATTCGGTTCGTCGAGACAAAGCAACTGATGGTGATAAGTCAAAGATTGAGGGTGAGTCTGTCGGTCCCATGACAGCTGGTCGATCTTTAGGTGGGGATTGCTCTACGGATCCAGTTTTGGCGACAGGTGGTTTGCTAAAGCTTCACGTAGCGATATCGGTTTCAGCAGTTCGAAGCTAGGGAGGAGATCAAGGTTTGCAGCAAACTCAATCTGAGGCGGAAGCATCATCATTCACACAGTTCAGGGGGAGCTGTGGGTCATCGACGGCATGCACAGTACATGATGTTCTGCTCGAGGACACATGTGTATGGGGAAGCTTCAAGTTCGGACACGAAGGTGGGCAGATTCAGGAATTCGAATATCGGGAGAACCGTACCGTCCGCTTGGTTGGGCCAGCCAAAGGTAAAGAAGCTCGTAGGAAAGTTAACACTTTTCGGTGGAAGACGGAAGTCGGGGACATGCAGCTGAGACTTACGGTGAGGCTGATCGTCAGGGACTTCGGTCTTGATCGTATCATTGATATCGGTAGTATCCTAGTGGTGCAGGAGGTGCTACGCATGGCAGCTAGCGTCGACGTGACGGTCGAGGAGCTGGAGACAAAGAAAGATGTAAAGCAGCTCGGGAGATCGGACATCAGTGTCATGAGGAACTCTGTCGCGCGACGACAGGCATGGAGTCCTGTTGAGGACCTATATGGGGTTAATACCCTCTCATCAGACTGGAGGAGGAGATAGTTGGAGTCCAATCTGGATTTGGTAACAACATATTTGTGGAATCCAAATCTACTTAAATATTTGATTTGATTAGATTTGGATTTCCATAATTGGTGTTGTGCTATTTTAGATATAATAGGATTCTTATTTTAGAAAATCTTATTATGATCTAAAATAGGATATTGATGGGCTATTTTAGGTGTAATAGGATTTTTATTTGAGGGCTTCCTATTTAATAAATCATATTATGGTCTAAAATATGATTTTCTCATCCTATATATATGGGGTGAGGGTGGAGGCACAAAGCGCAGCACAAAAGTGGAGATTCGGGGTACTCGTCCATAAGAAAATCTAAGAGAAAGTCCCTACTTTGCTCTTAGAACTTTGCCATCCAAGACAGAAGGAAGAAGATCTAATCAAGGAGTCATCAACTTTGGTTAGGAAGATTGTTACGGGTTGGTGAATGATCTCAATTGTAATCTTCTGTTTTTTTTCTTGAGAGTCGTGAGGGGGTTGAACCTATTAGGGTAAAGGGTTCAACGTGGGTTTTGTCAATCTTGTAATTTCATCTGAGTTATTAAAGGTTGAGATTTGTCCATATGACATATGTCACCACCATATACTTGTCTTCATCTTGTGCTTGGTGTCCATTAGACAATGGTTGGTTTTGATCAGGTGGGTTGGCAAACGCTTCCGCACGCGCCCAACAACATGCTTGATAAAACAGTATAAAAAACAAAGTCATTGTAGTGTAAATAAGCATAAAAGTTGATAGGCACAAGATATATGAAAAACAATATCTATTGAAAATTGAAAGCAAAATTACAATGTCTCTAGGCCAAAAGAATAAATGATTACAAGTATTGCATCACATTACAATGAAAGATGCCACAAGACAACTCATTAAACTAATAAAATCAACACTGCTCCATACCTTATGTTCTTTATAAACAAAAGAAATTATCTCCAGTCGAACAACTTCAAGTGCCAACCAAGCTCCAATGGCTTAGCACGTTCAAGTGGCTCTCGCACCCGTGAAGTTGGGGTTAAGAACATTGGAAAATGCACGGGTGAGTGGTCTTAATCCAACTCAACTAAAACCAACACGGTTGATTATGCGAGAGTAGGTCTTTATAATATTGCCTTAGGATCAATTAACAATTCATGAGCATATATATATAGGAAATATAAACACGCCGCTTGGCACAATACTTACCATTCTTTTTTGTCATCTCAATGATATAATATATAAATGTGCCCCTGTATAAGACATTCGTTAACCTTCATAAAATAAATAAATGTGTCAAGCGTCCGTCTTTGCATCAAATTACTAGGCCTGCAAGCAGATAATATTAGCATGCAACCTAACTATATGAAGGTAATTGGTACCACAAGCCATCTTGGACTATTTTTCTGGTAAGATGATGATCCTTCACATGTAGGTGACGAGCCTTACTGAAGATCCCGAAATACCCATACTGGGCCCTTCCATTACGAGTAGCTCGCTCCACTGAAGGTTCCACAATATCTCGTGGGTGAAGCATGTTTCACGTAATTTTTCCTAAGCCGAATCAATTCTGGTGTCCCGATAACCGTTCGAGGAGAGCCAAATCTTGTACATAAGTTGTCCATAGCCATGCAATATGCGTGAACAATTTAACTATAAAACATATGCATGGTAAAAAACAAGAATACAACAATGTAAATCTCTACACAGTGTTACTCCGATTGGCGACCCATCGGTCCCAAATCATTCCAAAGTCCAAGCACATTTGACCGTTCCGTGGCACCAAACCATACTAATACCATTCCATGACACCAAGCCGCATTCATACTATTCTGTTTCTCTGCACAACAATACAATATGCAACCAGATAACACAACAACAATACTATATTCCATGTCTATAACAACAGTAAAATAATCCATGTGATATGCATCTATACAACAAATTAACAACAATAAACATTGCTCTCCTTTATCTTGGTTTTTTTTATTAGTATTAACAAACTCATGGAACATAACAATAAAGACATGCAAAGATCAATTTTATAAATTGAGAAAGTAAATGAGAGAAAGTTCAAAACTACATACTATGATGAATAGCCTATCTACCTCGACCGAGCAGATACCGGACAATTCCTCAGACAAACAATTTGATGTGATGCATGCTTTTCTTAATTGGTATAATTATACAAACGGGCCATGCTCCATAAACTATCTATCTGACCAAATTAAGCAAGTCTGCATCACCGCTCAAATCTCACGATTTCTCGCATATTACAAATGCAACTAGCCTATTCAAACCAAGAAGCCAATACAATGACTATGCTCGAAGCAAGACATTACACCGATTACATAAATCTTTGAATGATTCCTCTGTATGAATTCAAGTTTAACCGAGCTCTCCAAACCAACAAGCCATCTCAATTCGCTGCATAGAGCAGGACCTTACATAATATACCACTCAGAAAAATTTTCGTCCTCGAAACTTAAAAGAACATACTCCTCTCTCCGCATCAATTGACCAATGAAGAAACTCCTTACTCAATCTTTAATTCAAATCCCATATGCTGATTCCACGACTGAATGACCAAGGAAACACGTATATCAAATCCCAAAACAATCAGGAAACACCTACCATTTTTGATAAACACTTAAGAAATTTCTTCTGCATACAACAAACGCTTCTGCAGTAACTCTCTCCTCATATGCCTATGCATATTCTTCCAATCCATAGCTACACCAAAATACTCAACTAGATGAACTCAATAAACTCTACGAAGCATCTTCCTTCTTGTCCAATTCTAAATACGTCTTGCATACTTCAAAGACCACTCAAGCACAACTTTTCATTATTCCCAATGAATGCAAGCTTACTCACGCCTTACCCAAATCCATTGAACAATTTATACCACTAATTTCTTTCCAACTATTTTCAAAACTTCACCGACAACTTCTGCCTCCATCAACAACGTGTCTCACACAAAACTGCACTTCTCAACTCACTATGCTAGATATTACTAGCAAACCTAAGTTGCAGACACCAGCACCAAAGAATCAAAATTAGACTTAGGCAAACTATCCAAGCACTATATAACATTCTATTTTGAATCCAAAGAAACATAGCCCGAAACCAACCTATATCTCTATTCGAATCCCAAGTGTTGTACCTCAAATGATCCAAACTATCCTTAAGATATCAAATTCAATCATCAATCAAATATCGAAACATGACTTCATCAAAGTTCCAATCACAATTATAGATTAATATTCAATTATAGCAAAATCCCACTATCCTAAAATTTACTATTGAATTAATCTACGTTCTATCTCCTAAGAATTTCTTAATCCAAGACAACAACAAACTAAATCCGAATCACTTATTATATACATACATTAATTGTACTCTTATAAACATGATCTCAATCTCTGTTAACATCATCCAGTTTCAGCCAAATATAAAGTTATAATCATTTAATTCCCAAGGGTAATCTTAATTCATCGCTAGCTTGCATTCATATTAGAAACATATGTTTTCACTCATCAACTTTTGCTCAAACAAGAATTTTGAACTATCAAAATCCAACTTATTTCATTAGCTAAAACCCAATCCTTCCAGCAAATTTCTTTTGACGATATGATCGCTGTACCAAATATTCCATCCTATGTAATATAACAATATTACCTCTCAGGAGATCAATACAAATCCAAGTTAAATTTAATCCAAGGATCACACTAATATCAATCACTTTTTTAGAATGCATGATTTTCGAATCACAATTCAATTTGTCGACAAAATTTCATTCATCACCTCCACTTGAGTAAAATTAACTAAGACAATCCAACAACAACAATAAGTAACAATCCAACTAGTTCCAGATATAATCTTGTTCTTCCAACCGTAAACAATCTATCAAAATTCAAAATTTTCAAAGAATCATATCAAATCATAGACTTATCTCTCAATCTCAATATTCCAGCTCTATTCTAATACAATCTACCTAGGTAACTCTTCTTAAGGTCATCCTATCGATCCCTACACTCAACATTAACTCACAAGGCATACTAAACCATCATGATAACTCACCTGCCACAACTAGAAATCACCGCACCTATCACATGTCCTAGAGCTAAACCTTATCCTGCAATCTAAGGGATTCTAACCCATACTTAGGAGAAAGACTTCTAACTCAAAGTAACTAAACATCCAACATAGACCAGACTGCTAACTTTAGCATCACTTAAAGATCCAAATGGTCGAAGTCTATCTAGCAAAGCTCTTTCTAGGGTAACTAGGCCCAACAATAACCCTCCACTATATCATCATTGATGAAATTCATTCAAGCAACTCTTATGGTCAATTTCCTAAATTCTCACAATAATAAATTCCAGCAATCCAAATTTGTGTATCTTAATCAACAATCCCAAGTTTGAATCACCAATTACAAGTTGTACATAACATTCACCAATCCACCAATCTTAACTTACTCAATTCCAATCCACCTCGTACTCGATCTCTACATCCAATTCACTGGTATAATTAAGATCAACTTAAATCCAATCAACATGTCAAGACAATTCTCATTGTCACCAATTGTTTCAATCTTACAAATTTATTCCATCCAAAAAAATATGTCGACTTAACAATTCTCAGTCCATCAATTTTGTTATTCCAAATCTATTACATCAATCACAAGGAATTCCAACATTTGTCAAATCGAGTTTAACTAAAATCCATTCGTGCCATGCTCAAGGTTATCCAACCAAATCATAAGAAACTTCAGTACTACCATTCAATCCATCAATGGTCCATAAGGTAGAATCCATCAAGACAATATAGTTCAACGATTCATCATGCTACATAATCATCATTCGTCCATCAATAATATTTCTGAGTCAAGGTCTATTGATCTTCGATATACCTCAATTCTATCAATTTTTATGCATAACTAGGAAGATACCGATTCGCTAAGCTCAAATTTGTTTCAATCAATGCTATCTGCCATACTCGATACAAAATCAACTTATTCCACTCTCAAGATCAAATCAACTATACGCTATCTTTGAACATCGAGCAATAACATTCCTAAAATCCGTATGATCAATTGCATACACTCCAATTAAACTTCCACGCACACCATCAAGTCTTCGCACTCAACTTAAGATAAATCCAATCGACTCAAATCACAATTCAATACACAATCCATATTGATTTCTCATCCAAGCCATCTATTCCATGAGTTCGAGTTCATATCCAATATTATCTCAATGTTCCAAAGATTGGTTTTCGATCATCTGAACCAAATCCAACAAGTGACATTTGAAATCGCATCAACTAAATACAACTCTAAACCGAGACCTCCAACTATCCATATATAACTGATAGACTCATCGATATCGATATTACTAATCAAACAAATACCACTAGGGCTACCCAATACACCACTCGGGAAACTAGCCACTCCGTACACAAATATTCATTCTCCATACTCTGAGTCGGCATCTATTTCGGACAATCCTTACTGCGGTGGCTCCAACGACCACAAACATGACATCCACTTCTATGCCACTTGGCAATCATTTAAATCGAAGTGTAACCATTCCACTTGAATAACTTAACTCATTTCCATTCGTTGAAATCTAGGCACACTTCCTTCATCTCATATAATATCAATACCACAACTTAGTGCAACATCTCTATTGATATTATGTTGCTCATCCAATATTCACACCATCCTTTTCCAAATACTATGTTCGAACCATACGCTGCTACTCCTCGATCTCCGAGGCAATCACTACACAACAAAATACCCACATGTGAAATCATAATATATATAGACTTATTCTATGGAACACTCAACAGAACATCAAGGAGGGTCAAAAGTCTTTTTATCACGGAAGCAAAACTCAGAGATGAAGATGATCAATTGAGATCCAAAGAAGTAAAGTAGTGCTCTGATACCATTATGTCATGTCTTGTTCCCACACAACCAGAAGTCGCCACTGGACGTGGTGACGTACAAGCCTAAATTTCGCTTATACAAGGCAAGACCAAACACGCTTGATAAAACATTCTCAGAAACAAAGTCATTATAGTAAAATATGCAGAAGAGTTGATAAACATAAAATATATGAAAAACGAATTTCTTTACTGATTACAAGAACCGAATCACATTACAATGAAATATGCCACAAAGCTTACAACGCATGAAACTAATACAAGCAATATTGTTCCATATATTATGTCATTTACAAACAAAAGAAAAATCTCCAGTTAAACAACTTCAAGTACCAACCAAGCTCAAATCCCTAAGCATGTCCAAGCGGCTCCCGCACCTGTGAAGTTGGGGGTCAATACATTAGGGAATGCATTGATGAATGGCGTTAACCTAACTCACCCAAAAAAAATACGGTTGATTATTTAAGAGCATGCAAATTATTAAGAAGTCTTCTAATCTTGCCTTAGGATTAATTAACAATTCATAAGCATGATTATAGGAAACATAAACGTGTTGCTTGACACAATAAATATTATCCAATACTTAGCATCATTCCTATCATCACAATGATCTAATATATATGTGTTATAAGTGTGTCTCTGCACAAGAAATGCGTTAGCCTTAATAAAATATATAAATGTGTCAAGTGTCCGTCCCTGTATCAAGTTACTAGGCCTGCAAGCAGATGATATTATCATGCAGCCTAACTATATGAAGGTCACTGGTACCACAGGTCATCTTGGACTAATTTCTGGTAGTAAGACGATCCTTTACATACAGGTTGCGAGCCTTACTAAAGATTCTGAAATATTTATATTGCGACGCACCCTTCTAGTTCGGACTATTTGATCAAAACCATCCATCATGATGAATAACCTATCCGCCTCGACCGAGAAGATATCGAACGATTTTTCAGAGAGACTATTTGATGTGATGCACGAACTTCTTAATTGGTATAACCATACAAACGAGCTATGCTTCATAAACTATACATTGGATCAAATTAAGCAAGTTTGTATCAACGTTTAAATTCCACGATTTCTCCCACATCACAAATCCAACCAGCCTATTCAAACAAAGAAATCAGCACAATGTCTCCACTCGGAGCGAAACATTACACCGATCACATAGATCTCTGAATTATTCATATGCATGAATTCAAGTCCAACCAGGCTCTCCGAACCAACAAGCCAGCCCAATGCGCCGGAGCGGGGTATTGCGCTGTGCGGAGCAGGGCATTGCGCTGTGCGGTGCAGGGCATTACAATATCTTGAATGTCGTAACTTTTTTCTAAAGCTGGAGTGAATTTTCAGTGATATTTACAGAACTCAGATAATGAGAAAGTCTGCCTATATATGTTGTTGCTGATGCAGGGATTATCGCATAAGACAAGCTGTTGATCTTACTCCTGTGAGGATATTGCTTGAAAAGGTATTGTTCAAAGTTAAATTTCTTACTGTACCATTTTCTTTCCCAGACTAAGCACCAGAGAAGGTACTCGATGGTTAGATTGGCACCTATTTCTATCTGGATATTGAAAAAACTCTTTTAGTATATATTGGATCAAAAAAGTTAGTGATTAGTCATACTGTCGTGGCCCTTGTCCAATTAGCACAAGGAACTTTTGAATACAAAGAGCACTTAAACAAGCCCATTCTTTGCAACGGTTTCTTTATTGGTTCAGTTCATTACTTTATTTTCAAAGAAATTGTTGCACTTGAAACAGCATACTCCTTTTCTCGACAGTGGTAGCATACAATGTTTATTGCGGACTTAGGTAATGCAATTGTGCTTTAAGTAGAGAAAAAGCATCAATTTCTGGAATCTGTATCTGTTTTACAATTATTGCAGGCGAATGATGAATATGTTCGTATTTCTTTTATATGAGATAAATATCAAGCAAAAGTGTTTGCATAACACATATTCATTCTAACAAGAATATTACAACGATGTCAAGGTACGATTCAGGATAAAGGGTTACAAGGTGCAAAAAACAGTAGAAACTGAAGCCAACATACATCTGCTTTTGCATTTTCAGAATACAAGTCATCCACTATCAGACCCTACAAACATTACTCATTGATTAATTCATACCAACTACATTTTTTATTCCATAAGCAGCTAAGCTGACCTCTTTACAGTTTTAAGGCGAGGTCTATTTCATGAGAATTTAAGGTGACGTCAAGATTCATGGTTGGCATCTTTTCCATTGGTTCTCTCAACTCTGCATTAGTAAAATTGTTTGCAGCAGAGCTACCTATATCTTGTCCATGCTTTAGCATACCCATAAAATCAATCAACTGAGGACGATGCTTTTGTATTTGCGTCTTTGAGCAGCCAATCTCTTGATCTAGTTGCTTCATGCTGTGGGTGCTGTGAGTAGCACTATACTGATTCCTGACTTTTAGATCATTTGTAAGTAAGGGCAGATTCATGATGGATAGGGGAGGGACTAGTGTCTGAGTTGCCATAGTAGCCTTGTTCTGTTTCATTGGTTTCTTTACCTCCTTTTCTTTTGGAGCTTTGGAGTTGGCACGAAGTGCCGAGGGGGCATTTCTCCCTGCCCTAATGGCCTCAGGTTGGATTCTCTTGTGTATACGCATGTGACACCCCAATGCCTGGCGCTTGGTGAAAGATACCGAACAATGAGGGCAGATGTGAGGCCTTGCTTGTGGCACACACATGCCAGAGCTGGTAGGCATGTGGCCATAGTTGTTTCTTTCAGGGCAATGACCACCTTCGTTGATCATCACACAGAGAAGGAAAGAGCAAGATAAGATAATTGAGAATGAAAGAACTATGGGATATGAGGAAGGATGGAGCATGACTTGGTTTCATGAGGCATATGGTCAGGGAAATATATATGAAATAGATGGAGGAATATTTTTGTATATGATTAATTGACTGGATCTTTACAGATAGGCTCCTAGTCCTACTTGCGGCCCTCTTGGTAGATGAATTTGCACATAAATGATAAATACATAGTTCATTGTTTCCTGAGTGCATCTTTTGCAATATATAGTAGTCTAGGAATAGAAAATTCCTCATCGCACAAGAATTAAGCTCTATTGTGTATATGGTGTCGTGGTTTCTATTGACGGAAAGGAGAGCATGACATTAATGTATCCATAAATACTAGATAGAACCAGTATAATTTATGGTTACTAGAAATTTTCCATATATAATAGAGTTTATCTTAAAAATATATAATGTTGGACTATTCCTACCAGCTTGAGATTTTGCAAAAATGAGGTTCACTCTTCTTGGAATGAATCCCATTGTTAGTTGATGCCATACTACTGCACCAAAACTCTAGAGCGTTGGTGAGGGAAGAAGGTTATATTATTAATATTATTCAACATGCACCGACAAGTCGAAGATCCATTTTATGGGTTGAGTGCATCAACTTCTTTTCATGTGTGAAATCCGCTTAAAGTGCACCAAAGAAATTGAACCTTGGTGACTCTCATACCATGTTAAAAGTATTACAATTGTTTTTATTAAGAAAGTATTAAATGAGTTTCACTTCTCTGTCTGGTTCAATGTATTTCAAATAGAAACAAGCTTTACAACCCACTGAACCTCATGAAATACAATTTTCTTATTGATGCCAACTCAACATGAGGGTTTCTTAAAGTTTCAAGTTTATAAACAACTTTTTCAGCTGGAGTTTCATGGTTTCATTCAACCCTATGAAACCTAGTTTCATTGGGTTGCATTTTCATTTGTCAGGCATACCAAAACCAGAATTTTGTTGTTGGCTACGCAACCTTTAACAACATAAACTAAAAGCAATTATCTGCTAGTGCTAGGGTATGCATAGCTTTTAAGATAAATGCATAAAAAGCAGGAACTAGCAAGGCACAGAATTCTAGCAAAAAAAGTAGGACTGCAAGCTACTAGTCGTCTTGGAGGAAATTCATCTAATGAGGTATAAACATGTTCGTAGTTACAGGAATTGAAACACCTTAGAAATACTATGAGTTTCTTCCAGACTAAAAATGGTACAAAGACTTAATAAAAAGGGTTGTTGAGATGGTTCTTCCATCTTTGCGAGTGCTGATGCAAATGTCATCGTCTTGGTGATATAATTTCGGTGTATATATCGTTGACCAGCTTTATGATCTCATATGTTACCATATCTAAGTATAAGAGTAATTATGACTTGTCCATATAAGTTACTCTAAGCCTAAGTTCTCTCACATATCCATTGCTTCCCTAGTTCCACTCTAGTACCAAATCCTGAATAATGTCTCCAATAGATTGTTGGCTTAGTTTAAAACAAGAAGAACAGCAAAGTCATTGTCTCAAGCCTTTATTGTTTAATACAGGGTGTTTTTCGTCTATTTTTTGGGGCATCGTTTGATGGTTGCATTTTTTTTGCCTTTTTTCGTGATTCATGATTCTTTGTTCGTGGTATTTCGTAGTTTGTTTATGAGATCTAGAATTTTTACAGATCTCGATATTTGTGGTTGATAGTCGTTGGTGGTTGTGAGATCTAGGATATCTATAGATTTTCGTTGGTTGTTTGTTGTTTGTTGTGGTTCGTTGTGAGATCTAAGGTTCTAGGAATTTCGTCTTTCTGTTGCATCTGCAAGTATGGTGGGGACCGAACCTTCTGGCGAGGTTAATAATGCTCGTAGTGGTGGCGGAGGTGGTCCTCCTTTTACTATTATTCATAATGACGAATTGGAAAAATTGATTACAGCGGTGAAACTCAATGGTGCGAACTACCTTGTTTGGTTCATGTCTATCAAAGTAGTGTTGAGGGCGAAGAAGTTGAAGTTTTTGACGGAAGGATCTCCACCTAAACGTTCGCTCAGTATGATGATTGGATGAGTGTTTATGCATATGTTATGCCATGGTTGTGGCATAGTATGACGCCAGACATCACCTAATATTCAGTGGTATAAATCCTCTAAATAGATTTGGGCATCTCTGGAAGAATCATATTCGCAGAAGCAGAATGTTGCCCGTATCTATGAGTTATACGAGTTATTGTTTAATACAAAGCATAATGGAAAGCATGTGAATGAATATCTGGTTTCAAAGAAGGCTTTGTGGAAGGAACTCTTACAATATCATCTTGTTACTACTGATTTGGAGGAAACTCAGCGACAAAAGGAAAAATTTCATGTTTTACTTATCCTAGCTGGCTTGGATTTTGTGCTCGAACTTTATAAGGCTCAGATCCTTACTGGAAGACAGTTACCTATGACATATACTTTCTCCCGTCTCAATCGTTCATTTTTAGGACAGAGTTCTGTAGTGCCAAGTAATGACTTTTCTGTCTTAGTTACTAGTGATGCTGGTCGTTGTGGTAGACGTATGGTGGTAGAGATAGTGTTCGTAGTTTTGGTCGAGGAGGTGCTTGTGGTGGTAGGGAGTGGTGGCGGTGGTGCCCATGGTCAACGACGAAAGTGTAACTATTGTGGAATCCTTGGTCAAATCGGAGACTACTTTTGGGACAAGTGGGATAAACCAGAATATGCACATTAAGTGCATAATAAAAATATGCAGTCCCATATCACCTCTTCTGCTCCTAGAGATGATACTTCCGGTTTCAATCAGACTTCAACTTCCAATACTACATCTCCATTTAAACAAATCTTCCAGAAGTTGAACGCGCTTGCTAGTACTACCTCCCAACCTACTGCAACAATGATACATGTATGTAATCATGCTTGTGTGGCAACCCAGTCACCATCTACTTCTTGGGTCATCGACTAAGGAGCAAATTCTCACATGTCTGGTATAAACTCTCTTTCATAATCGTAGTCCTATGAAACATAATATTATCTGGCTAATGGGTCTACTTGTTCTGTGCTTGGAAAATGTGTCAATCACTGTCATTATTTGATTCATTATATGTGGCTAATTTTTTTTTCAATTTGCTATCTGTGAGCCAGTTAACCTCATCTCTTCAATGTTATGTAACATTTTTTTTCCAACTCGTGTTTTTAAGGATCTCGGGACGAAAAAGATGATTGGTTCGGGACATGAAAGAGATGGATTGTATTACTTGGATTTTTCTGAAAGGCCTTTATTTCAGTTTCTACTTCGTTCGGGTTATCCGTCTTTAGCTAAGTTGTTCCTAGTTTGAGTCATATTTTTGTCCTTAAATGTAAGACTTGTCACTTAGACAAGCATCACCCTAGTTCTTTTCTTCGTCGTACTGAGAGTCGTCAGTTGTAGTCTTTGAACTTGTTCATTCTGATATTTGGGGTTCGTCTAGAGTCAAAAGTTCGAAAGGATTTCAGTATTTTGTTATTTTTATTTATGATTATTTCAGAATGATTTGGTGTTATTTAATGAAAGAAAGAGATGAGTTTCCAAATGTATTATCCATATTTTATAATGAAGTCTATATTCAGTTTGATAAACGTATCAAAATTCTTCTGTAAACACTTTCTGTGTTGATCATGACATGATTTATCAAACCAGCTGTGTCCACATACACCACACCTCTCAACAAAATGGTGTAGCAGAACGCAAACATCGACATGTTTTAGATGTGATTCGAATTCTTATATTCAATATGCATGTCCCTAATCAATATTGGACATATGTCGTTCTTACTGCATGTTATCTAATGAATAGCATGCTAGCATCTGTATTAAATAACTAAGTTTCATTCTCCATGTTACATGCAGATGTCACTCATTTGTTCTTACCTCCTCGAGTTTTAGGTCTATTTTGTTCACAACTTGCAATCTAATCAAGACAAGTTGACTCATCGATATCTGAAGTGTCTTTTTTGGTTATACTCGTACTAAAAAAGGTTATCGTTGTTACAGTCACAGTCACGTAAATATTATGTCAGTGCATATGTTATCTTCTTTGAGTCTACCTCTTTCTTTCTCTCAGGAGACTGTCTTCTTTAATTTCCACCAGATTTGGTATCTTTTATACAACTTTCGGTCATTTTTGAATTAATTTATGTCTCCATTCCTCCTTTACAGGTTTATCAGAGCTCCAAGGACAGTCCAGTTGTTCTGCAAAATTCAACTCTCAACCAATCAACTTTTGTGCTTGCGATTTTTGTTGCCATTACCATAGATCCATGTGATATTCCTATTGTTCTCAGAATAAGTAAACCCATTTGTACCATAATGAACAAGTATCACATCTCTAATTATGTTTTTTTACACCGTGTTTCTTTATCTTTCATGCATTTGCTATTTCATTTGTCTTCCATTTCCATTTTCAAACATATAAGCAGAGGCTATGTCATCTTCTGGTTGGAAAAGTGCAATGGATGAGGAAATGTGTACTTTACATCAAATCAGACTTGGCATCTTATATTACTATCTGTTGGAAAGTAACAGTAGGTTGTAGATGGGTGTACACTGTTAAGTATCATCCGAATGGTTCAGTTGAGCGTCTCAAGATGCGGTTGGTTGCAAAAGGGTATACTCAGACATATGGTGTAAATTATTTAGAGACTTTCTCTCCGGTGGCTCGGCTGAATTCAGTTGTATTCTTATCTTTGTGGCAATTTATTGCCAATTGGCTATGTATAAGCTAGACATAAAAATGTTCTTGCCTGGTGACTTACATGAAGAGGTTTATATAGATCAACCAGGGTATATTGTGGCTGGAAGTGGAAAACTCGTATGTCGATTGAAGAAAATATTACATAGGTTGAAACAGTCACCTCGAGCTTGGTTTGACAATTTCAGTTATTCAGTATGAGTTTCGCGTACCACATTAGATCATCAGTATTTTGCCATTCTTCTTCAGTATATGTTATCATGTTGATTGTTTATGTTGATGATATCATTATGTTTGGGAGTGATCATGCTGGGATTCTAGACTTAAAGGCCTATCTTAGTCGTCAGTTTCATACTAAGGATTTGTGTCTTCTTTAATATTTTCTTGGAATCGAGGTTGCTCGATCTAAGAAGGGTGTGTATCTGCCCTAGCGCAAGTATGCCCTAGACTTGCTCTCAGAGATTGAAATGTCGGTGTATCGGCCAGTTGAGACTCTTATGGATTATTATGACAAGTTTGATGCTGACAGGAACGAATTATTTGAGGATGTTAGACATTATAGACGGTTTGTTGAAAAACTTATCTATCTTTTACACGACCAGACATCACCTATGCAGTTAGAGTAGTTAGTCAGTTTATGCATGCCCCTAAGCAACCACATTGAGAGACTATCTCTCGCATTGTACTTTTACTTGAGTGGTACATCTGGAAAGGGTTTGTTGTACAAATCTTTCCAGTTGTTTACGGTTTTGGGGTTCAGTGATGTTGATTGGATATACAGTTGCATTGATAGGAGGTCTATTTCTGGCTATTGTACATTTGTGGGTGACAATTTTGTAATGTGACGTAGTAAGAAGCAAAATTTTGTGGCTCGTTCTAGTACAGAGGTCGATTACCGTGTGATGGCTAATGCAGCTTCTGAGATGTGAGTGCAGTCTCTTTTTCATAAAATGGAGATTATGGTTCCTATCCCTATGGATGTATTGTGACAACCAATCGACAATTTTCATCACAAGTAATCTCGTGTTTCATCAGCACACTAAGCATATTGAGATGGATTGTCATTTTGTTCGTGTTTGTTGATGAAAATACATATTGTCACTCCATATGTTCGGTCTAAGGATTACTTAGGTGATATTCTCACCAAACCATTTGCTCATGGTCCATTTTTTGATTTATGTAATAAGCTGGACACGTCTGATCTATATGCTCCAGCTTGAGGGAGGGTATTAGAGTTATTATTGTTATTTATCTGATGTTGGTACAATAAAGTAATTGTTGGTATATTTATCATCATGCATATTAAATAAATATACATGACGTGCAACCTAAGGATTAAGCTCTTGTATTTTGTTTTCTCATATCTCTCTGCTCCTCCTCTCTTTCTCTCCTCTCTAAACTTCACTAACTCTTCTCCTGCCATATCTATTTAGGACATCATTCGCTATGACCTTAGAAACTAATTGCCTCAATCCATGTTCTTATTGTACTTTTAGTTTTGGCAGCTACTAACTAGAAGGATCCTTGCTGCTAAATGGTGCATCTGTGTTGGATATGATCTAGGAAGCACAAACACTCCAAAATATGGATCGTGTCGTGTCGGACATGTATCGGGTACCCTGGACACTCAAAAAATCACTAGGACACACCAAAATAGGTGACGTGTCCCATCTCGCCGTTTCCTTACCGTGTTGTCTCGTGGCTGTGTCCGTTCAACGTAGGACATGACCAAATATGACAAATTTTCTATCTTATGTCAATTAAAGTTGCTTTAACTTAGTACACTTATTTGATATTTCTTGTTATATTTGCATTCATGTCGACGTTTTCATTTGATGGATGCCGTTTATTCTCACTATTTGGCTTAATGTGTCATAGAGACAATCAATTCACTATAAAAAAAACTTACCATGTCGCCTCTTTGTCTAAACTCTTTCTGTTCTAGGAAAACTTGGAAGGTGCTCTTTGGTTGCATGAGCTTAAACTAAAATAAAGGGTTGGTAAGTCCTACCTGCCAACTGGTCTATGTAGGAATTCCACACCAAAATAGAGGGTTGATGTATGGTTGGTACTTAATCACAAAAATGTTGTCAATTCTTGTATGGAGCTTTCTTATGTTCTATATCACCCCATTTTGATGGAAAATGCTCGGATGGTGACCAACATTCTCATTTGGACGGTGCTCATCTTTGCTTAGGTGTTGATTAATTGACAAACATTCTGATTCATAAAGGAAGGGCTGTGGTGGTGGAGTACTATCCAGGAACATCACTCCATATAACATTTTTACCAATTCGACTTCACACTGTCGGGTAGAAACAGAATCAAATCGAAGCTAAATATAGACGATCACACCTTCAGTAGCAAGGAATCACCACTGAGGCTAGATGTAGACAATCTCACACAGGGTGTAACAACTTGATTACATCCAGGCTAAGGAGAAGGTTATCACATACATGAATAATCTCTCAACTTTTATTCATAAACCCATAATAAAATTACAAATGTTGATGCCATATTATAGGATTATGTAGGAGAGTTCACATCCAAATCTAAACATTTAAAAGATAAAAACAACAGTGACTAATCCTATCCAAAACAACTAAGGATAGAGATAAAATTGAAATAAAGATAAATCCTATCCAAATGTAGATCTAACTTTAAATTTGGATTTAAAATTTGATACTAGTTCTACAAAGAAAACCCAATTGCCTTGTCATGCATCAGGTGGTCATATAGACTTCTTATAAAATTTCTTTCAAGGGTACTCCTATAGTCACATCACACCTTAAAAAGAGCATTTTCTTTGACCTTTCTGCTTTAATTTTATATTAATATCTTGCCATCTGGTAAATGGTGGATCATTACTAAGAAATAGTATCGCACTTCATGGCCATTATTGTGGAGAGCTGAGTTTTACTGAAGTAGATTTCACATGTTATTCACTAATTCTAAGTCCTTCAAATTCTGAAGCTTCTTGTAGCATCTCATTGTATATAAATTAACCATTCTCTGGTATAACTTACTGAAACAACTTCATTCTCCTGTATACTCATGAACCTTGTCGCTAGTTGCATACTATGTTCATTTGTAACTATATTACTATAGTAAGAATAGTTAATGGCCAAACTCAGACACTTTAACTTTTGATGTAAGCCTGTGACAATAGGAAGTTGGTTGTTACCTCCTACACTTGTCTCCTAGTTGCAACTTCATTATAAATGTTGTTTAATCACCTCATTCTAACTAGTAGACTTGCCTTAGTGTTAAGATTTACTACATCATCTCTTTGGAATCCTACTTGCACCTTTAAAACCCACAACTTCCATCTCTTTGCAACCCTACCATATGCCTTCTTAATCAATAAAACCGTACTTCATATTTTCTTTTTAATCAATTTCCTAAGAAAGTAGCTTCTATTCTAGACCTCCTTAGCATAGATCTAAATAAAGGGCGTCCCAGTAACATGAGGCTTCTGCTTACGCAGGGTCTATAGAGAGTCAAGATGTATGCAGCTACCGTATATATGAGAGGTTGTTTCCATGACTTGAATCCAGGATGCAAGCAAGAAATCATACCGTCGCACTATGCAAGACCCTCTTAGCATAAATCTAATTGATTCTTATTAGATGATTATGCTATCGTTTCACTCATTACACGTCATTGCATATGATATGCAAAGCAGTCTCAAATATTTTCATTTTGTCTTATCCTAATTTGAGGCTATCTTAACTTCCTTAGTGTTCGCAAATCTCTTCTAGTTTATTCTTAAACGACAACAATGTTGTACAAATAATAGAGTACTCCGACTCACCCCTTCATCCATCTCACTTTAAATACTTGAATAATATCATCCAAAATCTTTCTATATGATGATCACTAAATCTATTAAGAAAAATACCGCCCATACTTGTGGGTCATAAATGTGTGGGTAGCTCCTCGCCTCCTCGGTTACTTTAGAGGGTGGTTGGTTCGCTATAAAAGGAAATATACAACATTTGTTGAACTATTTATGCCAATTTCAGTGTTTGGTTTGATATAAATGATGAAATTGGTACAACAAATGTTATATCATTTTCTCTAACTACCATAACAAATGTTGTGACCAAAATGGTGGCAACTCCGGTTACGGCAACATTTGCAAGATTTGCTGTTCATTTGTTGTTTTACTTGTTTTTAGACAAAATACCTCCCTAAAATTTGAATGGAATAATATTAGGATGTATGAACGTGAAAATTTTTATGGATACATTGTAGCATGTTGATCTTTAGCACGTCGAATAATTGTGTCGACTCGTCATTTTCATATTTCTCTTAATTTTTTTTTCTTGCTAAATGATCGGGAAAGAGGCCAAAAGCTCGATATGGGTGGGGGGGTGAGTATTGGCTAGGACATGCCAAAAACTATATGGTAAAACGATATGATAGCCTATACGTATGCTATCAGTTGATACTGCAGAGCTTGTCCGATATACACGACCAAACCCGTTTATTTCTCACTCTTCGCATTTCTTTCACTCGTGTGCATCTGTTATGTGCCCTGGACGTCAATCTTACGGCTACTCAATCTTACTACAATATCCACAAAATGAGTTTGCATTGGCAAGACCTTGTTTATCTATCGACTTGAATTCTCACTTGTTAAGCGGGGACAAAAGACAGCGAACGTCATGCTGACCTCAACACCTTACTGGCACATTTGTAGTGAGCAGTGACCTCAAAGAGACCTGGTCAACTGATCCACTTTTCTTTCACGTGCTTGTGGCCCTATACAAGGATTTCAGTGACGACGTTCGATGATGGACCCCCTCTTGATAACTTCTACTATTCAACATTTATTTTCTTTATTTAATCTCCTATGTTTTGGCAATTTTTTTTTGTACTTTTCCTTCTATTTGATGGAACTTCTATTATTTTTTGTTTTAAGCAAGGTTCACAGGATAAGTATCAGACCTTTTCTATAAGTATCGGTATCGACACTATCGGCGGTTTTGGATCAAAGTATCGGAAATTTTGGTATCATAAAAGAAATAATTGAAAATAAATTTTTAAATATTTAGAAAAATATTATATACATTAGACATAATTTAAGTATTTTTGTATTACTTTTAATAGTTTTAAAATTGAATAAAATAATAGTCACTCTTCCTTATTGATTTACCTGCGATATATAACGTTTGTTCATTTACAACCTTACTATTATACACCTTTGTTGATTTTTTTAAAAAATTTCTTTGCCAAATTGACTGAAAAAGAAAGCCTCAACGTCGGCATCAGTTAGTATCAATAGCGGCCTGTTACGGACTTAGTGTTTTGCCTATACTTTGACCCGTGTGACGCACAAGCTTCCTCCTCGAGACCCGTACAAGCCTTCTCCCAAATGAAGAGAGAGTAGTGGATCAAGAGTGGAACTTGAAAGACTTTTATTATATTAAAAAAAGCTTACAAGTTTCGGTGGTGAGGAGCAAACGAGCCTCCCCCTTATGTATAGTGCCTCTAAGGCTCTTACAAGAAGCTTATGGAATATGAATATTTTAGGGATTATTCTAGGAATTATTCTATATCTTAAGAATATTTCTATACATATTCTTGCCAAATAATTAAAAAGGAAGCCTCTACAAAAGAAAGATGCGGAGATCTCGGTGGGCCACAAAATATTGTGCGTGGCACTCTCCTACATGTTTCGTCGATGTCCTTGTCGATGGGTGCACTGAGTCTCGGAACGACTTCGTAGGCATGGTCGTTGTGCGTTTTTTTTTCGTGCTTTTTGTGCGGTCCTTCCCAGACTTGCCTAATCCTTCCCAGACTTGCCTATCTTTCCCATAAGATTGGAAGCAAAATGATTTGCCTCATCATTTTTCACTATGGTATGTGCCCTCCTCAGCACATAAAGAGGCTTGAGCGGGCTATCAGATCGTTGATCCACCTCATCTCGTGGTGCACATAGTTCTCCATACCTCTGTGCATGCGAGTCCTATTGTAGCTCCGTCGACTCGAACGTCCACCACGATCCTTGAGCGACTCCTTACGTGAACCACTCTACTTTGTCGCCTCTGCCTCCTTGCAGTTCACAACACGTTTCTTCTGACTTGTGCCCAGCTTGGTAGCACGATCCACCTCCCTCCACGAAACTAACTCTTCGGGACACCCTTTGCAACACCCTTGGTCTCACTTGGAAGATCTTCTCCTCGAAGTCCTCCTTTATCTCGAGCACCGCTAAGTAGGCCGTCTCCTTTTTGCTATCCTTTTTGAGCTGAATGATGGAGATAGCTTTCTCCTTTGATGGTTCGTCTCGTGCAACTTTTACCATGTATGACGAACCTTCTTCCATGAAGTTGACGACTCTTAAGTGGGGCATCAGAACCGTCTTTGCCGCGAGCTCCCTGCTCGGAGTTATGAGTGGTGCTCGTGTCAACCAACGTTCGTGTACTCATGACATTGATCCTCACGTCAACGTACGCGAGCTCCCTGCTCGGAGTTTTCGACACAAAGGACTTGGTCTTGATGGCATTGAGTAAGCGCAATGCTTCCATGTGCGCTCCCACTTCGTACTCTCGTCCTCCACCTCCTCGCTTCGAACGACATTGTCATGCATGCTCCTGTTATGGCAATTCCGAGCATAGTAATTTCTCCAAATATGAAGCACGAAACTACTCGTTCAGGGTAGACCTTTTCGTGCTTCTTTCCCTCGACCAGACCCTCCTTAGAAGAGCTCTCCTGCTCTCCTCATATTCTCCTTGGTGGACTTTGGCTTGACCTTGACATCGTTATTGTCCCACATATACTCGACGAGCCTCTTGATAGCTGCCACGACGGCGTTCAAGTCTCCCACCCTCTGTCGTTGCAATTCTTGAGCTGCCCACGGTTGAAGTCCATAGAGGAAGAAGAACAACCGATCCTCCTTGCCCATGCTAGATATCGCGAGTATCAAGCATGTGAATAGGAATATTCCATGAATAGGAATATCCCACATGTACTCGACGAGCCTCTTGACAGCTGCCACGACGACGTTCAAGTCTCCCACCCTCTGTTTAAGGCTTACAAAAAGCTTCTGGAATAGGAATATTCCATGAATTATTTTAGGAAATATTCTAGGAATTGTTCTATATCTACATTATTCTTAATGCCAAATAATTAAAAAGGAAGTCTCTAGAAAGGAAATATGCGGAGATCTCGATGGGCCACAAATATTGTGCGTGACAGGTCGGTATCGGATTGGAACATGTTAAAATGTATTGGTATTGGCCGATACTGCAAACTATGGTTTTAAGTCCTTACCTAGTTGGTAATGGAGACTTATTTTGTCCTTATACTCTTTATATGGAACCTCTATTTGTTTTATGCTATTTGTTATGCTTGTTTTGGATTTTTGAATGGTAATGTCTTATCAGGTAGGTGTTTCTTTCGGCATAAATTATCAATGATGTGGATCATTATTATGTTGGTTATTTGCAGATGGTCTGTTACATCTTGGTTACATGAACAGACCTTATGTTTGATTCTATAAGCAACATCTTGCTTCATATTCTTTACCATCTTTGTTTTCCTTTGTAATGTTGTCTTATCTTTTTATTGTGAATTATGTACAGTGTAGGACTTCTTACACTCTTACTTAATGGTTGACATACTAAGAAAATTATATAGGCTTATATATAGCCTAGGCCTTTTGGCCTTTGCCGCCTCACTCCGTGTTGCCGTCTTGACAAGCTTGATTGGAAATCAAATTAGCCTTTTCTTTATTTGATTCTATTTTGCAAAATAAAAGTTACCTTGTTCAGTAGCAAGAAGTGGTTCAGTTACACAGGTTTTGTTGTTAACCTAATAGATCCTGATATCATGTCAGCTTTTGCAGATGATGTGCCTGATATTTTCTGAGCACAATCCATAAAATGCTCAATATAGTATGCAGAGACCTTGTTTCTGAGTTTATGATCAAATCATGTGGGGAATACTGCCATACACACCACATACATTTTGATGAGTAGATTCAGATTCAGTAGCTACTTGATCATTACATAGATGCCTTTTTTTTTTTAATAAAATCAAATCAAAGAAGTATGTTTACTGCAATATGATGGTACACTCTTGTGATAATTTTCCTTTAGAACCTTGGGAACAGCATATGCTGTTACTACAAAGTGAGATTATATATTTGAATCTTATAGCAAGGCTTATTTAGTTTAGAAAAAGTAAATCTGGGAGAGAATCTTTAAGTTTTTAATGTGACCTACTTCCTAGTTGAATGGCATGAAATAACGTTGCCTTAAAGATGAAGTACAGGTAGGCAACTCTAGAGGGGGGTGAATAGAGTTTATAGCAAAATTGATCAATTAAAAATTTAAACTCTCTTCACCAACTAAATAATCAGAGTAAAAGAAATGCGAAAATAAATAGTAGAGAGCAAGCACAGCACACAAGATTTTTAACCTGGTTTCCCTCGTGGAGGACTAGTCCAGGCCTGAGAACTCTAGCTCAGGATTGAAATCCACTATTTGTGAAATAGGATTACAACCACGTGCCTTTTCACAGAAGAGCACGCCAAACTTCTTTCAATGATCGCTTTGGCGAAACTTGGACTTTTCCAAGTGACTTACAACTTCTTGCACTTCAAACTTCTAGCTGGATCGTACCGAGCAACTTGGACGGTTGGAAAGTTTGAATGCTAAGTGGATGGGAAGGTAAGGCTCTTGAATATATAGGCTATGTAAGAGAAGAAGAAGAGAAGAGTGGATGGTTTCAAATGAGAGAAACCAAGGCCTATTTATAGGGTTCGGGGTAGGCAGAATTCGGCCATAATTCGGTATAAATAATTCAAATTTTTGGCCGTTGGACAACTAGCAGTGATCAAGACCTAAAAATCAGCATCCTGAATTTTAGGGGACCGAGTTCGGCCCGAACTCTGTCTTCTATGGACAAAATGTTCTTTTGTGGGCTTTGGATGAATGGGTTGATTGGAATTTGTGCTAAGTAAACCTATAAAGCTATGACTAGCCCAAAGTTGCTCAGTATGACCCAACGTACATCATCCTATACTCGAGAATAATAAAAATACAGACTCCAGTACACAAAATAGTAAAACTCCAAACAATTGTGATCTTGAACCAATGAGCTGAGTAGATTGAGTTCGAGCTTGATGTGTCAAATTGGACTATGACAAATATTGTTTTGTTAATTTTCAAGATTAGGTTGACTGTGATCCGGTTTGGGTCAACAATCTCCCCCATTTTGATAATTGACAAAACATGATATTTGTATGTCTCAATATTCATACCTGGACACATTATGGCTCCTTCGTACTTGAACAATCGTACTTCCCCGTAAACTGATATTTCCTATAATTACTCATCCAAATATACATATCAAGGATACACAATTTATAGTGCTAATACATATAGCAATGGTCATAGTATCAAGACAAATATCAATGGTTCTCCCCCTTTTGACAATCAGCCAAAAATGGAGACAAAAGATATAAATAAAAACAAGATTGAAAATTAGAATTTTCAAATGAGGCAGGCTATAAATAAAATTTAACCATATAATAACTAAGGAGTTATGACATAAATCAATATGGTGAAGCTGCTATGGGGTAGCTGCAGGGGCCGGATCCCAGCTAGCGGTAGTCCGAAGACTAGTGCACCGTGTCGCTTAGGCTTTTACGCCTTGTTGTCAGAAGGATCCTTTCGGCTTGTACCCATAGCAAAGTCAGCATAGAGAATCGTGACATAATCGATAATTACGCAGGCCAATTTAATGTATAACCGTTTCATCTAAAATTCCTAATTCCCGACAAAGAAAATTGAATCGCTCCTCGGATAATGGTTTTGTAAAGAAATCGGCCAACTGATGAACAATGTCAATAAATTCTAAATTAATAGTGCCATTCTGTTGGTGATCACGCAAAAAGTGGTGACGAATTTAATGTGTTTCGTACGAGAGTGACAAATGGGGTTCTTAGTGAGATTTATAGCCTAGTGTTGTCACAAAATATAGGAATGTGCATAAAAGATAAGTTATAGTCTTCAAGGGTTTGCTTCATCCACAGAATTTGTGCACAACAGCGAACAACTGCGATATATTCAGCTTCTGTTGTGGATAGTGCGACAGAATTCTGCTTCTTGCTAAACCAAGAGACTAGAGCCTTTCCTAATAAATAACACGTGCCGCTTGTACTTTTACGGTCGACCTTGCATCCAGCGAAATCAGCATCAGAGTACCCAATGAGGTCAAATGATGTTGATTTGGGATACCATAGGCCCACTGTAACCGTACCCTTAAGGTATCGAAAGATACGCTTACAGCGGACATGTGTGATTCCTTAGGATTTGCTTGATATCTAGCACACAGGCAAACGCTAAACATAATATCAGGGCGACTAGCAGTCAAATAAAGTAGACTGCCTATCATACCTCGATACTTACGTTGATTAACAGGTTTGCCGCTTTCATCTGGTTCTAGTTTGGTTGTAGTAGCCATTGGGGTGCCGATTGGTTTGACGTTGTCAAGGTAAATTTCTTCAGCATGTCCTTTGTATACTTTGACTGACAGATGAAAGTTTATTTGATGTTTGTTTGACTTAGTCCAAGAAAGTAATTGAGCTCTCCCATCATGCTCATTTCAAACTCGGTCTGCATACACTTAGCAAAATCTTGACAGAGAGTTTCATCAGTAGAACCAAATATAATATCATTAACGTAAATTTGCACTAAGAGAATAGTGTCTTTGAAAGATTTTATAAAGAGTGTAGTGTCAACTTTCCTTTTGAAAAACCTTTTTCAAGCAAGAAATTGCTTAGCCGTTCATACCAAGCTCTAGGGACTTGTTTGAGGCCATATAGCGCTTTCTTGAGTTTGAAAACATGGTCAGAAAATTTGTGATTTTCAAAACCAGGGGGTTGTTTTACAAAAACTTCCTCCTTAATAAATCCATTCAAGAAAGCACTTTTCACATCCATTTGAAATAGTTTAAAGTTTTGAAAGTTAGCAAATGCACAAAGCATCCGAATGGATTCAAGTCTTGCAACAGGAGTATACGTCTCATCGTAGTCGATACCTTCCTCGTGGTTGTATCATTGAGCTACTAGACGAGCTTTGTTGCGTGTAACTGAACCATCTTCATTTACTTTGTTGCGAAAAATCCATTTCGTACCAATAATCGAATGATTAGCTGGCCTAGGAACGAGTTTCCAAACTTGGCTCCTCTCGAATTGGTTGAGTTCTTCTTGCATGGCAGAAATCCAAAACTCATCTAAAAGCTTCTAAAATATTTTTTGGCTCAATTTGTGAAATGAAGGCAGTACTAGCAATGTAGTCTCTTAGTGATGATCTAGTACTTACTCCGCGTGAAACCTCACCTATAACCAAGTTTTCTGGATGTGACGACTTGAAAGAGAATTTCTTTGCAACCTCCAGAGAATTGGGTTCAGTGGTGGTATTCATTGAAGTAGAAGTTGATGGCTAACATCATCATCAAGAGTAGTTGCTATACTGTTATCCTCATCAAAAGTCACATTGGTAGACTCCTCCACAATTAATGAGCGTTTGTTGAACACTCTATATCCCTTGTTCTTGGCCGCATAGCCAAGGAAAATACCATCGTCAGCTTTGGCATCAAATTTGTCTAAGTTGTCTTTGGTGTTAAGGATAAAACATCGACAACCGAAAACTCTAAAATATGAAACGTTTGGAGTTTTCCAAACCAAAGCTCATAGGATGTTTTCTTCGTAATAGGACGATGAGCACCCTATTTAAAATATGGCACGCTGTACTGACAGCTTCAGCCCAAAAATATTTCGGAAGAGAATTTATTTAACATGACTCTAGCCATATCGCCAAGAGTCCTATTCTTCGCTCACGACACCATTTTGTTGAGGAGTTCTTGGACAAGAAAACTCATGATTAAAACCATTTAAATCACAAAACTTTTCAAAATCAGTATTTTCGAATTCGCCTCCATGATCACTTCGGATTCGAGTAATCATGTAGCCTTTTTCGTTTTGAACCTTTTTAGCAAAAATCTTGAAAACAGAAATGGCATCAATTTTGTTTGTAAGAAAGAAAACCCAAGTAAATCTAGAAAAGTCATCTACTATAACAAAAGCGTAGAATTTTCCACCAAGACTGGCTACTCTACTAGGACCGAATAAATCCATATGAAGTAATTGCAAGGGTCTAGTAGTACTTACAGAGTTTATGGAATGAAATGAGGACTTGGTTGCCTTATTCAACTCACATTCGGCACATACCGTGTCCTTTTTGAATATGATGTCGGGCAAGCCTCTAACTAGCTTCTTAGTCGATAGCCTGGATATAGTATCCATATTGGCATGACCAAGACGCTGGTGCCACAGTAATCTCTCATCCTTGTGAGCATAGAGACATCTTCCTGCACTGTTAGTATCTCTAGATAGATAGAAAATGTAAATGTTATCCTCTCTCATCCCTTCAAAAGCGATGTCTCCTGTTGACCTATCATAAATATAGCATTTATTTTGTCCAAAGTTAATATCATATCCATGATCAGCAAGATGACTAATGCTGAGCAGGTTATGCTTTAACTCGTCACTAGGCAGACATCCTTTATTACAGGAGAAGGAGGATGACCAATAGTACCATTACCTATAATATACCCTTTTAGGTTGTTGCCGAAGGATACATATCCTTCTCTCTTCATCGATAGTGATGCGAAAAGATTTGCGTCTCCCGTCATATGCCACGAGCATCCACTATCGAGAATCCACTTGCTTTTAGTTGAGGAGGGAAGGTCCACCTACATCAAGAGTAGATGTGACCTTTGGTACCCATGTTCTTGAGGGTCCTGAAAAGTTAGTTTTTGGCATCCATGCATATATTCATGTCTACTAATCTCCTAACTCTACATTGTGGTGAGATGTGTCCATGTAATCCACAATAGGTACAAATAGCATTCCTATTTATGTTAGGAGCATGTTGATGATGTCTATATGTAGCATGATAAGAGTGGTGTGGAGTAGCATGATGATGATGACTATATGTGGCTGCAGGATGATGATTATATCTATATGCAGTATGGTGGTGATTTTGTTTGTGTGCAACATAGTGATGATTATATCTATGTGTAGCATGGTGGTTATGTGTCATATTAGACTGATAGTTATGAGAATAATTTTACGTGCATGTGGTTTGTGTGCTTTATGGAAGTGAGTGTACATGTATGCATGTTTGCGTGCTGCATGTGGATGACGTGTTTGACTGTTTGAGTAGTGTTGTGCCTTGTGTGTCTCATGTGATTGGGTTTGAGGTTGAGCAACCTGTTTTCCCAATCTAGTATCTAATTTCTTAGAGGCAGCTTGTAGTTCATTAATCTTACCATTCAAACCATAAATTTTAGTAATAGAGATCTTGTGTCTATTCTTTTCTTCAGCAAGCTCAGTGTTGAGTGCTGTGATCTCTTGTGTTTGCTTTTCAATAGCTTCTGCATCATGTAGGCTTAATTTAAGCTTAGACACCTCATTTGTGACTTCCGTGGGTGAAATGTCTCTAATATTATCAAGCAATGAAGAGAGTCTTTGAATCTCGACTTCATAACTTTTGATCTTTCTTGGCATGTTTATATTTACCAATGACTTTCTTGTGGTCATTGAGTAAATCATTGAATGCATACCAAGTTCATCAAAAGTGAAATCATCGAGAGTTTCGCTAGTTATCTTGTCGGATGTTGCCATTAGGCATACATTGACAGTGTCTTGAGGAGAGTCTTTTTCTTCCTCGGAGTCACTAGCTTCGCTTTCATGCCAAATGCTTGTGTTGGCATATTTTCTTGAGAATGCCTTCTTGTATGGTTTCTCATATCGGTTGCTCTTCTTTGCGAATGGACAGTCTTTTCGGACGTGTCCAGTCTTCTTGCTGCCGTAGCATGTTGGCTCTTATTCGTCATCTTCTTGTGGTTCCTTCTTTCTTCGATTGAAGCGAAGAAATTTTTTGAAGTTGCGGACGAGGAGAGCTTGATCATCACCTTCCGAGTTGTCGTCATCCGTCTCTTGATAATCATCCCTTCGACGGTGAACTTTAAGGGCAATCTCCTTTGCCTTAGGAGCAGGCTCTTCGAAGTCTTTGAGGTCAAGCTCATGAGTCATCAGCTTTTCCATCAAAGTCTCCATGGACATTGTAGTGAGATCATTTCCTTCTATGATGGCTGTCACCTTAGGGTTCCAAATTTTTGGTAGCCCCCTAAGTATCTTGCGGATCTTCTCGTGATTTGTATATTGTTTGCCGAGAGAAGACAAGGGGTTGATGATGTCGAGGAATCTTGTAATCATTTGTGTGATCGTCTCGTTTGGCTTCATCTTGAATGCCTCATATTCTTGAGTGAGACGACTTATTTTTGATTCCTTGACTTGGATGGTTCCTTCATGTGTCACTTCTAGAAGTCTCCATACTTCGTGAGAGGTGGTGCATGTTGAGACCCTGTTAAACTCATTCCTGTCTATTGCACAAAATAAAGCATTAATAGCTCTCGCGTCTAGACTCGCCTGTTTCTTCTCCTCGTCAGAATATTTGTCGTGGGGTTTCTCAACGAGATCACCATTAACAACTATCCTGGCGGGCTTTTTGTAACCATCGTGACAATGGTCCACAGGTCGAAGTCTAGCGACTTGAGATAAAAATTCATCCTTGTTTTCCAATAGGTGTAGTTTGTTCCATCAAATAGGGGAGGCCTATGAGTGGACTGCCCTTCACCGTGATTGGAAAACATAGGTTGAGTGGTTGCCATGGATCAGCTCTAGGATGTTAGTCCTTGATAAGAGAACAGAGCTCTGATACCAATTGAAGTACATGTAGGCAACTCTAGAGGGGGGTGAATAGAGTTTATAGCAAAAATGATCAATTAAAATTTAAAATCTCTTCACCAACTAAATAATCAGAGTAAAAGAAATGCGGAAATAAATAGTAGAGAGCAAGCACAGCACAGCAAGATTTTTAACCTGGTTTCCCTCGTGGAGGACTAGTCCAGGCCTGAGAACTCTAGCTCAGGATTGAAATCCACTATTTGTGAAATAGGGTTACAACCACGTGCCTTTTCACAGAAGAGCACGCCAAACTTCTTTCAATGATCGCTTTGGCGAAACTTGGACTTTTCCAAGTGACTTACAACTTCTTGCACTTCAAACTTCTAGCTGGATCGTACCGAGCCACTTGGACGGTTGGGAAGTTTGAATGCTAAGTGGATGGGAATGTAAGGCTCTTGAATATATAGGCTATGTAAGAGAAGAAGAAGAGGAGTGGATGGTTTCAAATGAGAGAAACCAAGGCCTATTTATAGGGTTCGGGGTAGGCAGAATTCGGCCATAATTCGGTATAAATAATTCAAATTTTTGGCCGTTGGACAACTAGCAGTGATCAAGACCTAAAAATCAGCATCCTGAATTTTAGGGGACCGAGTTCGGCCCGAACTCTGTGGGAGGCAGAGTTCGGCCCGAACTCTGTCTTCTATGGACAGAATGTTCTTTTGTGGGCTTTGGATGAATGGGTTGATTGGAATTTGGACTAAGTAAACCTATAAAGCTATGGCTAGCCCAAAGTTGCTCAGTATGACCCAACGTACATCATCCTATACTCAAGAATAATAAAAATACAGACTCCAGTATACACAAATAGTAAAACTCCAACAGTTGTGATCTTGAACCAATGAGCTGAGTAGATTGAGTTCGAGCTTGATGTGTCAAATTGTACTATGACAAATATTGTTTTGTTAATTTTCAAGATTAGGTTGACTGTGATCCGGTTTGGGTCAACAAAAGATACAGAAAAAAGAATGTCTACTTGATGAAATGGAAGAAGGCTCGTGCTAGGTACTCAAACCAAATTCCTTTCGTATTATAACATTACTTTTAGATGTAGATTGAAATACAACTATTTAAGAAAATCCCTAAATATTGTGAAGATGGACGGGAGATCATATCATGTAAGAATATCCGACTTCTTAAATAATGAAGCTACTGTAGAGTTATCTGTTGCTGTTAGCTTGAAGTAAATAGGAGATCATATGAACTATGAAGCATGTAATTTGTTGCTAATGGAGAAAGCACAAAACATACCAATGATTAATTAAGAATGGGTGAGTTGATATCAAGATACCCATAGCTTTCATGCATGGTGTGCAATATCTACTGATACCATTACCTATCAGCCGCATCATAATTGGCATATCCTGATCCGTTACTAACCCTACCGGTGCTGGTTGATACTGGCTGATAACGACATTGGGCTCTGTTTACTGATCAATTTAGTAAAGAAAAAAATATTAAAAGATAAAAGAGAAGTATGGGAAGAAAAAGTGCTGACATAATAGTTCGGTCATGTCGGAGAAACATACGATAATGTAAGATTCCTTATCAACAAAGTGTAACCATTTCTAGTTTGTCGAATTTTATTATTTGTAAAATTATGTCCTTATCCACATCCATGCCCGTATTCGTGCAACATGGCTGATGACTATTCTAGCAATTTTTTGTTGTTATTGTTGTTGTTATTTGTAGAGTTGGAAAATAATGAATGATTATTATTAATGAGAGACTACATATATAGGAGAGGCTAGCCTCCTTTCCTATTACTCTAAGCAATGTGGGACTAAAGTCCATTAACCAATAACTCTAATATAACACTTAACACCCTCCCTCAAGCTGGAGCATAGATGTCAATCATACCCAGCTTGTTACATAAAAATTGAACCCGAGGACCCAAATGAGGCTTTGTGAAGATGTCAGCTATCTGGTCGCCGGTCCTCACATGTTTAAACTTTATCACTCCCTTTGTATATTCATCACGAACAAAGTGGATGTCAATTTCAATATGCTTTATCCGTTCATGAAATATTGGGTTTGTGGCAATGTGAATAGCAGATTGGTTACCACACCATAGATCTGCTGCTTGAGATCCTGCGTCTTCTCCCAGTTCTTGTAAGAGATGCTTCATATATAATATCTCTGACGTGCCATGAGCAATAGCTCGATATTCTGCTTCTGAGCTTGAGCGTGCTATCACACTCTGCTTCTTGCTCTTCCATGACACTAGATTTCTGCCAATAAATACTGAATAGCCAGATGTAGATCGTCTATTTGTCAGACTTGCTCCCCAGTCAGCATCATAAAACACTCAATGCGAGTGTGTCCATTATTCTCCATTCGAATTTCTTTTCCTGGGTTCTTGACTAGATAACACAGAATTCTGAGAACTGCTGCCAGTGTGGAACTCTTGGAGAAGCCATAAATCTACTTGCAACACTCACTGCAAAAGAAATGTCCGGACGAGTCATGACCGCAAGTAGTTGAGTTTTCCAACTACTCGACAATACTGATCTGATTGGTCATCATGACCCATTCGTCTGGAAGTAACTTTGTCCTGGATCTATAGGTGAGATTGCTCCCTTGGCTTGCATCATGCCTGCATCATTTAGTATGTCCAGCACATACTTTCTTTGGGACATTACAATGTCCCGTTTATCCTATGTGATCTCAATGCCCAAGAAATAGTTCAAGGACCCCATATCCTTGGTTTGAAATTATTCTCCCAGAAACTTCTTGAGGCCTGCAATACCCTGGCTGTCGTCTCCCGTGATTACAATATCATCAACGTAGACACCAAGGAGTATTCTTCCAGCAGATGTGTCGATAGAAGATTGAATGGTCTTTCTTTGATTGACACATGCCAAACTGAGTAACAACATGTGTAAATCGACCAAGCCATGCACGAGGTGATTGTTTTAGGCCATAGAGGCCTTTCGTAAATGACACTTTATCCTCACTTGCAACGAACCCGGAAGGTTGCAATACATAGACTTCTTCATCAAGATCCCTATGGAGAAAAGTATTTTTGATATCAAGCTGAAGCAGCGGCCAATCATAGCGAACAACCAAGGCCATTAAGACACGAACATGTCATTTTGGCAACATGAGAGAAGGTCTCGAAGTAATCCTCACCATATGTCTGGGGATATCCTTTGGCCGCTAGACGATCCTTTAGGCGATTAAGAGTGCCATCCGGTTTCACTTTAATCGTGAACACCCATTTGCAGCCGACTGCCTGTTTACCAGTAGGTAAGTCGACTAAGTTCCAAGTATGATTTTTCTGGAGAGCTTTTATCTCCTCATTCATAGAAGCACCAACCAGGATGTTTGAGACCCTCAGCGGTCTTGGGAATTTGAATCCCATCAATAGTAGCACTAGCGACTGAGTGTGATTGCTAAGTCCTTTGTAGCTGTCAACATACAAGGGATGATCACGACAGGCACGACGAGGACGTTCTGGAGGCGGAACTACCGGAGCTACTGACGGAACTGGTGGAGCTGCTGGTGGAACAAGTGGAGGCAATTCATTGGAGCCGGAGCTGCTAGTGGAACCGGAGGAGGATGATTCTGAGGGCGATGTTGGCACTGGCCGAATCGGTGTATGTGGACCATCGGCCTGGGAGACTGGCTCGGTAAGGGAGGGCATCCGTACGGGGGGCTGTTTGTGTTTGAGGAGGAAATAACAAAAATTCTCTTCTGGATAGACTAGGGGAGCCGGACCCGTTGATTGTGGGAGTAGTAGAAATTCGGTTTCTACAAAGGTAACATCCCGAGTGAAAAAATATCTCTTCAAGACAGGAGAATAACACCGATACCCTTTCTGACCTTTGGATGTGGAGGCTAAAAATCAAGCTGCGCCGCTCCTGAAAGTCATATCATCAGGTTGCGCTAATATCAAGTTGCGCAACATCAGGTTGCGCCAGCATCAGGTTGCGCAGGAGACAGGTTGCGCGAGCGCCACGTGGCGCACTTCCTCGAGAAGCTGTAACGGCATCATCATTGCCTGACAGCTGACAACACGCATATCAAGGAGAATCCGTTCGAATCCCGCACAACACAGAGCTCGAGAAGATTTGGTCAGATTTATGACAGCTAGCAGTTTGCGCAACGTGTCAGGGTGCGCGAAGATATACTTAGGCACAAGTTGAAGATGACAGCTAGTAGTTCGCGCAATGTATCAGGGTGCGCGAGGTTGAATTCAGACAAGTTGCTAGGTTGTGTCCCCGTGCAACCTGATGAAGCTCGCACGAAGTGATCGAACAGTATCCAGAGCAGGGTGACGTGGCGCGCATGCCACTAACTTCGTAGAACGTGCCCACTACACTGCCCACGACTACGTGCATCTCAATCAAACGATGCCACACGCCCACAGCAGTTAGTGCAACCGCTCGCGCAAGTGAACATGAGGCGCGCAACCTGAAGTGCGCGCAATCCAGAATAACTGCTAAACAATTATTTCAAGAACTCTATAAATAAAGTTTCAAATCAGTCTTAAAGCATCACGAATGATCATAATCTCCTGCTAAAGTGCTGTTGCATACTCAGAGGCTCGTGTCTTCGATATCACATCGTCCAAGGGATAAAGTGATTGTCTTCTGATCAGATTCCTATAGTTGTACTTCTCCAGAAATCAATTGTACTTTGTACTCTTTTCTTAGTTTGTAATCAAACTTTTGTTTTTGCAAACAAAATTGCGACTATGCTGGGGACGATTTTCTCCTCCGACGAGAAAGTGACAACTCAATGTGATACCGCGTCGATCGCAAGACGCAGAAGACCCTGGTCGTTCAAGTCGACCAGACAGCCTACGAGGCCATGATTAATGCTAGGGGTGCCAAGCACACTACTGCCGCTGTTAAGAGCAAGACGCGCTCTGTCTGGACTCCTAAGTTCTCGACGACACAACCTGCTGCCTCGACACAACTTGCGCACATTACTGCCCTGGCGCAACCTAAGGGAAACATCCTTTTGGCTAACTCCTCTACTTCTTCGATTCTGAAATCGAAGGAGGCTTCGTCTCGACACACCGCTGTCCAAATCAAAGAAAAGTCCCTTTGGCCTTTTCCTCCATGGCGTAACCTATGCCTCCTACTGTGGCGCAACCTGCGCATATTACTGCCCTGGCACAACCTAAGGGTAACAGCCTTTTGGCTAACCCTCCACTTCTCCAATTCTGAAATTGAAGGAGACTTCGTCTCGACACACTGCTGGACAAAACAAAGGAAAGAGCTCTTTAGCCTTTTCTTCCCTGGCGCAACCTGTGCCTGCTCCTGCTCCGGTGCAACTTACGCATATTTCTGCACTGGCGCAACCTGTGCCTATTCCTGCTCTAGCGCAATCTGTGCATATTTCTGCATTGGTGCAACGTAAAGAGAAATACTGTTTAGTGGTTCCCTCTTCGTCATCAAGTCAGAAACTTACTGGAAAATCATTAAATCAAGGAAAACGCTCTTTGGCTTTTCCTCATTCTGCTCGAGTCGTTGACTGGGTGGAAAGTACTGCTGATTGCGCTTTTGCGCCTCTCAGCACAAAAGTGGATTCAGATAGAAATCCTACTTTCCTTAACAGAGACAACCAAATCTCTGTCAGGAAAATGGGTTCTATTCAGAATGAACTTTCCACGTAAAAGGGTATTATGCCTACTCCAAAGAGACAGGACAAGATCTACCGACCCTACGTATCTCAAGATCCCGACAAGACAAACTGCTAGTATCTCAAGTAGATGCACAAGTAGCACCCCCTGTCAGACTTGCACACCTATATAAGATGTGCCAATTAGGGTCGACTTCAGGAAAACACAAAATGTATCAAGCGCAACCTGCACCAGTTGCTAACTTGCACCAGAGGAAGAATTCTGAGGTGAAAAATCCTATGACTTATGCTAACCAGCTTAGCACGTCTTTGTACACTCAAGGTACGGAACACCTCAAGAACAGGAACCATGTCCCGAATATCATTAAGGACAGCATTCCTGCAACTTCTTCTAGTCCTGTTAGTGATCTCCGTGAACTCTTGATACAGAAGCGGAAGGTTGCAAATCCATCCTTCCAGCGATGGTCCAACAACAATAACATCATTGCAATCACCACCATGAAGTTGTCATCAAATGTTGCTGTCAGTCAGCTAAATGGTCGTTTTTGACCGTTTGAATTATGTTCAGACTCCTGAACCTATCCTAGTGGACGAAGATGAACTACTCTATGCTCCTGTCAACATGGCATCTCGGAGCACTGGGGGTGGAAAACGTTCAAGATAATGCATCCCGCAATCCCAGTCAACTGTACTTAGATCGGATTCATGAATCCGGCGAAGGAGTATACCAATATACTAGATCAAGAAATCGAGATACAATCGGTCAAAGGAATCTTCCTTTTAACCAAGATTCTCTCAGTCAACAGGACACCCCTATCACTTATTCTGGGGATGATTCCTTATATGACTTTGATGCTGATAGTGAAAGTTCCGAAAAGACCATCTTGTCCACTAGCTCGTCTTCAATAGCTAGAGAAGTGACTGCTTATGTCGCCACAGAAGATCAAAATGCTTCCAGTTCTAACAATCAAGAGCAAAGAATTGCTGCTTTGGAGGCTAGTTTGAAGAACATGGCTGAGATGATGACATGCATGCATGCTGTGATTATGACACAACATACAGTTCCACCGGTCGCGAATCTGATTTCGACTCAGGAACCTGTAACAACATCAGCTCACATCAATATTGATCTGGGGGTAGTCTTCTCACACCGCTTCCATTTCTGCGCAGGCTATTCCAAGTCAATCTGGTGCCGGTAGTGGTACTTATCATGCAGTACCCCCTCCTAACATATCAAATCAATTCACTGCTCCACAATCATCGAAAAATACTAATGAGGCCGTAAAACTTTTACGTACTCAATTCGAAGCTTTCAAACAGAAAGACGGCTTGCAGAAGCTTGGGATCAAACAACCCTATCCCATAGAATGGAAAGAAGTCCAATTTCCTCCTAAATACAAATTCCTACTATTATGCTGTTTGATGGCAACACATCTCCAAGTCAATACCTCAATCACTTTGAAGTAATGACTGATCAACTTCAACCAAATGATGCTCTTCTTACTAGAGTATTTGTCGGCTGTTTAGCTGGTGCAGCATATGACTGGTATCGTAGTTTACCAGATGGTTGTATAACCTCTTTCTCTGGCTTTAAACAAATGTTCTTGGAATGATTTTATGAGGGAACCAACGACATGACTGTCTGCTCTCATCAAAATCAAACAACGACATAGTGAAACTACTGAACGTTTCATTGAACGATGCCGCCGTGAAGCACTCAAAATGCCTTCGGAACTCCAGATGCTTTGACTATAGACACTTGCAAATCAAATGTTGCCTATAATAGCATGTGGACGGGATCAACACAGTTTCAGGACTGGCCTTCCTTTATAGTGAACGCCAAAGCAGAAGAGAGCGCTGACAAGTTCAAACAATTAGGTATTCAAATGCCTAATCTTGACAAAGATGAACACGCTACACAAATAATAGTGGCCATCAGAACAATCGCAAGAGCAAGGAGACTTTGGCTATTGATCTCAAAGACAAAGAAGCTCTAGCTATCAATGTAAGTCAGCCAACATCTACCCCAACAGCACCACCACAAAGGGCACCACGTCCAAAAGAAGAATACTCTTTTGATGGAGATGATATCATGAGTATCTTTGATTGTCTAGCAATAAACTTCGACTGCCAGAAGCAAAATGGCCAGAGGAAGTTGGTAAGACTGACCATCCTAAATATTGTGTTTACCATAGATTTATTGGACATCCAACTCGAGCATGCTATGTGCTCAAGGGTAAAATTCAGGAGATGGTCAATTCCGCCACTCTCCAACAAGAGAAAACTGTAACAGCTAACGTCGTCTCTACAGTTTGGAGATTTTTCGACTTAACTTGTGCAGGACGGCGTCATCCCTATCCCGAGAACTACTCTGGATATTGTTAATCTTCCACCTGCACGAACTGATGGTCTTGTTCCTCTGTTTACTGATAAAGGAGAAATTATGTGGATCCATCCAGATCTAGTGGTTGACTTCGAAACACCGTCTTCCTCCACCAAGTCTAAGAAGGCCACTAAATATAAATCATGTATGATTTCGTTGGGTGAACATTGTCTTCCACCTCTAACTGCTACCTTCATCTCGGCAGCAGATAATTCTTCTTCTTCTTCCCCCTGCTGAGACAACATTATCAAAGTTAGAAGCCAAATATCAACCAGCTTTCCATCTGTATAGTCCACACTCTCGTGAACTAATGACGAAAATGGGATATGATCTACAAAAGGCCTCTGGTTTGAACTATGGAAAGGGATCTCCTATACCTCTTTCTCTATATTTTCTCACAACCAATCTCGGGTTGGTTTGGTTACATGACGAACTCTTCATCTTGTCAAAAGAAACCTTCAAGAAGCAAGACCCAGACAAAGAGTTGCAATATGGTGTCCTTCGAACCTGTATCCCAAGAAGAAGTCTTAACTGGTACTAGATCTGGGAAACCTTACCTAAGAGACTATTCAGAAGGACAAGAAAACCCTGCTCTAGCTCTGGAGGCTCCTCAAGTATCATCTTCTCCTGCTGTCAATGTTCCATCAGCTTCATCACCTCCAGTAGAACCAACTCTTCCCAAACCGACGACAACCGACAAAGGAAAACAGCCTGTCCGTTTTGATAAAGTATTGAAGAAGACTCCAACTTTGGGACTCGAGAAGCCGTATAACTTTGATATATTGGCCCAGCTTGCTAATACCTCGACAAGATTGTCAATTTTTGAGCTACTCCGTCTTTCAAAAGAAACTCGAGAGACATTGAGTGAAGCTATGATGTAAGCTGATACTTGTCTAACATTCCTCAAGAAGCCAGAGGAAGAGCCTATAACATGCCTTCATTGTCACAGTGTAATGGAACTTATACCCAACATCACCTTTACACAAGATGATATGCTGTTGGAAGATAATCGTCATGACCGACCCTTCTACTTCACGGGATATGTCGATACCATGAAGGTCGATCGCATTTTGATCGATCCTGGGTCTGCACTTAGCATCATGCCAAAGACTCTACTAGATACATTAAAGATTCCTGTACACAATCTTTCAACAACCATCACGACAATCTTAGGATTCAATTCTGGAAGAAGTGAACCTCTGGAAAAGATTCGTCTGAAGGTTTAAATAGGCAATCTTCGTACAAAGGTTACTTTCTACGTGATCGATAATCATGGCTCTTATAATGCTTTGCTGGGAAGACCCTTTCTGCATGAGCATAACATTGTACCATCCACTCTACATCAATGCTTCAAATATGTAGATGTCAATGGAGAGGTTCAGAAGGAAGTAGCCGACTTAAATCCTTTCAGGGGCATTGAAGCGTATTGTACTGACTCTCGGATGTACAAGGAAGAGTTCATGAAGGTTGTATTGGCGATAGATAGTGAGGAAGATCAGAAAGATACTTCAAAAGATGTTCTCATAATCCCCGTCAAAGGACGTACTACTCGTCCCTCTTTTCTCAGACGTTGACTGTACATCTTTACTCTCATAACAAACAACCTCCTGTTGTAGAAAGGGAACAAAAGGAGATCACCCCTTCTGAGCCTCTGGTTATCGACCTTCGTCGTAACAAACCTTCTCCTTCTCCTTCTCCTCCTCTGGTTATCAACCTTACTAAGCCTTCTGTTAAGGCTAAGAATCCTCCTTCTCCTCCTCTGGTTGTCAACCTTACTAAGCCTTCTGTTAAGGCTAAGAATCATGTTGTAAATGATGATGTACAAATCAATAAAATAGCATCTCCTTTACAGTATACTGATGTTCTTTATTATACTTGATGTTATTTAGAAATGTTAGATAACTTCGAACCACTTACCATAGGAGCAGTTCAAGCTTCCCAAAACGAAGTATTGCTCGAACCAATGCAGGACTCATTCTTCTTAGTTCCCTCCAGAAAGAAAGATGAACTTCCTATACTTTTTAGTAAAGGAACAGAACAGAAGATCATGTCCGATAGTGAAGAAGAAAATCACGATAACGGAAGACTTCAACTACGCCGTTATAGTCAACAATCAAGAGATATCATTCAAAAGATGGGCTATAATTTTAAAGCTGGTCTCAATGGCGGTAAAGGAAGGCGAACTCCTATTCGTATTCCTGCTCCAAAAGGAAAAATCACAACAATACTACAGCAAAATGAAGCGGGGACTGGGTTATACTTCGCCAATACCGACTCCAGAAGCTTCCGAATCCGAAAAAGAACGATCTAACTCTTCTGATTTGTTTCATGGGACTCAGACACCAGTGTAGGGCACGTCCATCGAGTGACTCTATCTTCCAATATGGTAATTGCCGAATTCTCGGAAGACGACGAAGATTTTGCCGAAGTCTCTGAATCTGATCCTTGGGCACAAAGGATGGATACTCAATGGGAGCTTCGCTTCGAGCAACGTGAGCCACCTACCGAAGATCAGTTGGTTCAAGTCGACGTTGGAGATGAAATCTCCTCAAGACCAATAGTTGTCAGCAAAAGCCTCCCTGAAGCAGATAAACAAGAACTGATCCAACTTATTAGGAAATACATTGATGTATTCGCTTGGAGCTATGAAGACATGGCGGGATTAGATCCTCAGATCGCTATCCATAAGCTCAACATTCTGCCGAATGCGAAGCCAGTCAAGCAGCAACAGCGTCGATTTCGACCTGACATGATGGACGCCATAGAAGCTGAAATCAAGAAGCTCGTTGCCTGTGGCTTCATCAGAGAAGAACAACATCCAGACTGGGTAGCTAATGTTGTCCAGGTCCGAGTCTGCATCGACTTCAGATACCTTAATGAAGCTTGTCCTAAAGACGAATTTTTTCTTCCAATCACTGATGTCATGATCGACAAAACTTACGGATTTGAACATTATCTTTATGGATGGATTTTT
>JANAVB010022397.1:8276403-8341877 GCA_029216955.1 Iris pallida | reverse complement strand
CCACCTCCCATAAATCTTCACGGAGTACGATTTTGAACCATGTCTTCCACCGATGGTTCCATGGAATGTATCAACTGTGTAAACAGTCTACTGTCATCTGTCTTCCATTGCTCAAAGATGGGATCATTTTCTGCTGGAGGATTGTCAGTCAGATGTTTGGACAACCGCATTCCTCGAAGTGTCTTCTCGACCTTCTTTCTCCATGTCGAGTATCCCTCTGGCCCTTCCAACCGTCGATCGATAAGTCGAATGGAGAAAATCGTCGTGCTAGTGCCCGATAGTGTGTTGCTGACACTAGTATCTGTGGCACTGCTATTGCCGTAGTCTGCCATCTGTCAGAGATTCGACTGTCGATGTGTTCTTTCCACTTAATAAACACAACTCTGCCAATGCGCTAAAAACGGAGCCAGAACCTGCACACGCGCATAGGAAGCATACAGTATGGATCACAAGCCAGAACAGAGAGATAACCCATGTTAGTCTCTGTTAGATCCTGGTGTGAAGATCAAGGAAAGACACAAAGATTCATGCACAACAAACCATATGTGTGCTTTTTGTTAAATTTCCGAAAGAAGCATTGAGGGGCAGAGGTTCCAGCAAACAACAATATGTTTACCCTATGAGAATCCCAACAATGAATTTATTTTTTTTATTTTTTTTTGAAACCTAATTTAGGGTTTGGAGGGATTGGGTGGCGGCTGATGGAAGGAGGAGAGGGTTAGGAATTTGAGTCGGGGGGGGGGGGGGCTGAAAGGGCAGCAGGTCGGGGGCGCAAGGCGGGGGGGGGGGGGGGGGGGGCAGCAGCGGGGAGGGGAGGGGTGTTGACAGGGCGGCAGGGTCGGGTGGGGACAACAGCAGTGCGGGTGGGGGGGGGGGGGGGGGGTTGACGGCTTGGGTTTGTGGGGAGAGATTAGGGTTTTGTGGAGAGAGGGAGAGTGATGGATGATGGCTAGGATTTTGGCTCTGATAATACCATGTAGAGTTGGAAAATAATGAATGATTATTATTAATGAGGGACTACATATATATAGGAGAGGTTAGCCTCCTCTCCTATTACTCTAAGCAATGTGGGACTAAAGCCCATTAACCAATAACTCTAATATAACACTTAACATTATTGTTGTTGTTGTTGTTGTGTTGTGTTAGTTATTATATTTCAGACTAAACGGTGGAAAAATCCCTTCGCGTTTCATTAAACGAAACATAAACCCAAGTATAAGGACATAACTCCTAACAGAAACAAAGAGATAAGTACAAGATACAATACTCCAAACAAAGCCAAATGATCTGTCAGCCAGTCGAAACTTGTTGCAACTAGAATCCAATGCTTTCATTGGTAAGAGTATATGATGTATGTTGTGCTTCCTTTTGTTTTCATAAAATGATCCCTTTTGAAGATCCAATTTCATTAAACCATCCCTTTTGTTGGTGTGTTCTCTTTGATGATGGTGTTTGGACTGTTGGAGGCCCTTGCAGTTTCTGTCTTGTATTGTTTATGATAGGAGTTCTAAAAAGTTTTGGATGTAATATGATTGTTACCTAAGGTTCCTTCTAGATGCTTAAGTACAAATTACTGTAAGTACTTTTTTTGTCTTTAGTTCCCTGAATCCTGACATTTCAGAAATGCAAAATCATATAATGCTACAGGAAAATCATCATCACCTACTTTAAGCACGTGAATGTTGAGACATCAGACACACTAGAATCTTGTGTCATAAATACTAAGATTCTCTTCTGAATAGCCTCGTAAGTACACTTCTGAATAGCCAAGTAATTACACTTCAGGCATAGTGTGGCTATTAAGTTCTTGAGAGCACTTCTGCTTGAAGTAGGAAATATTTAAGCCTGCTTCATTTTAGATTATTTTTGATACGACTTGTCCAGTTTAGTGGAGCAAATTTGGATAAAAGTCTAGTTCGCTTTTAGATATCTTCAACTTTCATGCTTTTGTAGGTTGCTAGCCATACTATTTTTACCATAGTTTGAGGTACCGATCCGGCATGTTCCGATACGATACCGACCGATACCGGTATTGGCCGATACTCATACTGGGAGTTCTTTTCCAATCAATTCGGCAAAGAAAATTGAACGAAAAAGGCCAATCAACATGGGTGTAGAAGTACAGGAAGGTTGCAAAATCATATAAAGAAGAAAACTTATTTGTAGCAGGTAAACCAATCGGGAAGGGTGACTACTATTTCATTCAATTTCAAAGGGTAACTACTATTTCATTCAATTTCATTTAAAACTACTAAGAAACAACAAGCAAATACTTGAGGTTATGCTTAAATGTATAAAATAATGTTTTTTTTTTATAAATTTTAACAATTATTTTCTTTCCGATACCAAAAAATTTCGGTACTCCGATCTGAAACCACCGATACTGCCGATTCCGATATTCATAGGAAGGGTCCGATACTGATTCCGATACGGATATTACGAACCTTGATTTTTTTACTAGCAAATTACTTCAATGAACTTTTGAGGCTTTGCATTAACTACCATTATGTTAACCTATATTCACATTTGACGGGAATGTGCTACATGGGACTAATTTGGGACGGGAATTTTGTCCCTAAAATAAATATATAAAAAATCCCCATCCTTTTTTCTCCCGTCCCCTAAAGCAGAAGAAAAAAGGTTCAAGATAGCAAAATGTAAATAAAAATATTGTAGTAGCAACTTACATATACGTGAAACTTGAAGGTATTTGGATGCAAATTAGCCTAAATAAACCAGCAAACCAAACTCTGGTTTGTATAGTGGTGTAAATATTACTGCAAAATAAAGAAATAATGTGTTGCATTCCGAACGGGTGCTTTCTTTCACAAATCAGTGGCTGAAATGATCTTGGTTCTAGTTGCATGAACACGGATACGGCATATGACACGGTAAGGGGATGGCCACATGGACATGACAGCTATTTTGTTGTCCTAGTGTATTTTGAAGTGTCTGGGTATACATGTCCAGCACGACCCGGCCTACATTTTTGTAGTGTTCGTGCTTCGTGGTCTTGATCCATCCATGCTTCTCAAGAAAGTTTGTTTCTTTTCTTAGTACAGTTAATATAATTGTTTGATTAGAAAGAGCAAAATGTTCTCTGCTAATATGAAGACATCATTATTATGTGTACTATGTTTTTTTTCCCTTCTTTTTGGGATAAGTATATATACCAACTTTTAAACGATTCAAAACCTTAAGCAATCTAATTGTGGCCCTTAGAAGGAAAAATAAAGTATTGTTTATTTAAAGACTTGTTTCAGCAGTACCATGATCAGTTATCAAATTATTTGCAGCGAAATAAACTCAAGAGCTGCTGATTTTCACATGCATTTGATACAATATGCAAAAATATTTTCCCTCAAGGTAAAATATATCTGATATTTTTTGACTTTCTATGTTCATCTTGGCATAAGATTTTACCTTTTTTTTTGTTTTTGGGTGTTGAAGAGTAGATTAGTTATATTCATTTTATACATTTATTACTTTATGTATTTTTCATTTATTGCTAGGGTTAGTTATGTCTTTTCATATGTTTTATAGTCTTATAAATATTGACCAAGAATCCTAATAAAATTTTAGCTCGTTCTAGCAAAATGTAGTCTCTTTATTTCTACAATGAGTAGGCAAAATAAATAACTTATAGTATAAATTTAGTTTACTTTTCTTTAGGTTAGCATGTCATTTTGTCTTAAAGACTTATGCAAGGCTAGTGTTGTAGCTTTTCCAAGCATACTTGTGACGGTTGCATACTACGCAATACTTGAGCTGCTTTTTTCTTTTTATTGTCAGTGATTTACGACTTGTTCAGGGACGGGAACATCATGGCAGTTGATGGTGAAACGCCATTGGCATGGAGATTTTATACATTTACCTACATTTACAAGAATAAATGCTAGTATATTTTCAGCTGTGTGAAGCCTTTCTTCAATTGGGCTGCTGCACGGATGTTACTCAAGTTTCTGCTCAAGGCTATATATGTAGAGCATGGAAGTGAGACTTTTTTGAGACATCAATTCGAAAGTCTTTTCAATTCTTTGACTCCTACTGAACTATTTTTTTGTGCTGATAGGTTTTGTTTAAGAAACTGCTTGTTTTAAATGTTCTTTCATTGGATTTTTTTTTTTGTGCAGTTCTTCGGCTGCTAATACACTCGAGTTGTACCAGTGCACAACGGCTTGATCATCGCAGCTATGAATCTGGTGGACGTTGAGAGAAATGTAACGATAGGAATAATTTCTCCGGTAATTGAAGATCCGGCGTTAATTGGTTCAAGAAGTTTTGCTAAAGGCCTTCTCGGGAAAGAATGTTAGGGACTCGCGTGGGTTGTCCCACAGTTTCTCCTCCTCGAGCTGGCAGAGCAATATGATGAGATGAAAAGAGTATTAACACTGGAAGAAAATAAGGACTATAAAGAAAAATGATGGAAATTAGGGTTCTAATACTTTATTGATAAACTTGCGAAAGAAGACAAGTAAAGTGCAAATGAGAAGAGCAAGAAGAATCTCAATTTTTCCATACTCTATTCCTCCTACTCATTCCCTTGTATGCCTGGAAAAGTTGTATGTTTACATGGCCCAACTAACTAATACTGAGCTGTATTAATTATTTGGGTGACTAGGATGCCAAGCTGGCAAATATTCTGTTATCTCAACCGTTTTATTGAAACTGCAGGAAAAAGAGGAAATGCTCCGGTACTCAGTTGAGTACCCAACCTGGCTGCTTCTTCAGGAATGGCTGCTGCTCTACACAACCTAGTCCAACTGTGCAGGAACTTCTGGGCTCAGGTAAGGACCCTAACAAGAAATCGACACCGAAGAACATCGTACAGAACTTGCTACTGGAGCTTTACATATCGGCTTTCTTATGCTTGGTGGCTGAATTTATCTCTAGTCTTGCAGTATGATAGCTTATGCACACTAAACACAAGTTATTCTTCCAATTATTTTCCCTCTGTTCTTTCTGTCTTTGTACATCTACATACTTTGAGGACCAATAACAATCTAAAAGTTCTCTCTGGAGGATTGAGCAGTGTTACAAATTTTTAACAAATACTGCTTCAAGATTCCCAACTATTCTTGGCTGATTTTGTCTAAATTAATTTGATCATATGGTTTAATTATATGATTGGTCTCACCTTTAGGATCGATACTATTTTTTGTGTTTCTTCTTATATGATTCTCTTGGAAGGATATTTAATACAATTTCATCCCAAATCTAGCCAACTTGAATTAATAGGTCGGGTTATACACAATCTTGCTTTTATAAAAAATTTAGGGTTTTTAATGAACAATTAGAATTACTTATTTATCACAAATAATTTTAGTTATTCACACAAAAAAAAATCACAAGTGAAAGCAAGATTTGAAGCAAAGTTAATTGTATGACAACAATGGAGGTGACAAACAATGAGGTGATGGAGAGCTCAAACACCGTAAATAATATAAAGTGAAAATTGAGATTGAGAAGAACTTGAGATTTCTATTTAAAAAAAAAAAATTGTATCATATAATGTATGGTAATCCCATTCTACAATGATATGTTTCCTAACCTAAAACTAAACCAAATTTTCATATTTAAATAATTCTGAAAGTTACAAAAGAAAAAATTGGACTTTCTTTGTGGCTCGACTATACTCCGCCCTTCTTTTCCGACTAGGAAGCGGATGAGGAATTAAACAACTGAAAATTGCTGAGAAACCCATTTCGGGGTTTTATGAAATGCCCAGAATTATATAATTTCACGTCAGATATTCAAAGATTTCCTTTAGATGCCATGTATTTACAGAATTGACATTTTCATAGTACCAAAAATATCCCTTCGCGCAAATTTGGTCATATATATATGATTTTGAATTAAAAACTCAGATCTGGTTGCGATTTCGTCTTCTTCTTCTTCTTCACGAGAGATCTGAATTTCATTGCTCTCATCTTCAGCAGAGATCACAAAGATTGTTCGTAGTTCACTGTAATTTTTTTCAGTCGAACTTTGATCATCGTTCGCTCATCATCGCTCATCATTATCATCATCATCATCGTGGGAGAGATTTGAAGTTTTTTGACGATTAGATCAATTGTGGAAAGAATATCTTCTTCTTGTCTTTTTATAGATCTTAAAACAAGGTGAGAATTCAGATATGTAGAAATTTATTCATCATCTTCTCATATCTCGAATTTTTGTTGAATTTAATTTGTTATGAAGATTTACAACTGAGAAACGATTAGAGATCAGATATTTAATCTCGTTCTTTTGAGAATATGAAGGCGAATGATATTCGCCGTGCTAATATGACTGAAATTGTCATCATCCGTTCACTTGTCACAAAGAAAGAGCATTCTTCATATTTAGACGGAGAATGCTCATTCTCCGTTAGTTTTGGACGGAGAATGGCCAATTTCTTGAAAATGATCATTCTCCGTGAGTTTTAGACGGAGAATGATCATTCTCATGTGTTTTAACACGGGGAATGTCATTCTCCGTTTAATATAAAACGGAGAATGACATTATCCGTATTAATTTAGACGGAGAATGATCATTCTCATGTGTTTTAATACGGGAATGTCATTCTCCGTTTAATATAAAACGGAGAACGGCATTCTCCGTATTAAATTATACAGAGAATAGCTTTCTCATATGTTTTAACATGGGAATGCCATTCTCCGTGTAATTTAACACGGAGAATGAACTTCTCCTTGTAATGTAATACGGTGAATGACATTCTCCGTTTTAAATTAAACGGAGAATGGTCATTCTCATGCGTTAAAACACTGGAATGACTATTCTCCGTGTAATTTAACACGGAGAATGACATTCTCAGTTAGTTTTAGACGGATAATAATCATTCTCCGTTAGTTTTAGACGGAGAATGATCAGAAATGTGTTGTCATGTTTGTGATCTCTTCTGTTTTGTGTTATCAGGAGGGGGAATGGATTCAAGTTGTTTAGTTAATCTTTGTTTCAAGGGAGACATAGTTTCCTGCCGTGTCACATATGAAAGTACCGTAGAATTTTTAAAGTATCAAGTGTGCGATCGATGGACTTCTTTGGATCCACTTTCCTTTCGTTTGAAGTTTTTGCATTCCGATGGGACTGAACTGTACGTGGACATGGATTTTTGGCTTCGGTCATTGGTTGGGGGTTTCTATGGTACCCATGACGTGAGCTTTGATCTATTTGTAGAGCAAGTATACTCTCCATGTTCTTCATCGACATCTTTTTCTTGTCAAAGCACTCCCATGGGACCTTCATCTTCCTCTGTTAGTTCTTTGAGTAGATGTTCTCCTACTGTAAAGGATAAACAAGTAGTAGAATTTTATGAGGGCTCAACTGAGACACTAAAGAAGAGGAAATCGAATATGTGGCCTGGATCAATTACCGGCGTTGGTCAGATCTTTCTAAATGGTGTTGAAGAAGTTAGGCACGCTGTTAGGAAGGTATGTTTTGAATCTTGTCATCCATTCCATATGTTAAAATCTGAGCCGGGGAGGTACACCGTTTGCTGCAAGAATTACAAGACCCATGCTTGTTTGTGGAGCTTCCATGCTATATCCATTTCGAAAGATAATCAAAATTTTGAGACGAAGAGGTATGTGGGAGAACACAATTGTGGAGCTGGCTATATGGATAAAGGTAATGTAGTTGTTCCAGCAAAGTTTGTGAAAATTTTGGTTAGTGACATTGTTCGGATGGATCCTAAAAAGTCGACAAAATCAGTTGTCGATGAATTCAAGGTTGACTACGGTTTATCTCTTACCTACGGGAAGGCATACCACGGCATTAGGCTGGTGCACCAAGAAATGTACGGAGATGATGTTAGAGCTTACACCGACTTGTGTTGGTATGTCGACAAGGTAAAGGAAACCAATATTGGTTATGTTATCGACTTTCAGAAAGATGATACGTCAAGGAGGTTTCAGCGGCTTTTTCTTTCATATGGGGCTTGCGTCGAAGGTTTTCAATATTGTCGCCCGATGCTATATTTGGATGCGACTTTCCTTACAGGGAGGTTTAGAGGATGTTTGATGTCTGCTACAGCGAAGAATGGTGACCAACAATTCTACCCTCTTGCCTATGGTATAGTCTCGGGCGAAGATGGCGACAATTGGGAATGATTCCTTAAAAATCTCAAGAACGTTGTTGGATGTAGTAGGCGTATCGTTTTTCTTTCGGATCAAGGCACCAGTTTAGTTTCTGAAGTTCCTAAAGTGTTCCCTACTGCTTACCATAGCTATTGCTATTATCACATGAAGAATAACATACCGCTGAAGGAGAAAGAAAATGAAAGCAAGTATCCGCATGTACTTGAAGCTTGGAGGCAAGCAGTATATGCTCTAATGCCAGGTGTGTAAGTTAGACATATATATGGAGCTTTTATGTGCATTCTTCGTGTATTTTAACACGGAGAATGGCTTTCTCCGTTTAAGTCTCACGGAGAATGGCATTCTCCGTGTTCCTTAACAAGAAGAATATGCATTCTCCGTTAGTTTGGAACGGAGAATGACCATTCTCCGTGTCTATAACACGGAGAATGGTCCCTTTTCATGTGCTTGTGCCTTGACTTCCTTCTTAATTAATTTCTTTTTTTCATGTACAAAGGTGGTTATAAACAAGCAGTTAAGAAGATATATGATCTGAATTGTGGTCATGTTGTAAATTGGATGGATAAACAAAAATATGAACATTGGTCAAATGCATTCTTCCCCGGATGTAGATACGGTGAGGTTGTTTCTAGTTGTGCGGAGTCATTCAATGCATGGATAAAGGCTGAGAAGAAAATGCCTATTTTAGCACTTGTAAACGTTATCCGAGTGAAGATGATGAAGATGATTTTGGATTGCCACAAGGATGCAATTGATTTAAATAACAAATTGACTCCATACGCTGAGAATATGCTGAAGCAGCTTACAGATGATAGCATGTCTTATAAGGTATATCGGTCTGGTGATTTCGAGTTTGAGGTGATGGCAGATACTTCCTCACACCTGGTGAATCTTCTTGATTGGCATTGTAGTTGTCGCAGATGGAAGGTATATGGATTCCCATGCAGCCATGCAATCCAATGCATCAGATTTGGTTCGGGCAGATCAGTTTACGATTTTGTGGAGCAGTATTGGACATCAGATTTCTACAAGAAGCTATATTCATGTACAATTCGTCCAGTTCCAAATTGTGAAAAACAGTTTGAAAATAATCCAACTGACTTGGTTCTACCATCTGTTCCGAAACGGGGCCCCGGTCGTCCAAAGGCGGACCGTTATAAAAGCAACTATGAGAACAAAGAAAAAGAGAAGAGGAAGATGAGGTGCCAGAATTGTCTTGAATTAGGTAATCACAATCGCACCACTTGCCCTCTCCCCCTACGTCCTTCTACGGGGGTCGAGGGGGCAGCACCCCCTCGTTAAAACATATTCATTCCTTCTTTCTTTTATATAATTGTTTTTGGAACAAATTTCTTGCATTTTTGATATCAATGATGCTATTTTGAAGTCTGTTATATCTAATGTTTCACAATTTTTTGACTGCATAATGGCAATTCTTCGTGTAATTTTACACGGAGAATGACATTCTCCGTTTTAAATTACATGGAGAATAGCATTCTCATTCGTTCTAACAATAGGAATTCCATTCTCTGTGTAGTTAGACACGGAGAACGCCATTCTCCGTTTTAAATTACATGGAGAATGAACATTCCCATGCGTTTTAACACTTAGAATGCCATTCTCCGTGTTAGATTAACACGGAGAATGGAATTCTCCTTTTCAAATTACACAGAGAATAGCATTCTCATTCGTTTAACACAGGGAATGCTATTCTTCGTGTAATTCAAGATGGAGAATGAGATTCTCCGTTTCAAATTACACGGAGAATAGCATTCTCATTCGTTTTAACACTGGAAATTCCATTCTCCGTGTTAGATTAACACGAAGAATGGAATTCTACGTTTCAAATTACACGGAGAATAACATTCTCATTCGTTTTAACACAGGGAATGCTATTCTCCGTTTTAACTTACACGGAGAATGAACATTCTCATGCGTTTTAACACTGTGAATGACATTCTCCGTTTAATTCAAACGGAGAATGACATTCTCCGTGTAATTTAACACGGAGAATGGCATTCTCCGTTTTAACTTAAACGGAGAATGAACATTCTCCGTATAAAAGAACACGGAGAATAGCATTCTCATTCGTTTTTATACTGGGAATGCCATTCTCCATGTAATTAAAGACGGAGAATGAGATTCTCCATGTAAATTAACACGGAGAATCCATTCTCCGTATAATTTAACACGGAGAATGGACATTCTCATGTGTTTTAATACTGAGAATGCCATATTCTCCGTGATTTTATTATAGAAGACACCGCAGATGTTACAGAATATACAGGCAGAGAAAAATGAAATTCAAACAGAAGTATAGAAAGAAGTTCTTTTATTAATATGTCTAGAAATGATCTATTACAGATTCAGAAAGACTCATACTATTCTTCTACAAATGATCTATTACAAAGACTCATATTGTTCTTCTAGAATGCATCTATTACATATTCAGAAAGGCCAAAGAAGTCTAGAATAGGGGTAATCTTAACAGAAGCGCAACCCTTATTCTTCTTGGTACACATACTAGAAGATTGATCTCCATCGAAGCGTATTCCTCCTTTTTTGTATGCGCAACCCCGAATGCCCGAATGAGCATGACAGAGCACAACCTGGTGGCTCTTCCGACATAGCTGTGGCTCTGCCAGCATAACAGAATGCTAGACCGTTACTGAGAAGAGCATAGCATGACACCCCAACTTTTTGACAAAGCACGAGGACTGCCAAGCTGTTGTTCAGGTTCGAACAAGGTGTTCCAATACATCTCGAGATTCACTACTACGTGTTCTTCTACAAGGATATAACTACTTTGAACGAAGAGATCCACAGCCAACTGATGCCAGGCCATTCTCCTCTCAAAACTAAGTCAGGGTCGTGCATAATGGGAATGCTATGAAGATGATGTAGTTTGCTCCTCAAGACAGTCCTTTATATAGGACATATTGTCTAATAAATGCAGATGAACCTAATAGTCAGTATAATGAATCTCATTTAATAGGTTCGTTACAGGTGGATGCCATGCCGCAAACTACTCAACTTTCCCCCAATAAAGAAGGTGGCATTTAAGAGTTGTTACAGGTAGATTAAATGCCGCAAACTCCTCATTTAATAGGTCCGTTGCGTGTAATTTAAAACGGATAATGATCATTCTCATGCGTTTTAAATTATACTTAAATTACACGAGGAATAGTCATTCTTATGCATTTTAAAACGGATAATGACATTCTCCGTGTTAAATTACACGGAGAATGAACATTCTCATGCATTTAACACGTGGAATATCATTCTCCGTTTAATTCAAGACGGAGAATAGAATTCTCCGTTTCAAATAAACGGAGAATAGCATTCTCATTCGTTTTAACACTAAGAATGCCATTCTCCGTTTAAACTAACACGGAGAATGTCATTATCCGTTTTAAATTACACGGAGAATGTCATTCTTCGTATAATATAAAACGGAGAATGGCATTCTCCGTGTTGTCATAAACGGAGAATGACATTCTCCGTTACAAATTAAACGGAGAATGAATATTCGCATGCATTTTAACACGGAGAATTTCACATTCGTTTTACACTGAGAATGTCATTCTCCGTTTCAAATTAGACGGAGAATGAACATTCTCATTCGTTTTAACACTGAGAATGCCATTCTCCGTTTAATTTAACACGGAGAATAATATTCTCCGTTTATTTATAAACGGAGAATGAAATTCTCCGTGTAAATTAACACAGAGAATAACATTCTCATTCGTTTTAACACTAGGAATGCCATTCTTCGTGTAATTTAACACGGAGAATGGTCATTCTCCGTTTCAAATTAACACTGGGACTGACCATTCAAAAATGATATATAGAACAATGTAAAAGACAGAGAAGATGTAACAAAAGACGCATACTTCCATTCAAAAATGATGTGTATAAAACATTGTAAAAGACAGAGTAGATGTAACAAAAGACGCATACACAAAAGAATAAAAGTCAAATATAAGAATAAAAAGAAGTTATTAGCCCATTTATGATGTAACTTCCATAATGTTTTCTTCTGATATATTTTTACTTTGAAGCAACCTCTTAGCCCATTTCAACCTAACAGTTGTAATTTGCTGGTGAATGTCATCATCATTTCCTTTTGTTGGTACTGTAAAGGGAGAATTCATCAAGCACTTCATAAAGTATGCCGTATACAAGAGGCAGTTGGGTGCTTTCTGTTGTGGGCAGTTTGTATGAAAAATCGTATGTGTGCTATCGTACTCCACCATAGCTTTGCAACTTCTCATCTTCTCAACTTTTCTCCTGACAATAGGCTCCAAGACCGTCCTTACGGACTCTGCATCTTTCTTGCCCTTGTCGTACGTGTTGGGCACCAAGGAGTTGTAGTGTGCCCACACGTAGGAGCTCAAGTTGAATGTGAGCAGCGTGTAGTGTTTGCTGGTTTGATTAAACAGTGAAATGAATATCCACTCTATGTCTTCCTGTAAATCCAAGATGAAGTCTTCTACATCTATTTTGAAATTGGCAAGGGTACCGGTGGTTGCGCCTTTTTTATGAGCTTGTTCAATGATGGATTGTTTGTAAAAAACAAAATACAATATCATGAGTTACTTTCATCGGTGTACACATGAATAGGGATTTTTCATTTTTTAATTCTTACCAAAATGTGGGGCATCATGAATGCAGCCCACTTTTATTGCACCTCCTACGAACTTGACTGTTCTCCCCTTCTATTCCTGTCTTGAATTTGTTTCATCTTGCTTATCAATACATTGAGTATTCCATCTTCAATGTCTTGATAATCGAAGATGTCTGGTAAGTCTATTGCTGTCAGGATGACAGCAACTCTATATTGATCTTTGCCAGCCGCGTATACAATATTACTGCACATAAATTTATTTTAGATTAAATTAACAGAAATTTGTCAGAAATAATTGTGAAAAAAGACTAGAAAAAAAGAGAGTTCAGAATACACACTGTGGAGTGTTCTTGTTTGTGTATACGATTTCATTGTAAAGCTTCTGCAGCTCTTTATCTGCATTATTCCAAAGTCTTAGGTCCTTGCATGCCTTTAGCATTTCACCATCCTTTATTAGTTGAGCAATCCTGGCATCTTCGGCTTTCGCATCAGCCTTCTTATTCCTTCTTTTTGTTATGGACTGAGTTTTTTTTTCTTTCGGATCAGCATTAATCTTCCGCTTTTTATTAGCCTCCAATAATGTTTTCTTACCCAATGGAGTAAAATCATCATCGGCTACTACTGATGATGGTTTTGGCAACCTCTTTTGCTGCTGCCTTCCTCTTTTTTTGGTTACTGCTGGATCAGAAAGTTCAGCAGGTTGTTGTTCAGCAGCTTGTTGAGGCTCTTTAAGCTGTAATACTGTAATTATGCTTGAAGATCATCAATTTTTGAATCCTTTTCAATGACTTCTTTATTCAAAAATTCAACTTTCCCTTGAAGCTCGTTTTTCTCCTTAACGAGCCTTTTATTTGCTTCTTTTAGTTGCTCTGTTATTTGCACTGTATAAAAGAAAATTAATGAAAGGGAAAATGTCAATAAAAAAAGAAAAAGAAAAGAGCATTCTCCGTGTAAATTAACACGGAGAATGGTCATCCCCATACGTTTTAACACTGGGAAAGACCATTCTCCGTGTAATTTAACACGGAGAATGACCATTCTCCGTGTAACTTAAGACGGAGAATGGCACTCCGTGTTAATTTACACGGAGAATGGTAATACACATGCATTTTAACACTAGAATGACCATTCTCCGTGATAGTTACACGGAGAATGGCATTCTCCGTGTTAAGTTACACGGAGAATGGTCATTCTCATGCATTTTGACACTTGAAATTTCATTCTCCGTGTAATATAACACGAAGAATAGCATTCTCCGTTTTGAATTACACGGAAAATAACCTTCCAGTGTCAAAATGATAGAGAATAGCAATTATCCGTTTCAAATAACACGGAGAATGCCATTCTCCGTGTTCTTATACACGGAGAATGGCCATTCTCCTGGAAGATTACAAATCAGAAATTTAAAATAGAAAAGATTTTACCTTGTGCATGTAGCCCTTTAACATTGTCGATGAGCCGTGCATTATCAGCAATAAGAACAGAATTCTGCTTTCTCAAATCATCCAGTTCATGCACAGAGCCCTCCATCACAACGTTGGCTGCACGTTGTTGCGCTTCTTGTGCCTCGAGCTCTTTCAGCTTTTCTTTGAGTTTCTCGTTCTCAAGGTTGGCTGCACGTAACTGCGCTCCTTGTGCCTCCATCTCTTTTAACTTTTTTTTGAGTTCTTCATTCTATGCAAGAATATCAGAATGATGTCTTCTCAAATCCTTCAATTCCTGCATTGAGTCCTCCATCACAGCGCCCATTTCATCATGCTGTGGTATCGGTTGTTATCAAAATTATCCCTACCTGTTTGTTGGTGTTCCTCTCCCTCTTTTTCAACTTATTGTATATGTGGCTCATCTTCTTTGTGCCCTTCTTCTTCTCCAACAGATATAATCAGATCTTTGAATATCATTTTCGATTTTAAGTTGTTGTGATATTCGACCCTGAGGAAGTTTGAGATTTCGTACCCATTCCATGTGAAAAATCTTGGGTAATTAGGAATTGGGTCGAACTTTCTTTTCACAAATGTACTATATTTTGCAAACCAATAGAGGAAGTATATTGTGCAACATTCCATTTTGGAGTAAGCCATTGAGTAATCCCCCCGTTCAGTTTTGCTTCTAGTCCTCTTTATACTATCCATTACATATGCCAGGATTAACCTTGGCCAACATATACTGTTGATGATGTCCACACTGTCTACCAAGGCAAAAAATTTGTATGGCAAATCTGTACCGCCAGTCTTTGCAAAGAATGCAGTTTGGCACAAGTTGAAGATTAATATCTTGGCCAAAACATCTGGATTAACAGCTTTATCTCTGTGACGAAGCCGATGCAACAATTCAAGGAACTTCTCTCTCACTTCCTTATTAGAGACTTTTGACTATGGGCCCTTAGAATTAGTCAGCAATCTTGTAAAATGATCTCTACACAGGCTGAAAGAGTCTGGTGGTGGGGGCTGCTTCTGTTTTTCCATGATCAATTTTTTGTAAATAACATCATTATCGCTTTCTTCCTTCAGCGGTAGATCGAAGATAACTGCCATATCGTCGACGCTTGGCACGATTTTAACAGTGGTGCTCAATTCAAAGTACCCGACGCCATCTTCTTCTTCTTTGTAAGTTGCAATTAAATTCTCAAGCCCTTCCGTTACCTTGGCCAATTCGGAGACGTGGACTCTTTTTTGGTAGAAAATCTCGATAAAATTCCACAAACTGGTATTCTTCAAGGAATCAATAACTGGCTCAGGTAAACGGCCACCATATATATTGACCTCCTCCATAAGATTTAGCGTTGGCTTGAAAGTAGAACGGAAAAGTCTTGATTCCTTATTCTTGATAGATTTTTTTTTCCTACAAAACAAACAAAAAATAAAAAATTAGGTTTCTGTCAACTGTTCTACATAGATATAAAACAGAGAATAGCCATTCTCTGTCAATTTGAAACGGAGAATGATCATTCTCCGTGTTAATTAACATGGAGAATGAACATTCTTATGGGTTTTAACACTGGGAATGACATTCTCCGTGTAATTTAACACGGAGAATGTCATTCTCCGTTTTAACTTAAACGGAGAATAAACATTCTCCGTGTAAAAGAACGCGGAGAATAGCATTCTCATTCGTTTTTACACTGGAAATGCTATTCTTCGTGTAATTCAAGACGGAGAATGAGATTCTCTGTGTAAGTTAACACGGAGAATAACATTCTCATTCGTTTTAAGTCTGGGAATGCCATTCTCCCGTGTAATTTAACAACGGAGAATGACATTCTCCGTTTATAAAAACATGAAGAATAGCATTCTCAGTCTTACTAACACGGAGAATCCATTCTCCGTATAATTTAACACGGAGAATGGAATTCTCCGTGTAAATTTAGACGGAGAATGACATTCTCATTCTTTTTAATACTGGGAATGTCATTCTCCGTTTAAAATAAACGAAGAATATCATTCTCTGTTTCAAATTAAACGGAGAATAGCATTCTCATTCGTTTTAACTCTGGAATGGCATTCTCCATTTAAAAATAAACGGAGAATAGTCATTCTCTGTTTAAAAATAAACGAAGAATATCATTCTCCGTTTAAATTAACACGGAGAATGGCATTCTCATTCGTTTTAACACTGGAAATGCTATTCTCTGTGTTAGATTAAAATGGAGAATAGAATTTTCTGTTTTATATTACACGGAGAACAATATTCTCATTCGTTTTAACACTGAGAATGGCATTCTCCGTTTTAGATTAACACGGAGAATCGCATTCTCATTCGTTTTAACACAGAATGACATTCTCCGTTTAATTCAACACGGAGAATAGCATTCTCCGTTTCAAATTACACGGAGAATGTCATTCTCCGTTTAAATTAACAAGGGGAATGAACATTTTCATGTGTTTTAACACTGGGAATGCTATTCTCCGTTTCAAATTACACGAAGAATGCCATTCTCTGTTTCAAATTAAACGGAGAATGACATTCTCAATCGTTTTAACACTGGGAATGCTATTCTCTGTGTAATTCAACACGGAGAATAGCATTCTCCGCTTATAAAAACACGGAGAATAGCATTCTCAACACGGAGAATATAATTCTCCGTTTCAAATTAAACGAAGAATATCATTCTCATTCGTTTAACACTGGGAATGACATTCTCCGTTTAATTCAACACGGAGAATATCATTCTCCGTTTCAAATTACACGAAAAATGTCATTCTCCGTTTAAATTAACAAGGAGAATGAACATTTTCATGTGTTTTAACACTGGGAATGCTATTCTCCGTTTCAAATTACACGGAGAATGCCATTCTCCGTTTCAAATTGAACGAAGAATGACATTCTCAATCGTTTTAACACTGGAAATGCTATTCTCCGTGTAATTCAACACAGAGAATGTTATCCTCCGTTTATAAAAACACGGAGAATAGCATCATTCGTTTTACACTGAGAATGTCATTCTCCGTGCTAGATTAACACGGAGAATAGAATTCTCTGTTTCAAATTAAACGGAGAAAGCATTCTCATTCGTTTAACACTGGGAATGACGTTCTCCGTTTAATTTAACACAAAGAATATCATTCTCCGTTTCAAATTACACGGAGAATGTCATTCTCCGTTTAAATTAACAAGGAGAATAAACATTTTCATGTGTTTTAACACTGGAAATGCTATTCTCCGTTTCAAATTACACGAAGAATGCCATTATCCATTTCAAATTAAACGGAGAATGACATTCTCAATCGTTTTAACACTGGGAATGCTATTCTCCGTGTAATTTAAAACGAAGAATGTTGTTCTCCGTTTATTAAAACACGGAGAACAACATTCTCATTGGTTTTAACACTGGGAATGCTATTCTCCGTGTTAATTTAAAACGGAGAATGATATTCTCCGTTTATAAAAATACGGAGAATGACATTCTCATTTGTTTTAACACTGAGAATGCCATTCTCCGTGTAATTTAACACGGAGAATAACATTCTCTATTTCAAATTACACAGAGAATGTCATTCTCCGTTTAAATTAACACGAAGAATGAACGTTCTCAACACTGAGAATGCCATTATCCGTTTAATTAAAACGGAGAATGATATTATTGATTTAAATTACACGGAGAATGACATTCCCAGTGTAATTAACACGGAGAGTGAACATTCAAATGCATTTTAAGACGGAGAATGTCATTCTTCGTGTAATATATACAGAATTTGCGAACATAAACTCAAAGTTATACCTTCTGTTTGCACTTTTTCTTGCACTTTTTCTAGCACTTCTTCTTGCACTTCTTTTTGCTTAGCATCATTTTCTTTTTTCTTACGTGCAACTTTCTTAGAATAGGGTTTCCGTTGTTCTCCGTCTTTCTCTTTTGGATTTTCTGCAACTGGTGCATCTTCTCTAATTGGTGATGCTGCCGGTGATGATTATGCCGATGATGTCGATATGGTGTGAAGATTGCGAATGGAGAGGGTGGTTTGAAGATTTTGGAGGAGAATGACCTAGGTTTGAGAATAGAGCGGCGTATGGAAGAAGAGGAAGAATCGAAACCATTTTTTTTAATACTAGGGTTCGGGGATGTTTTAAATTAATTAGAAGGGCAAAAAGGTCATTCGGAACCCGCTTTATATATTTTTCGTTAATTCTGGGCACGCGATGAAACGTTATTTTGCGGTAGGTTTTACATAAAACTTTTGCAATTTTTGGGCATTTCATAAATTTTCCCATTAAACAACTGTTGCTATTAAGGTTAGTGTGAGTTGCTTAGAATATTCACAGTGGATACACTCCAAACACATATTCTGTCTTCTTTTTCGACTAGGAAGCGGATGAGAAATTAAACACTTGTTGCTATTAAGGTTAGTGTGAGTTGCTTAGAACATTCACAGTGGATACACTCCAAACACATACTACAAATTGTTAAAAATTGTATAAACTATTTACTTTTGGAGGGTCTCATTCATATTGGTACACAATGATACACTCCAAACAAATACTCCAAATTAACATCCTTTATCTTTTTTCTTATTTTCCTTCCTTGTTTAGTAAAAAAAAAAATTCTTCCTTTTTTCCCTTTTTATTTTTCTTCTCTGTTTGGTAAAAACGGTTAATTTGGTGGGCCTATAAATTAATGTAGCAGAGCTAGGACACGCTCCAAATCTGGAGTGTCTTTTAGCTTTCCAGCAATTTTCAAGTATGGACAAGTGCTCATTGCACCCTTCAAGTGCTGCAAAATTTAACTAAAGTCAAAACATAGCACTTAAAATCTCTCTCACTGTGGATACTCTTAGTGGTGAACCCCCGAAGAGAGAAGAGTAATTCGAAAGAATTCCGTGCCATTGACAGGAGTTTGGACTTGGATGGTCCCGCATCAATATATCTAATTCTAGTTTAACTTCAGTGATTGATGTGTTAGGATTACTGTTTCAAAGTAACATCAATAATCATACACTATGACCTTATTATGCGACTACGGTTCATTCAAGAAACAAAACTTAATTATCATCAATGACAGGCCTTGATCGAAGAGTTCTATAGAGTTCATAGGTCAAATTTAAGCTTAATGATCCCCATCATCCTCGCAGAAGTCATTTGGATAATTGTATCGTTAGGTAAATTAGCTATAGCATATGGAACAAAAAAGAGCAAAGTTATATTATCCACAAAATTTTATTTCTTGGAATTAGAATAAACATTTTTGGATGCAACAATAGTCAAATTTCTTACTCATAAATCTTGAAAGTTGTCTCTTTGTCTCACAGCCCCGACCGGGAAGTATTTTACCTCTCTTTTATGTAATAATTCAAGAAGTCCCTCTCGACTACAACTCAAGGAGGCATTCTTTTTAGGGCTGTAAATGGACTGAACGGACCGAACAATTTCAAGTTCAAGTTTGGACCGAAATTGAAATTAGATGGGCCTAAGTTCGGTTTGGTCCAGATCGGACCTAAACTTTGAGGTTCAGACTCGGCCAGTTAGGAATTAGCTAGGCTCGCGTTCGGCTCGCTAGGCTTGTTCGGACGAAATGGTCTCGAACTGGACATGGGCTCTTGGCGAGGATCGAGGAGGTGACTTTCTGAAGTTTGTCAGGGTTGCGACCGTCGAGGACGAGGCCCAAACTAGTTGAAAGGCAAAGGCCACGTCGATGGAGCTGGTGACGGTGACCGAGGACTTGTACTTGTTCGGGCGGAGGAAAATGGTGAAGAGCTAGTTGAGGAGGACGACAGAGAACCCGAGGAAGGAAAGGATCCAAGTCGGTGGGTGGATAGTAGGTGTTCGACGAAATGACCGCTCTCCTTGGCAAATCAGAAGAACAAAATTAACTTTGGTGATTATAAACCATCTTGGTCGATGTCAAGAAGGAATCGATATGAAAATTGGTGTCAAATTGGAGGGTACTCTATTACAAAAGATATGGTATTGTTTAGGGTTATGCTTTTATCGGTTTAGAACGAATGGACATTATTTTCGGTTTTTATTTTATCGGTTTGGTTTTTTATTTACAGTTTAGAGAATTTTGATTTATAAGTTTAGGTCTCAGGTTTGGATTTCGGTTACTGACCCGAACCAAAAATCGAAGTAATATAGTTGAATTATGTTTTTACCCCTCCCTCATATATATACACACAAAAATTTCTAACCCTAAAAGTCTCTCCTCCGTTTCAACTGTCATTGTTGTCTCCAGAACCATCTGCTCTCTCTCCCAGAAGAACCCTAATTCTTACACTCTCTCTACAGAAGACCATAACCCTCCCTCTCTCTCAAGTTTCTCCACTCTCCACTCAAAGTCTAGAGCACACACACACTCTCTCTCTTTCTCTGCACACCCTAAGTGCACAGGATAATACAAAGCCGAAGCATTATATTGAGATGTCCACTTCGGATTATAGGCAATGTGGGTCTAAACCTCTCCTTGAGTGTTGACTCACCAAATAACCCCAATAGATGATACGTGACAATCATCTGCAATCGCTAGATGGAGTATCTAAGGGCCATTTAGGTTGGATTTTGTAATGGGTCAAAGCATGTTTGAAGGAACTTTAAAATGATCACGGCCTATGTGAAGAAAAATAGAATCGACTTTCTTGTATTTCATCAAAGTAATATCGCTCATTATATAAAAAAAATATACAATCAATGTACATCCATAATTATAGAAAATATAACTATACTGCCTAAAGTGTAGCAACCATATATGCAGTAACCATATATGTTAATATCATATAAAGTGTAGCAACCATATATGTTAATACTATATATGTAGTAACCATATATGTTCATGCCATATATATTAGTACAATTTTTATTAATAGATTTCTCCATAATTTTAGGACTTTTCTTCAATAATCCTCCCTTAAGTTGGAGTGCATGTTGATCACTTCTAACTTACTCAGCAATATGGATAACTGGTTCGAACTCAGTGGCTTTGTGAATATATCTGCTGATTGCTCCTTGGTCCGTATGTGGTCTGTCTTAACCAATCATTTCTGCACTTTTTTGCGCAAATATGACAGTCTATTTCTATATGTTTAGTTCATTCATGGAACAGGATTTGAGGCTAAGTGTAATGCCACCTTACTATCACAGAATAATTTAATGGCTGCACATGTCTAACACTCAAGTCCCTCAAAAGATATTGCAACCACATTATTTCACATATTATAGCCATAGAACGATACTCAGCTTCTCCACTTGAACGTAAGAGTATACTTTGTTTCTCTGTCTTTCATGAAATATGAGCATGTCCGAAAAAAATACAATAGCCATTTGTTGGCCTTCTAGTGTCCTTGTAGCTAGGAGTCCAGTTTCCATCATAATATGCCCTTAATTCCAACGACCCTTTAAAAGGTAAGTGAATTCCCTGGCCAGGTGTTTCCTTGATGTACCTTAATACCTTGTGCGCTGCTTCTAAGTGAAGTTGCCTGGATTTGTCCATGAAATGGCTAAGTATGTGAACTCCGTACACAAGATCCGACTATAAAATCCATAAATTTGGATTTTAATTAATAAATGGATTATAATATTTTTGGCTGGTAATTATAGAATAATGTGTATTATTATTATTATTATTAAAAATGGGGAAAACAATTTTTATTTTATTCATAATAATTAATCGATTGCAATGATTATTTAATTATTGATTTTGGCTAGTTTAATTCGAGCCCATGACTTGAGCTTGTGGTTTAGCCTTTTCTTAACCCAAACCCGTTAGCCCAACTCTCTACTCAAACCCTTTAACCCAAACCCATTTAGCTTAACACCCTAACCGTTCAACCCCACTACCCCAGTCACCCGACTACCCCGTACGAACACCCCCTCTCCCGGATCTGCAACGTATCTATACGTGCAGATCAAAAGATGAACTCTTTTCTCTCAGAAACCTCACAGAAGCTTTTCTCCTCTACCTTCACAAAACCTCTCATAACTCCATCCACACTCCTCCTCTTCCAGATCCCATCACACGCCGACGATCCCCGCGACGCCTCGAGCATTTCAATACCCCTCTCAGGGCATTTCCGATGCGCCGTCCGACCGCCTACCGACCCTACGACTACCGGCCGACCCCACATGCGCACGCGCCCAGTCGCCGACCCCCGCGTCAGCCCGCCGACGTCGACCAGCGCGATCCCGCGCCCGCTAGCGTCTCTACAAAAAAATCCCTATTTACAACGGTTTTAGTGCAATGCTTATATGGATGTTGTTGAAACTATAATTTGCAACAGTTACGTAACGGTTGAAATAACCGTTTCTAAATTAAATATATTTGCAATGGTTAGAGATTAACCATTGCCTAACACACTTTTTACAACAGTTCATAAATGCTTGCTAAACATTTTTCTTTTTTACAACGGTCCAGCAATAATTTTATGAAAATGTTGTCAAAGTGAGTTGAATGACAACGATTATGCAAGGGTTTTAAGTATTTGTTGCAAATTTATTGATATTTTGCAACGATTACCTAAAGCCTTATAAAAAGGCTCATTGTTAGCAACAATTGCACAATAATTTTTGCAACTTGTTGTGAGTGAGCTTATTATTTGCAATAATTATGCAATGATTTATGCTACTAATTGCATTTTTTTGTTTAATAACAACGTTTATGATAACCATTGTCAAAAGAATAAACAACTATTACAAAAATATTGATCTCGCAACAGTTTATTTATAGCCATTGCAAATTTAATGTCCAACTTGAATTTTTTTATACATAATAGGGATTTAAGCATTATAATTACTCGTATTAATTGTTTCCTTGTTCGCTAACAAAAAATATTTGATAATTAATGTTTAAGGTCGATCCAAAATCTTCAATTGATGAAAATGATATAAGTACATATATATTATATATTTAAGTATTTACATACAAATAAGCCTCTAGCCAAGTGGTAGAGAGGAGGCATATGATCCAGGAGGTCAGGAGCTCGAGCCCCATTGGTGGTAGAAAAAAATTTGATATTGACCGTTGCCTATTAACTGCAACAATTTCTAACCGTTGCATGAAACATTTTAGGCAACGGTTATCAACCAGCATGTATTATTCAATATTTACAATGGTTTGTTAAACGTTGCCAAATATATTACTGACAACACATGTAACCGTTACACATTAACGTGAGATCCGTTGCATAATATATTATTTGCAACTATCAATAGAAACGTTGCAAAAACCTCCAATAATCGTGGCAAGAGGAATCTGCAACGCTCGAATTTACAATGGTTCCAATAATTGTTATAGATTGATATTGCAACGGGTTATATTTATTTTACAATGGTTTTCGACCGTTGTAAGACACCTTGGTTTCTTGTAGTACGTGTCCGTACGGCCCTCCCCGGCGCCGCTAGCGCCCGTCGCAGCCCGCCAGCCCCCGCCGTAGCCCGCCAGTGCCCCTGCGCGCCAGCGCGCCTCCCCATCGGTCCTTCCGGCCGTGCCTCCCGCGTCCCGTGCGACCCCGCGCGCCGTTCCCACTCGCTTGCACCCCGTCTGTGTATGCTGAGTTCCGTCGCTTTGCGCGACACCAAGGCCGAAGCCATCCTTCGGTTCTCCTCCTTCAACCTTCCAGTAGGACTTTCTGTCAGAAGCTCTATTCATTTCTAGAGTAGAATTAGATAGGAAAAACCTTATTTTCTGTCCGACTGGAATTGACAAAATAAAGCTTTGTCAATTCCGGGATAGTTAAGTTTTCTAATTTGAGTTTTGATTGTTAATAGGATTAATTAAATTGATTAATGTATAATGGTTAGGTTAGTATTGCTAATAATAATATTTATGCCTTTATAATCGTCGGTATATAATATATATATATATATATATATATATATATATATATATATATATATTTTGATATATATATATATATATATATATATATATATATATATATATATATATATATATATATACCGACGATTATATATATATATATATATATATATATATATATATATATATATATATATATATATATATATATATATATATATATATATATATATATATATATATATATATATAAATTATTTAGAATAAATGTTAGTTTATTATTCCTTAGTAAATCATGTATTTATCTACGTGATTAAACGTGTTCTCATTAAGTAGTAGTACAAATGCTTTTTTTTGTAATAAACTCATTAAAATGATCAGTTAGCAATTATTATTACTATTGTCTTATTAAAATGGTATTTAATTACTATCCGTAAGTATATTCCTAGAATATTAAATATTTCTAAATAAATGATTCTCGTAGTATTATAACTATTAAAAATGGTATTTTTGAATTAAAAGTATTTATTAAAAATACTATGGTTAGTTTATATAAATGAAACACTAATTAATTTCAAAGGTATTTTTTGAGTATTTTATATAAGTAAATCTAATTAGAATATTAGTTTTAGGAAAAAACTATTTATTATTTACTAGTAAATAAAATAGAGTATTTCTCACATTATTTATATAAATGATTTTATTAGAAAATCGTTTTCAGTTACCAAATATAATACGAGGTTAGAAGTATTTAAAATAATTATAGTTTTGTCTTTTTTTTTATAAAATATAAGTTTTGTTAATAATAAAATTGATCGCTAAGTTAATCGTTGGCGTTATTAATTGAAACCCTTAGAATGGTTTCTAAACCGGATTAAATTAATGTACGTTTCAGGGCCTAGGTCTGAGGCGTATTTCCCTATCTCCCTTACAAGCATCGAAAAGCCAAGACAAGTTTTATACTATTCATGTTCGTATTTTAATTAATAATTAAATGCACTGCATCAATAGAAATATTTTTTTTGAAGCAATGGGTACTTGTGGAAAACTCGCCTCCACTGAGGCTCGAACTCCCGACCACTTGGGCCGCATGCATCTCTCTTAACCACTAGGCTAGAGGTCATTTGCACATCAAAAGAAATATATATATATATATATATATATATATATATATATATATATATATATATATATATATATATATAGTATCGACATTGACTCACGGTATCCCCCTCGGACCCTAAATCGATTGCTTGATTGACTTATTGACTCGAGAATTGGGGAGTAGTATAGCAACTGTGACCAAAGTTCTATTACTAATATTGACTCTCTCGTGCTAACCCCTATTGCACTGGGGGTTGAGTTGTACCGTATACTAGCATTAGGCCCAATGTTAGTATACACATTGAATCTACCAGTCGATCACAGATTGCTATACGCTCAAATCACTATTAAATTATTGTAGATTGCATAATTGTCGCTCTTGAAATTTTATTGCCTTGCTGACTCTTTATTATTATTTAAAAAAATATGATAATGTTTTTAAACTGCCCTTGCATCATTTTATTATTTATTAGAATTTTGAAAATGGATATATGTTCTTGCTCCCCTCCTGACTAGAGACTAACAATTTTAGGTGATTATGGCGATGAGGAGCTTGCCTTTAGTTCCTACTATGGATCCGGCCTGGGTTCTGAGGAGGTAGTTGAGCTCGGACAGGGAGCCCAGGAGTTTTAGCCGCACTTGCCATCTAGTTCTTTCTTTTGTTTGGAAGTTGTAGTAACTAAATGCTTTATCTATTTGTGTATTTGTTTTAGTAAACATTTAGTTCTAATTCAATGTTCAAATAAAAATGTTTTAAATTTTTCATATTTTAGAATGTTCTGCTTGTATTACTACTGCTTGATATAGCTTACTGCCATCGTCTCACAACAGTGCAGGCTGGACATTATTCGACTGGACCCAGTATCTTGCGATCGAGTCATGACATATTTTTAGTGGTGGCCCATGTAGGTCATTTATGCAAAGTTGGTCTAGTCAACTTAGTCTAGACAAACATGTAGTCATGCAATCAGACTTTAGGTTAAGTATGACTTTAGAAAAATCGACTCTAGAAACAATTAGAATACTTATAATATTTCCAACCCGTCATAACGTAGGACCGAATTTATCTATTTATATAATCTATTTTTTGCTTGCCTATAGTTTTGTAGGTTACCTTGCTTACGTTTGTACCTAAACCTTTCAGAGGATGACGAAGGGAAAAATAACCCGTTCTGGGCCTGCTGTCGAAGAGGTTTCGTACTTCGAGTACACCCCTACTCAGGCCCAATCCGACCCTTCTCCGTTGTAGCTCACTGATCGTCCTCATGCTACACGGGCTCCCCGCACTGCTTATACTTCCACAGTGCATGCAACATCCCCGATTCCTCCGAGGACCACACCACTACCTGCTGATGTGAATCTTCTCGCTGCTCCACCTGTGCCAGTGGACCCCACCGAGCTCGTAGGCCTGCTACGAGGAGTTCTTGAGGCCCAGAGGGCCCAAGTTGAAGCCAATCGTGAGCAGACCGCGATTATGTAAGAGGGCATAGAGAATGCCCATAATGTGGCTAAGGCAGCACTAGATTCATCTCAATCCGATCAGAGGCCTGCTAAGGTAAAACAAGAATAAATTGTTAAAGTTTTATGTTTTATGGGAGAAACTCAAGTTTGATAAGCAGCCTATTGTCCAGAAAAAGGTCAGAAACATCGAGAACTTCAAGAAGTTGGACCTGCGCCCTTTCAAAGGAACATAGGACCTCATTTACGCAGATGAGTAGCTGAATGATATGGAGCGACTCCTCAGCGTCGTTCGACTCCCTGTCGACCTAATGGTAGAGGCTGTCTCTCTACAGCTCAGGGATCTGGCTAATATTTGGCACAAAAATGAGCCAAGATTCTGGAGGGACTTCTGGTGTTCCTTCAAGAAGCATTCAAGCGAAAGTTCTTTCCGAAAGCCATGGGAAGGCAATTTCATGATCTGAAGCAAGGAGATAGCACTATCGAAGAGTACGTAGCTGAGTTCAATCGGCCCAGCAGATTTGCACCCCACTTGGTAGAAGACCCAGTAGAGCGTGCCAAGAAATTTTGGCACGGATTACGAGAGGAGATCCGTACCTTGGTAGCTGCAAATGGTGCGAAGACTTATGACAAGATGCTGAAAGTGGCTCAAGATGTTGAGGCCAGTTCGCCTGCCCAACCCAAGAGGGAGCATCCAGGAGGTAGCAACTATCAGGGCAACTGCAAGTGTGTCACCATCTGATTTTGAATTTCCAATTTGAAATCAATATTGAAGTTTTGAAATTTATATGAAATTAATTTTATGAATTATTGTGAATTACCTTTAATTCCTGGTTATTCAGATTTAATTAATTAACTAATTAGTTATGTTTCACATATATTAATGTTGATTTGTTTCTAAACACTATTATTGAATAGTTAGTTATTATTCTATAATTATTAGCTTTATAGGCTGCCAAGTATTTGGGCTGGTGTGGACTATTTAGGTTGGTTTAAATAATTTATAGTTAGCAGTAATTATTAGTTAGCCTAGCCCAAACTGTTAATTAGTTATTAAATATCTAATTAGTTAGGGATTAGTAGCTAGCTGATATAGTCAGAATGTGTTAGAGATTAGTTAGAGTTGTTGGCAGCCATTAGTTATTACACCTAGACCTGTTAGTATTTACAATCCTACCACTAGCCTTGGAGAATAATACTCCAATTCTTCTTATTAAAATAATATGCATTCATTACAGCCATCACATCAGTCACTCTCTCTCTATAGTCTCTCTCTCCTCATACTCTCTCTCTCTCTCTTCCGAGCGGTCCACCACCGTCCACCACCATCCATTGTACTCCTGCGACCCCACCGTCGATCAGACCCCCTTCACGCCATTACCACTCTACAGTAGCCGTCCAGCCATTCCGGCTTTCACAACACCTCCCCCTCTGCCGACGATCTGTCGTCGACCCTTCGAACTTTGATCGAGCCGGCCGTCTTCACCTGACCTTGCCGTCTTGAGACTTCTTTCGGAACCAGTGCCGTCCTCGGGTGGAACCTGATGCCAATATTGCAGATCCGCCGAGCAGTCGTCGTCCGGCACTGCCTCAGCACCACGGTCACAACAACTCCGCGTCGACCCCAGTGACCAATCTCGGTGAGCCTTCTTTCTCTTTCTGCTCGACCCCTTCATTCTTTGCTCTTTCTTCGTCTTCTTTCTTTCGTCTCTTTCTTGCAAAGAGAAGCTGGTTTTAGAGTGAGCTCTCGAAGAGTTAGTGAGGGGGAGTTATTTATCAAATAAATTTCTCTTTCCTAAAGTTTTACTCTGGTGCTGTGAGGAAGAGACTATTCTCTCTACTCTGTGGCTTTTAACCATTTTATTGTGCTTGGCCATTTGTTTTGGATGGAGTCATGGGACCTTCATTATGTGAAGAGTCACCAACGACTCATCGTTTTCCGAAAAGCCAATTAATGGTTGGAAGGTTTCGGTTGTAGTAGCATATGAATTTTATGCTTTGTTATGCATAGTACTGTACTCTATGGTTTTTTTTTTTTGAAATCACACGCGCACACACACAATTGGGGGACTCGAACCTTGCTGGTCCCTCCGGATGTCCGTTCTAATACCACTAGACTAGAGAGTTCGGACACTGTACTCTATGGTTATCTATATTAGAGTATTAGAGAGAGCTATTTTCTTCATGTTATATCTCTCTCTCCTTCTGTCAATTAATGTTAGTTGTTTTGGCTGGTGGTGAACCCAAGGGTCACTTGACCTTTCGGTCTTCCCAAGGGTCTCTTGACCCTTTGTTTGGTGAAGGACCACCATTTGGTTCTGGCTGGTAGTGTAGGGGATACGTTTTAGTGTGTATTTATTATTTACAACATGTAATGTGTATACTGTACAAGTTCCGTACAAATTCACTGTAGGGTTGTTTGTGTTAGCACCTACTGTACAGTAATTGTACACTACTACACGTATTAACAATATTTTGTATATTATAGTATATACCTATATATGTACTTGCATGAAGAATGTTTCAAATAACTGTAGATGTATATTTGAACTATTTTCATATATGGGTATACTAGTATATTAGTATCAGTTGTACTTTGATATATATATTATTTTCAAAAGCATTATTCCTAAATACTTTGAACCAAGTAAAAGTTATGTTCCAAACTTTATAAATATTTCTATATATAGATTATATAATTAGGGTAGTTTCCCTTTCCTTCTATTATTATCTTTAAATCACAAACTAATCATATTCCTATGTTGTGACTTGTGCTTAATCTCTCATCGGATTATTGGACTTATCAGGATACTTGGATATCGAATTTGGACCTTAGACTATTATTGGATATTTGGACTTTGGATATGATCTGGACTTTATGGGACATATTGCTCTGCGACTTATTTGGGATTTCTTATGGGTTTAGACTATGATTTATTCTGTGTCGACACATTTGTGTCACGCATGTCGACTTCAGATACCCAAGGCAAGTACTTACAGCGAACACTCTTATTTCATGTTTAGTTATTGTATTTCACTATGTAGATGTGCATGCCATGATTCTGTCATGATATCCACACGAGATTAGTATTTATGGATTCATGTAATGATTACTATATTCATGTTTACCCTGTTCATCCTGTTCCCTGTTTACTTATTTATTTGTTTTCCCTGCCATGATTAGAATCCATGTATACAAGTTAGTCGCGAAGTACTTTAGTATATATGTGATCAAAATCCTGTATAATCCGTGATTCCGTATTTCCATGCCTGCTAGCTAATCATACACTACACGTATGATTGAGCCTGACTAAGTAGAACCTTAAGCCGATCACATATAGAACACATTACTTCAATCATACGTAGTGTAGCTATGACTCCTGCATTTCATGTTGTTACGTCACTCACCATGATTTCCTGCTCACTTTATCTACTCTCGCCATGTTACTATTTCATTCGAGTATTATCTTTTCTATTTCTTGTCTTATAATAATTAGCATGTTATGGGTAGTAGTTCCCATGTTGTACTTGTTCCAATCCTGACTGGGATAACAACATTTTAGGAGAGGACTCAGAAAACTGGTGCACTACTTATTATGACGCTCCTGAGGCGGATCATGGTATAGCTGAGGATGCAAGAGATGATATTGCCGATGAGCCTCTAGAGGATGCATAGCTTAGCTTAGACTTTATTTTTGTCTTTTAGATTTCCATTCCAAAATATTTGCTGAGTTGTAATAAATTGAGGTTGACTGTGCCTAACTATCTAAGATGTACTCTGTAGATTATTTCCTTTAGATTCATATCTTGCTACTAGTATTTGTGATTGAGTTAGATTCTGTTATCATGTGATATCATATTCTGGATTGAATTAGATATACTTTAGATTTGACAACTTGCTACCGCCAACTCTGCGACGTAGGCTGGGCGTGCTTCTACGTACTCGTACCCGAACTTTCGAACGCGGGTCGTGACACATTTTTATGGTGGTCCATGAAGGTCGATCGTCGTAAATAATGCGATGTCATAGTGGTACTTAGGATTAGAGTATCACTATGAGCCTGCAACAGAATAGAAAGGAAAAGGAAAACATAGGAAAGTTCAATCACAAAATAGGAATTTCGTTCTGATTTGAATTCAATTACTTTTAAGCAATTCTGACTAATTTCTATCTTGAATTGCTATCCTTCTTGAATAATGATGTCTTTGTTGAACTTAGGATTTCTTTTAACTCTGTCTTATCTTAATTTTCCAGAAAGCCTCCGAAGACCCGATCTCATGGCTTAGGAGCAGCTGTAACTGTAGCTTCTGAGCGATCATGATGGTCGTCCTCTCGATCTTCCAAGAAGAGAGCGACTGAGACTCTCCCTCCACTTCCTGATATGGCTGCAGTTCAGGAGGTAGCATCAGCTGCATCGGAGAGTCTCCCTCCTCCTCCATCTTAGCGAGGGATACGAGTATTTTTATCCTCTGAGAGTGTGCCTGATGATAGTGCACAACTTTTTGGTTTCCTCTGTGAGATGATAGAATCTCAGCGAATTCAGGCCAAGTCCAAGCGCATTTAGGTTGAGGCTCAAAGGGAACAGAATACCGCCTTGCAGGATAGTGTTGAGAAGGCGCATGAGCTAGCCCTTGCTGCACTTAAGAGATCTGCTCCTACACCTCAGCAGACTCAGCAACAGCAGTCCTTTACCCCGAAGGAGGGGGATATTATGGACTTCAAGAAGATGAATCCTCTGACCTTCAAGGGCACTGAGGGAATCTTGTATGCAGATGAGTGGCTTGAAGACATCGATCGTATTATGAGGCTTGCTAGGATCTCCAAGGATCTGCAGATTGAGGCAGTTGGTCTTCAGCTTCAGGATATTGCCCGCACTTGATTCTGGAGCAAGCCTCGGATAGTTCCATATCTGCCTTGAGAAAGGTTTAAGGGCCTCTTTAAGAGGAAGTTCTATCCAGAGATTACAGAAGGAGCTCTGGAGACGCAGTTTCTGAGTTTGGTTCAGGGCCAGCTTTCAGTGGATGAGTATGCTGCAGAATTCGGCAGGTTGGGCCGATTTACAGATTTTGTGGTCCAGGACCCGAAGGTCAAGGCCCGCAGATTCTGTCAAGGCTTGTCCAAAGAGATTCGGGTTCACATCTCCTCGAGCAAGACTACTTATGCTGGGATTTTAGCGAAGGCACGGAGGATTGAGGAGGATCTTGATCTTAGGACCAAGAGGGGTCGAGATACATTTGGGAAGAATTATAATTCTGGATCGGCGAAGCATCCACAGTTTCAGCAGAAGACTTTTTAGCAGCAACAGCCGGATAGAGGCCCTTTGCAGCAGCAGCCGCAGAAGTAGAACCATACAGGACCTCCATGTTGCTTTTACAAGAAGTTGGGACATATCTGGAAGCATTACAGGAAGAGGCTGGGATGTGTTTGTACTGTGGTTCTAGCGGACATCAGCTGAGAGATTATCCACTAGTTCGTCCTATTTAGGGGACGGCTTCTACCCAGCCAGCTAGGCCACCTGTGGTGCAGCAGCAGAGAGGACCTCTTCCCACTCAACAGCAATACTTTGTCCAACATCAGCAGAAGGGAGCACCTTAGAAGGACAAGGCCTTCGCCATGACTACTGTTGAGGAGGTCGAGGCACCTGGAGTGTGATTACAGGTTCTATTCTTTTAGATTCATATCTAACTATTGCATTATTTGATTCAGGAGCTACACATAGTTTTGTATCTTCAGCATTTATGTTCAGACACAGTATTGTAGCTTCACCTTTAGATAGAAACTGCAAGATCATGACTGGCGGGGTATTTTTTTTAGTGAAAGATCTCTGCATCCAGCGTCGCATAACCCTGGATGGAAGGGAGTTGCGCATTGATCTACTCGTAATGCCACTTCCGAGTTTTGACATTGTACCCAGGATGGATTGGTTGAATAGCAATTATGCTTCTATTGATTGCCATCGAGGATGTATTGTAATACAGTCCTCCGGGGAAGCCTACATTTAAATTTGCTGGAGGAGCAGTGGAGCAGCAGCATGATATTCTGTGTGGAGCTATGGTTGAAGACAAGGGGTTGCCTATTACGAAATTCCTAGATGTTTTCCAGAAAAACTGTCGGGATTGTCACCTGATAGAGATGTTGAATTCTCTATAGACTTGGTTCTGGGAGTTGAACTGGTAGCTAGAAATGTCTACAGAGTCAACAATCATGAGTCTGTGGAGCTGAAGAAGCAGATAGATAAATTGCTTGAGAAAGGATTTATCAGATCTAGTTCATCACCCTGGAGAGCTCCGATATTATTTGTGCCGAAGAAGGATGGGTCAGTGCGGATGTGCATTGACTACAGGGCTTTGAATAACCTAACTATCAAGAATAAGTACCCGCTGCCGAGGATCGACGACTTATTCGATCAGCTGAGCGGCGCCAAGGTATTTTCAAAGATAGACTTGAGGTCTGGCTACCATCAGGTAAGAGTGAAGAAGAAAGATTTCCAGAAGACTACATTCCAGACGAAGTATGACCAGTACGAATTTATGGTGATGCCATTCGGGTTGACCAATGCACCTGTTATCTTTATGAACTTGATGAATAAGGTATTCCACCAATACCTTGACAAGTTCATTGTGGTGTTCATTGATGACATCCTGATATACTCGAAGACCCTTGAGGAGTATGAAGAGCACTTGAGGATCGTGTTAGAGACTCTCCACAAGGAGCAGCTTGATGGAAAACTCTCCAAATGTGAGTTTTTCTGGACAAAATAGAGTTTCTCGGACATATAGCTACTGGTGAGGGTATCTCAGTAGATCCGAAGAAGATTGCTGCCATCGAATCTTGGACCACTCCTACCTCAGTAGCAGATACTCGGAGCTTCTTGGGATTAGCTGGATACTACAGGAAGTTTGTGCAGGATTTCTTCCGTATTGTAGAGCCGATGACTAGGCTTACGCGGAAAGACGTAAAGTTCGTTTGGTCTGATGAGTGCCAGGTAGCCTTTGATGAACTAAAGAGACTGACCATAACACCCATTCTTGCTTTGCCATCAGGGACTGAAGGTTTTACTATATACAATGATACCTCAGGAAAGCGTTTAGGTTGTATACTGGAGCAGAATAAGAGAGTGATTGCTTATGCTTCAAGACAACTATGACCCTATGAGCAGAATTATTCCACTCACGACTTAGAGCTTGCAGCAGTAATCTTTGCTCTGAAGTTGTAGAAGCACTACCTCTTTGGTGAACATGTGGAAATATTTACAGACCACAAAAGTCTGAAGCATGTATTCATCCAGAAGGAATTGAATATGAGGCGGCATAGATGGCTTGAGCTAATGAAAGACTTTGATATCTCATTACAGTACCATCCTGAAAAAGCTAATATGGTAGCGGATGCACTTAGCCATTATCCAGTAGCTATGTATCTGACTATGGATCAGCATCTGTTAGAAGACCTGAAGAGTCTGAGTATTGAGATTGTGATTCTTGGAGTTGAGATGCAGATGATGGGCATACAGATTCAGTCTGGGATGATGGACAGAATCAGAGAAGCTCAATACCATGATGATAGCTTGAGGTGTCTACGAGTTCAGGTGCATGCTGGATTGACCGATGACTTCTCTATTGTTGAAGATGGTTCTTTGAGGCATGGGACTAGACTTTGTGTGCCTAGTGATGATCTGCGAGAAGAAGTATTGCAGGAAGCTCATCGCTCTCAGTATTTTATACATCCTGGAGCTACCAAGATGTACAAGGATTTGAGAGATCATATCTGGTGGTATGGAATGAAGCAGGATGTGGCACATTTCTGTTCTAGATGCATAGTATGCCAGCAGGTCAAAGCTGAAAGGCAGAGACTAGGTGGTTTGTTTTAACAATTGCCTATTCCAGAGTGGAAGTGGGAACATATCACTATGAATTTCGTTTTCGAACTTCCGCGTACTCCTGGAGGAAAGGATGCGATTTGAGTCATTGTTGACAGACTGACCAAATCAGCCCACTTCTTACCATTCAAAGTGGGACTGTCTACAAAGAAGCTGGCAGAGCTGTATGTGAGATAAATTATTCGATTGCATGGTGTACCTGTTATCATTGTATCTGACCGGATAGTAGATTTACTTCCCACTTCTGGAGGAGCTTACAACCTAGTTTGGGCACTCAGCTCAATTTTAGTACTGCTTATCATCCTCAGACTGATGGACAGTCGGAAAGGACAATTCAGACTTTGGAGGACATACTTCAGAGTTGTGTGCAAGATTTCAGAGGCTTTTGGAAGGATTATCTACACTTGGTAGAGTTTTCATACAACAACAACTACCAAGCCAGTATTGAGATGACTCCTTTTGAAGCCTTATATGGACGAAGGTGTCGCACTCCATTGTCTTGGGATGACGTGGGAAAGCGAGCCTTATTAGGGTCCGATATGATTACCGATGCTGCGGAGAAAGTAAACCAGATTAGGGAGAGACTTCGTGTGGTTCAGGACAGGCAGACATTGGGCTGATAGCCACCGGAGACCGTTAGAGTTTGAGGTAATAAGTTTAGATTTTAATTTTCCTTCTAACTATTAATTAAGGTTTATATTCTAAGTTTGGTTTAATTCCTAGGTGGGAGATATAGTTTTTATGACGATTTTTTTCGACACGTGGTACTATCCGCTTTGGTCAAGACGGGAAGCTTAGCCCCAGATTCATTGGGCCTTTCAGCATTCTTGAGAGGATCGGGGCCGTCGCCTACCGATTTGACCTACCAGCTACTCTGGAGGGTGTACACGATGTATTTCACATTCCGCAGCTGAGGCGATACATTTCTGACCTAACTCATGTGATTGACCATTCATAGGTCAGAGTGGGTCCTGCCCTCAGATATCAAGAGGAGCCTGTTAGGATTATTGATCGACGAGAGAAGTGTAAACCCCCTAAAATTTCACTACATTTTTTTATATATATTTGTTTTATACAGATATTTATACGACAAGTGCGAGTACGTACATACGTGATATTTATTTATTTAGTTATTTTACATAAATAGTTTATTTTAGGTTTCGTAAATATAGTAAATAGTTTTGTTTTCGAAATACATAAAGAGTAAATAATTTGTATATAAATATTTTTTCGCAAAAATTTAGTCAAATGTTTTATTTTCATTACTATAAAAATGCTTTTTATTTATACAAGTATAGGTAATGATTTAAGAAATGATATTTTTCTCTTTTTTATGTACTATACTGGAAAAATATGTTTTATGTAAAATATTAATTGCATGCGAGTACATGAAATTCAATTCATGTATATATTTTAAATTTTAAAATGATTTTAGTAATTATTTTAATTTAGTAAAAAGGTATTTCAAATAGTCAAATATTTATTATAATTTTCAAAATTATTTATTATTATTTTATATTATTTATAAAAATTTATTTTGAATTTCTCTATTTCATTAAACTTATTATGGGTATTTAAATTTGAAATTTTCTTATTACTTTTAATATGCTTAATTTAAATATGAAATTTATCAATATTAAATTTGGATTTGAATATATACAGATTTAATTCGAAATTGGATTGGATTTGGATTTGGATTGAATCAGTTTTAAATTGATTAAAATTTAAAAGTGAGATATCAAAAAGGGGTTTGCAACTACCATAATCATTATCTAAATAGTAACTTCCACCTCCTATATAAGGAGAGGCTCATTATTCTTTGTTCCATTAATTTTCTCCACCTATAAATGTGTTTGTGCATCGTGTCCGTACACATCAAGCCATATCCATTCACTTCTTCTATTTTTCATCTAAATTGATTAATGTTCGCATTAAAGAAATTCTCTTTTTTCCTTCCATTTATTTTCTCTTATCACAAATTCTTACTATCCTTTTACCGATCAACCAAGTCCGTCTATCCTAGTAGTCCTTAAATTTCGAGTACGAAAATTTTCAAAGGTGGGTAGATTTGTAACTCATCTTCCCAAAATTATTATTTTTTAAATTATATCTATATATTTTAATTTCGTGTTTAAAAGTAATTTTTGTAGACATTTTGTAAAAGATATTTTGTGATTACTTTTGTTACCAAAAACTAGTTTTAAATTAATGGTTTGAAATAATGTTTCTAAAAAAATGTTCTCGAATTTTTTTATTTGAAATATAAAATATGTTTTTATTATTTTTGGTCTTCTAAAAATTGGTTTTAAAAAAAAATTGAGCGATAAAAGGTTTTTTGTCTATTTATTTTTAAATAAAGATTTGGATTTATAAAAGTAAGTTTTATAATATTTGATGACATCGAGTATTATTTTGATATGTTAATCAGTTATTTGATTTGAATTTATTTAAATTATCTTGATGGTTATCAACTATACTTTAAATTATGTTGATAATTTAAATATTGTTTAAAATACTTCCGATGACTAATTGGAGCATTACGATTTGTCTAATCTAGATTTGAAATATTATTTGATTAAATAATTTATTTATTATTTGATTTAAATTATTTTGATAAATATTAGATATTATTTTAAAGTTATTATGTTGAGTTTGATTTGGATTTGGATTCATATGATTTGAATTATTTGATAATATAGAATAATATTTAAAGTTATTATGGTGATCATTTAAAGGATTGCAATCAAATTGATTTATTTTTAAATAATTTATTTGATTTAAATTTATGGGAAGATTTATCCGTTAGAAATCCTTATCCTATTGGAATCATATCTAGCATTAATTAGATCATTTCTTATTTAAACCAATCCTATTCCTATCCAAATTAGTTGGTAATCATAATCATCCTTATTGATTTTGTTCTAATCCTATCATAATTTGCTAATTGCTAGCCATTATATATATCTAACGAATCTATGAATAAAATCATCTCTCAAACCATCTTTGTCAAAATTTCTCTCTTTTTTTCGTCATAAATTCAGCCTCAATTTTCAAAGGTTGTAGCAACTTCGAATGACCATAACTCCCAACTCCGGACTCCGTTTGAGATCCAGTTTTTTTTGTTGGAATCGTATTGAGGTATATTTTCTGAATATAAATTTTATTTTCATAAATTCGGAACTTAATTTTCTGGAAAATTTGTGGAGTGTTAGTTGTCCGAAGTCTGACACGTTTTAGTGTTTTTGAGATTCTGGGAGAACCAGGAATCAGAATCACGAACCGTTTGAAGTTTCGAAATGCTGACGGAAAAATACACATCATATATTTTTCCCAAAATTTTTTCAGAATATTTTATATTTGGTTTTTATTTTAGAAGTTTGTCACATCGTTTGAGTTCATCTTGTGTAGCCCTGTGACTATTCTGTACCCAACAGGATTGTCGGTTTCACCAGCAAGGACCTCAGGCAAGACACCTTGCCATTTGCTGTTTATTTATATTAGCTCATATTTCATGCATTATTCATTATTTTCTTTATGCAAAATAAACTGTGATACATGGCATAACCTGTTAGAACTTACGGTTCATTTATATTTCCTGCTATGTATTATTTTTTCTTACACATTAAACCTAGATTTAAGGGACCACCTTATGTGTTGCATTCATTGGCCTTGACACGTTGTAACACGAAGTTGTGTGTCGCATGTAGAATACGGACATGCGTGACTGGCTGGCCACCGGCGCGTATAAGCCGTGCGATAGGAATAACCGCTAATAGAGATTGCATACTTAGTTTGACTTAGCAGTTAATAGATGTTTTGTGTTATGGATACAACATAGTAGGCATTGGACGGGGAGGACAGTTCCTTAGAGTATGGGCTTCGATGCACTTTCCTTTGTGACCCGGAAGCTCCGCTGGAGATACGGGGTTGATGACCCATGATTACTGACGGCCACTGGCATTCTGCGGAACGTTATGCTCTTATTGATTGGGCCTTTAGTGCCCCAAGGGGGGACTATGCCGATCCTATTTATCCAGGGCCCATGCGTAAGAAGGATTGTTCTTAACTACATTTCACTTAGAATGGTTAGGCACCTTTATCCGTTAGGTACGGGTACTTTTGGTTTGGGTACTTGTATCTGACCGTGGCTTGGAACAATAACTTATCGCGGATTAGTTTGTCACATCTTGTCCTTGTTTGGTTGTAGGTGTGACTTACTACTTCGATGAGAAGGTATTGAACCTTGTTGGGGTCCGGATACCATATTGGATTCATAGCATGGAAAGATACGTCACCGTGAATTAGTTTACCCTCATGTTCTTGTTTGGTTGGGGGGATGGTAAGCTAGTTTAATAGGTGTGTATTGGACCATGTTATAATTCAATTGACTTATTTATTTGAGCAATATTTATTCAGTTTATATGGCATGATATTATGTGTCTTGTTACGTCCCTCTGAGGACCTGGTTATCTCGCCAGGTGTGTGCTCTTGTCTTTCGCAGGTGTTCTAGCTCTAGCCGTGATCATTGCTATTTCTTCGAGGATGATTGCACTTGGATCATCTTCGTTTCGCTCGCCAAACTTATTTTATTTTCTCATGTATTTTTCCTTTACTTGTTGGTAGTGGATTTGTCTTCGCCCAACATATTGTATCAAGACAGTTCATTATCATTATATGATATCTTTTATTCATTTATTTTGTGTGGATGAGATTAGTTATGGTTCTACTGCATTTTACAGCTTATGTATTCATATGAGGTTTCCATATATTGGAGTATACTTCGTATGAATACAGCTGGCATGTCTACGTTCCTAGTCCTACGTATTTTGGGACTGGAGCGTTACAAAAAGGTGCTTTGTAACCAGACGATTCCTCTCATCCGAGTGGCGTGGAGTTGTCACTCGCCTGGAGAGTCAACTTGGGAGCGCGAAGATGAGATGAGAGAGTATTTTCCTAGTCTTTTTGTTGAGTGATTGTATGTTGATATGTTTGAACGATGGTTGAATGAATGTTTAAAATTTCGAGGATGAAATTTCTTTTAAGGCGTGTAGACTTGTAACCACCTTGGTTGCCATTAAATATCAAGAACAAAAATTACAGAGGAATTGAACTTGATTTTAAACTTGCTTGTACAAAAGAAAGCCTAGAAAGAAATCTTAGAAAACAATCTAAGTACAATTGTTTAGTTTTTGATTCCGGGGGGTGACGATGGAGGCTCGAAAAAGTATAGCAACTCTGCCTTACTCCTTGGACTATCGGACACAGTCTTTGCTATCGAAAAAATTGCCCTTCATAGGTTGCCAGCCTTTTGCATGGGTGTGGTACCCAGCTATTTATAGTGAAAGATATCTTGAGCCGCATAGATGGTCGCGTGACCACGTGGCTACAACAGCACACAAAGACCCGCTATTTGGCCGCCAGCTGGTGACTTGTTGAGATTTTGTTACAACAAATCTGGGTGGTTGAGACTTGGTCAGCCTGCCACGTGTCCTATCGCAGGATAGGATCAATCTGCTTGAGTTATTTTGAGCCGCATAGGTCTTTTAGTGTTCGACCATGCTGGGTCGCATAAGACTCATGCGGCTTAGGTCGCAGTCTCCCTTAGTCCGCATGTAGCTTGGGGACTTTTGTGCCGCATAGATTCTATATTTTTGACCGCATAAAGCTCATGCGGCTCAGGTTGCAGTCACCCTTAGCCGCATGAAGCATATAGATTGAGCCGTATAAGGTTCATGCGGCTCAGGTTGCAGTCCTTCTGGCCGCATGACCATGTCCAGGCACGTGGACCCTGTGTCACGTCTTATCTTCTTTTTGTCAGAGTGTCAGAGCTGTCAGTTTTGTCAGTTTTGACAGAGTTTGTCAGCTTTATCAGAAGGGCTGATCAACTTGGCCGCATAAGTAACTCTTCCTTCTGCGGCTCAAATCAGTCTGGTTACTTTTGATATATAATCCAAGATAGTGAAGATGGGCTGCAGGGGGCTTGCTGAGTCTGTCATGCGGCTCTTCTTTATGCGGATCAATTTGGCCCAAAGTACTCATGCGGTCAGTTGTGATTCGAATGAACCCCATATTTTCTATGCTTCTACAAGACCCCCTTCATAGTTTTCAAATTGTAAATTTGGAATACTTTGAATCAGAAGCATGGAGATATGTCAAGCCGCAGGGAGTCTTCGAGTCAGGAGAGACCTTGAACTGCAGGGAAATTTTAAGCCGCAGGGAAATCTTGGGCCGCAGGGAGATCCTATCCAAACTACCAGCTGTCACTGCTGCACTTAATATCTTGATTTGGTTTTGGATTTGGGTTCTCTTTTTGAGATAAAGCTGACGGTTACTAAGGATAAAATCCCCAAACGTCATCATTATCTTTAATGGACTCGAGAATCGAAACGACGCTCTTTCGAAAACCTTATAAATATAGGTCATTCGGAGAGAGATTTTTCTCTTTCACCTTCTTCTCCTTCGTATACATCATCTTTGTCATCCTTTCTGTCCCAGTTTAGCCATGGCTCCAAAAGCTTCCAAGTCGACTGGTGCTGCAGCCAAAGGGAAAGGACTCGCCTCTCCGTCGAGAGCTGCGGACTCTCCTTCCATTCATCCCGACGTGCAACCCCCTATCAAGGGTAAGGACGGTGGGAAAAACGATGAGTAAATTTTGAATGGCCATATCGCATATTTTATGCGCAGGCATGTCATGTATTGCCTCTGTGCTTTAGGCATGATCAATGCATGCCCTATCTCGTTGGACCGCATGTGTTATGTATGATAGGGCCGCATGGGCTGAGCCGCATAAGTGTTACTGACCCGCGTTGGTGCCCTGTGACCGAGCCGCATGAGCGCTACATAATTGACCCCGACCAAGCCGCATAAGTATTTCAAAACTGAACCGCATAAGTGATTCCTTGATCGAGCCGCATGAGTACTGCATAACTGAACCGCATAAGTGCCTCCAGACTGATCCGCATAAGTGCCTCATGACTGAGCCGTATGAGCACTGTATAACATTGGACCGCATAAATACCTCATGATTGAGCCGCATGGGCATTGCATAACAGAACTGTATGACTGAGCCGCATGCATCTTTCAGCCGCATGCGCATCCATCATAACTAGGCCGCATAAGTTCGATTTGGCTAGGCCGCATAGCTGAAGAATGAACTTTGTTTTCTTCTGACTGTTAACCCCTTTTCCCCTTTTCATATTTTGTAGGGGTCTGGCTAGCAAATTTCTCCAGGACCGGTATTAGCAATTTTGGACATGGTGAAGATGCAACACTTGACATACACATCAGAGAGCTCAGAACTCTTCATGCTTTGGAAGGGTTTTCCTCAGATGGTAGGAAGAACCTTTATACATCGGAGAGTCGGACGGTGGTTGGGCGTTATCGTGAAAGTTTTGTTTTCACGTCTCTCCAAGTAGACAAAAGCAACACTAGGGATGTTGTTTTGAAGGTATGATCTTCTAGAGGAATGGGCCTAGGATGTCCGCAACACGGAGAAGAGAAAGTCAGCGTCTGTAGATGCTTTTAGCATGCTATATTTGCCTTCCTCCGTACAGCTTCTCGAAGATTCGACAGCCTTGTTTGCTTCTCAGAAGTAAAATATGACTTCTTTCGAGGGCCACGAAACTGCTTTTTGATGAAGGCGAAGTGCTGCCAAGCTGACCAGACTATGTGTTGCTGGATTTTTCTTTCTTTTCTTTTTGATGCTGATGTAGTCCTATGAATGTAACTGATTTTGAATAAACAGAGTAGATTAACTCCATTCTTTGCTTGTGGTATTTGTGGTGCTTGTACTAGAGGGCCTAATACAGCATTTGTGTTTTGATAAAGGACATCCCACTGGAGGACTTTTTGTGGACCTATTGCCCTTTTGTGCATCTGGAGATGCGAGCAATAGATTTGAATAATATTTTGTGGACCTATTACTCTTTTTGTGCACCGATGGTACGAGTATTAGATTAGGATAACTTCTGTGGACCTATTATCCTTTTGTGCACTGGTGGTGCGGGTAATAGATTTGAAACGAAACCTAACAGAAGTAATACGGACATGATAGGTTTTATGGTCTTAACACCATGTCTTTTATCCCGGGTTGGGTACAGGTGTTAAGTCAAGAGACCATCGGTATCAGAGGTAATATGGATGTGACACACAATAATTGTCAAATTTTTGGGTGTACCTATTACTCTTTTGTGCACTGGTGGTGCGAGTAATAGATTTTGAGGCAAAACCCAACAGAGGTAATATGGACGTGATAGGTTTTATGGTCTTAACACCATGTCTTTTATCCCGGGTTGGGTACAGGTGTTAAGTCAAGAGACCATCGGTATCAGAGGTAATATGGACGTGATATACGATAATCAGAAATAATATTTGGTGGACCTATTACTCTTCTGTGCACTGGTGGTGCGAGTAATAGATTTTGAGGCAAAACCCAACAAAGGTAATATGGACATGATAGGTTTTGTGGTCTTAACACCATGTATTTTATCCCGAATTGGGTACAGGTGTTAAGTCAAGAGACCATCGGTATCAGAGGTAATATGGACGTGACACACGATAATCATCAAATTTTTTTAGTGGACCTATTACTCTTCTGTGCACTGGTGGTACGAGTAATAGATTTTGAGACAAAACCCAACAGAAGTAATATGGACGTGATAGGTTTTGTGGTCTTAACACCAGCTCTTTTATCCCGGGTTGGGTACAGGTGTTAAATCACGAGACTATCGACATCAGAGGTAATATGGACGTGATACCCGATAATCAGGACCAGGAAGTCCGCTCAGAGATGGCGATAAGCTTGACAGACTCCTGTGTGATAAAGTATTAGAGTGGAGGTTCAGAGGTATCAGCATACATGACTCGCCACTCAGGAAGATGCGATGTGAATCCACTCGGAGCAAATGGAGTGTGAGTTCAGAGGTACTTGGTGTACATAACTCGATAGCTTGGGAGATTTAGTGGTTCGAGGGAGTACCAGCATGTCCTTAGACATAGTATTTCTTCAGGAATTTGCCATTTATGGGCATCATGAGCAAGTCTCCGTTCTGCTTTGCGAGTCGGTATGGGCCTTTGGAAAATACGGTCTCGATGATGCATGGACCCTCCCACTTGGGCTGGAATTTGTCGGCAGTTTTGTGAGTCATGACCATCAGTCTGTGAACGGCCAAGACGAGATCGCCTATTTAGAATGTCCTCTGTTTGACTTTCTTATTGAAGGCCCGAGAGATGCGTGCTTGATAGAGCTTGATGCTTTGTTGAGCTTGTAAACGCTTCTCCTCTAAAGCTTCCAATTCTTGTAGCCGTCGACGGTAGTTATCGTCCGACGTCAACCGGTAAGTAAGGGCCACACGAAGTGAGGGGATCTGGGTCTCCAATGGGAGAACTGCCTCGCTTTCGTACACCAGAGAGAACGGTGTATTTCCTATAGCCGTCCGACTCGTAATGCGGTACGTCCATAAGCATTCGTACAACTTTTCATTCCAGTCGCGTTTGTTTGAAGACACGAACTTCTTGAGAAGCTTGATTATGGTCTTGTTAAAGGCTTCAGCCAGACCATTAGCTGATGGGTTGTATGCCATTGAAGCTACATTCTGAATTCGATTCTTGTCACAGAATCGATAGAAAGCATGGCTTGCGAACTACGGACCATTGTCATGAATGATCCTCCGTGGCAGTCTAAAACGGTAAATAACGTGATGTTTTATGACACTGATCACGTTTGATGTCTCTACCTCTGCCAGTGGAACAGCTTCCGCCCACTTGGAGAAGTAGTCGGTGATTGCAACTATAAATCGGTGCCCGTTGGACGACGGCGGGGTGATTGGGCCAACGATGTCCATTCTCCATGCTTCAAATGGCCAAGAGGCCACTGTTGGGTGTAAGAATTCGGATGGCAGATGTATGAAATATGTATGGATCTGACAAGCCTTACACTTCTTTGCATAATCGACTGCGTCTGCTACCATCGTAGGCCAGTAATAACCCATCCGTCGGAGACGGTCCTACAACTTCGGGCCAGGTTAGTAAGCCCCGTAAACGCCATCGTGAGCCTCGCGTAAGGCTTTTTTGGCTTCTGCATTTGACAGACATCTTAATAGTAGCCCGTCGTAAGATCGTCGATATAACATTTATTTTTGTGTCATAAAAGAATATGAGAGAACGCCTTCTGATTGAAGTTGCTTCTTTCACATTCTCAGGCAGGAATCCGTAGACTGCAAAGTCGATGAACGGGAGTCTCCAGTCTTGCACGTCATTGGTTTTCTGGGCGGAGTAACTCGTATCCAGTTGAACGTTGTTTTTGGGACAGACCAACTCATGGCCTATCACGTCGACTAGATGATGAGCATAATTTGGAACCGCCAAAGAAGCGGCGAGACCTGCTAGGGCATCGGCTTCAATATTCTGGAGCCTAGGAACATGCTCTATAAAGAACCCCTCCAAGGTTGCAATGATGGCAATTGCTGTCTGATGGTAAGGAATCAGGTCCTCGTTGCGAACCTCGTATGAGCCTCAGATCTGATTAACAATCAGCTGTGAGTCGACATACGCTTCCAGGTATTTGACCCCTACCTCTTTTATGAGTAGGAGTCCGATGACCAGAGCATTATATTTGGCTATATTGTTTGAACAAGGTTCTATGAGAGAATATGCTCGATTGAGTACCAACCCAGAGGAAGAAATTAATACTACCCCGACTCCAGCGACGATATCACATTGTGGCCCTGTTCTTGAAGCACCGTCAAAGAACATTCGCCAAACTTCATCATGCAAAGTCATGTTTGAGTTAACGACTTCGTCTGGAATTTCTTCATAGATTCTGGCTATTTCTGAGCCTGGATGGGCTACTAGAAAGTCGGCCAAGGCTTGACCTTTGACAGCCTTTTGCGGAACGAAGACCATGTCGTAGGAGGATAATAGTATCGCCCACATGGCTAGGCGAGAACTGAGTACGCCTGGCTTGGTCATGAGAACCCTGAGGGGATTAACTCGCGAGACAACATGGATGGTCTGCCCTGTCACATAGTGTCGTGTTTTCTGAATGGCGAACACCAGGGCAAGGCACTCCTTCTCGACGGTGGTGTACCTATGTTTTGGTCCCACCATCATCTGGCTGAGATAGTAAATGGCTTGTTTGTGTCCCGCATCATTGTTCTGTGCTAGCAAGGAGCCGAGGGAGTGTTCCATCGCCCGTACATAGAGCAGGAAGGGCTTTCTGGCGACCGGGACTACCAGAACCGGTGGATTCGACATATATTCCTTAATGTCATCAAAGACGCATTAACATTCTTCATTCCATACGAAAGAGACGCCTTTCTTCATAAGTTGTGTGAAGGGTTGACATCGCCCAGTGAGGTTATATATGAACCTCCTGATGTAGGCTAGTCTTCCGTGGATGTCGTAGAGTTCACGGAGGTTCCTTGGTGGACTCATCTCCAGGATTGCTTTTGTCTTATCGGGGTTTATGTGAATACCCTAGGAAGTGATGATAAAGCCCAAGAACTTCCTGCTGGACATGTTCAGAAAGGACTTGGTGGGATTCATCTTCAGATTGTGCGCTTGTATAAGGTCGAACACTATCCTCAAATTGTGTAAGTGATCATCCTTGGAGCGGCTTTTGACGGCGATGTTGTCAACGTAACACTCCACCGTTTTGCGTAAGTGATCTCTGAAGTTGACGCTCATAGCTCGTTGATATGTAGCATCGGCGTTCTTCAAGCCGAAGGGCATGACTGTATAACAATACATGCCGATTGGTGTTTGGAACGACGTATGCTTCTCATCACCAGGAGACATTTTGATTTGATTGTATCCTGAAAAGCCATCCATAAAGGACATGCGTTCGAAGTCACACGTATTATCGATCATTATGTCGGTGATGGAAAGAGGGAATTCATCTTTAGGACATGCCACATTCAGATTGCGGAAGTCGATGCAGATTCGGATCTTTTCATTCTTCTTGACGACTGGTACTATATTAGCTATCCAGTCTGGGTGCTGCTCCTCGCGGATGAAACCGCTAGCTATAAGCTTGTTTACTTCTGCTTCGATGGAGTTCATGATGTCTGGATGGAACCGCCGTTGCTGTTGTTTGACTGGTTTTGTGTCTGGATGAATATTGAGCTTATGAAGTACGATCTCGGGGTTTAGCCCTGGCATATCTTCATAACTCCAAGCAAAAACGTCGATATACTCTCTGACGAGTTGCAACAATGACTCCCGCTCGCCGTCCGTCAGGCTTTTACTGACGAAGATTGACTTTGGAGAGGATTCATCACCGAGGTCAACTTGCATGACGTCATCTTCAGTGGGAGGGTCACGTAGTTCAAAGCGCTTCTCCCATTGTGCATCCAGTTGTTGGACCCATGGCTCCAATTTAAGAGGTTCGAGTAGATCTTCGTCTTTCTCTTCAATGTCAGCGGATGCCATGTTGACAGATAATGCCTGCCTGAATATATCCCCAATGCTGTCATCGGAATCGTATGTAGGTGATTCAGATGAGTGAGAATACCACTCGTATTCCTCATCGGAGCTCTCGGGCGTTGTTGCTGGTGTAGCATAATCGAGGCCGTATTTGGACTTGCTGTAATAGTCCCAAGGTTTTCTAGCCGGGGTTGACAGCTATAGAGGCGATCGACGACCGTTGCCGTAATTCAGACCTGGGGTAGCCTCTATGTCGTATCCCTAATTTTGCATGAAATACTTGGCTTAAGGACTATAGAGGTAGAGCGGTAATCTTCCAGCATCGGGTTCGAGATCAAACTCTTGTGGGATAAAAGGTTGAGGACCTTCTTTTTGGCCGAAGATGATCGTGTGATCCCCTTCTCTTCTGCCTGGAACTAGGAAGTAGGCACCTCTAATAGGAGTAAGTCGGTTTGGGTATGGACGGTTGTCACCTGTGTGTGTAGGTTAATGTCCAAACCGTGCTCTACGGCATACATCAGATTAACCTTATTACACCCAGGATAGTTCAACGGCAGCCTCTTATTGATAAAATAAGGATTTTTGTCCACAGGGATTACATTATCAGGAGAGGGACTATCCACCTTTGCAACAAAATACTTCGTGAGTTCTGCCTCCTCTTCAGCTACCCCCTACGTGACCGGAGGTTGGTGTCACTACCACATTTCTAGTGTGAGGGTATTTTTGTCATTTTTGGGGTATTTTAAATTTATTAGAATTAATGAGAATTTATGGAAATTTTTAGGAATTTATTTGGAATTGTTTGACTATGTTGACTTTTGACTAGTGTTGACTTTGTAGACCTACCTAGAAGCTAACCCTAGTTAGTGGACCATGGTTAGGTCAAGTGACTCTAGTCTAACCTAGCCTAGCACTTGGTTTAAGTCATTTTAGCAAATAGGAATAGAAGTCATAAGTCATGACTTGTGGTTTAGAACCTTGTTTAAGTTAATCTACATTTAGCTTGGTAGCTTGGCCCAAGGCCCAACCAAATGACAAAACCCTACCCAATCCCCAAGTGGCCGGCCACCCTATGTCTAGGGATTCCCTCCATATATAATCCCTCTCAAAACTAGGGTTGCCTCTTTTCTTTAGGAAGAGCCCTAATTTCAAGGAGGTAAGTTTCATGCCATTTTTATTCTAGAGCCCCTTTCCTATTTCTATTTTCCTTCTAAATTGTTCCAATAGGATCTAATAGGCCTGTCATTACTGTTATTGAGCTTCCATTTCAGTTTGCTATTGATTGGAAGTGATTTGGACATCAAGCAAAGAGCTAGAAAGAGCCCTCTTCCATTGAAAGTTCACATAGAGGTAACTTCTCCAAATCTCCATGAAATTTCATGTAGTCTTCACCAATAGGAAGCCCTAAGGGTCCCCCTAGGGTTTGGATAGGTTTCGTTCCTGGTGTCGGAGTTTTCGTGTCCGTTCTGGACACGTATCAGTGACCATGCATTGTGTTCGACGAAATGCCTCAAAGGGCATTTCGATCGATTTATTTCATTATTTTTGAATAGGAATAATAGATCTGATGTTGTCTTTTGATCCTTGTGCTTACGTATTAGTGTCGTGTCGTTTGATTGTGTGGACACGCGCGTGCACACGGTCGCGCGCTGCTACAGGGATCCCCTGCCTATCGGGCCCTGTAGCGGACACGACACGTTTCGTATGGACACGAAACTTGACACGGGGCTAGGGGCATGGACTGACACGCCATGTGTCAAGTCTCACGTGTCCCCGTGCCGTGTCGAGAGAGTTATGAATCCCGTACGGGGATTTGCCTAGGCGTGCACTGTATGTGTTTTTCTCTGTGTTTCTTGCTATGGACACGCCGTGTCGGCTTTGGGGTGACACGAGATGATGTGTGGTGTTGTGCACGAGGGGTGTTTATATTGTTCCAATTATTAGATCATGATTTATTAGTTGGTTATTCGATTTACATTGAAAAGAAGCAATGTTCTGATACTTAATTTCCTAACCTGTCATTCCAGTTTTAAAAGTGATATTGGTCAGTGAGTTTAATCCTAATGTTGATGTTAACTGCTAAGTTTAAACTCTAATCATGTGTTCCCTATGTGCATTAGCTTACCATGGTTAGATTTTGGTATTGAATTGATTAGGTGGACTGTAAATGGGTTAAGGTATCATATTCTGATTTTTGAGTTCTCTATTAATGTTCATTAATGAACTGGATTATTAGTTACTGTCTAATGACCCTTCGATTGATTTTGATTTCTAATTAAGTCCTGCAAATGAATTCTGAGTTTGGGGTTGCCATGTTGGTTTTTTTTACATTGTTCATGTACTGTCAACATTGGTCTCAATGCTATTTCATTAAAACTGGAATGTGTTCACTGTTAAGTTATTGCTAGACTTGGTTGACCTAGTTTGACTTCTAGGGTTGACCAGAGTTGACCAAGAGTTGACTTTGGCCTAGATTGACCTAGAATCATGTAGAATGCATAGTAGGACTCCATTTTGCTATTCTGGACCTGTTGTGACTTGTGCTGTTCTGTTTATGAGCCAGACACCACTCCTTGGACGGTACTTTTCATATTGGACACTCAGTTACAGGCGAGTACATTCTCTGATCATTTCATATCCTGTTTAGAATTTTTTCCTGCAGTAGATTACTTTACTTGTACTATCACGTTGGTCACACGGATTGGTACTATATGGATCTCTACATGCGATGTTATGCCCTTCGGGAGCATCGGGTACATTGTGCTTGTGCGTTTCACTTACATCGTGTACTCCTGTGCTTTCATTACATGTGTACTCCTGTGAATCTTGTACTCTCATGTTCACGGAGCCCCATGTATACTATCATGTGCACCCTATATGGGCCCCATGTGATATCCTGTGCAATAATATAACCTGTTTAGATCCTTGTGTATTGATTGGGAATACGGGGGAGTGCTAGTAGTCGTGTGAACAATTCCTTTGTAGTGTAGATTCCTGTGCACCTCGACATCCTGTGCAAATCTGTCCTGTTCACATGTGCTATCTCGTACTCTGACTCACTAGTCACTGCTAGTTCTCTATGTATAGTAGATATTTACATTACAGTTCTTTTCCTGTTTACATACCGCATTTCCTTAGTACCTGTATCTTACTTTACTGCATGTTTTTACCTTCTAACCTGCTATGATCTGTTGAGATGTACTGTACTCGCTCCTGTCCTGACTGGACCTGTTGAAAATATTACAGAGGACGAGGAGGAGGACTGCCTGGACACCTACTACGGGACAGCCCTAGATGACACCTGTGAGCTGGACCCTCAGGAGGATCCAGCAGTAGCTGAGGACCTTCCCCCGACTGCCTAGACTAGATTAGCTAGTTTGTTTTTCATTGTAGTCTTGAGACATGTTCTAGTTAGACCCTTATTTGGAGATCAGTTGTATATATTCTTTTATCTGAGACCTTGTACTGCTGGGATTATCTTAGACTACTGTTTTATCTATTTCATTTCCTTGAGTTCTGTTCATATCGTGCTATATCTTCCTTAGTTGTGATTGAGTTTCTATTGCTATGTCACCCCCATTCGGGGAGTATAAACTGTTTAGATATATACATTGCTAGATATTGTGACCTAGGACAGCATTCTACCGCCGACACTGCGGCGTAGGCTGGACGTATTCACGTCTCGTGCCCTTACTCTAGGGTGCGGGTCGTGACACATTTTTAGTGGTGGCCCATGCAGGTCTAGACTAGAAGTGTAGTGGTACTCGAACTAGAGTATCACTGCAGCCTGCTATAGGATATAGGACATTAATTATAAGATACTCAATCACTTTAGAAAAATTCCTTTTATTGCCATCTAAATCCTTTTGTCAGCTGATCCTTTGAATTATAATTGTCCGCCTTTGTTATTTCGCTTCTTTCTTAGAAATTTATACTCTTGTTTGTCTATCTTCAGGATGGTAGAGACTCGATTGCAGCGTGCCACCCATGAGGATGCTATAGAGGGGACTGCTACCTTTCAGCCAGCACGGCGAGGCCAGGAGACTGCAGCTCTTGTCATCTCAGCTCGTGTTGAGACCTCGGCAGCCGTAGCAGGGGATATGCATCCACCGACTGGGAGGCAGGACACGATCATTCCAGAGGATCCCTTCCAGCCGCCACCACCTCCAGGACATGTGGACGCAGCTCAGATGTTCGTATATTTCCAGCAGTTCATGGATAGGCAGCAGGCTCGACATGATAGAGGCATGGAGCTGGCCCTTACGACTGTCGCAGCCCGGCCAGTAGTACAGCAGCCGAGGATCCCGGGGATTGAGCAGTTTCAGAAGATGAGCCCCAGGGACTTCATGGGGATAGAGGGGATCCTGTATGCCGACGAGTGGCTCGAGCATATGGAGGAGATCTTCCGCTTGGCCAGGATTCCAGCAGACCTTCAGATCGAGGCCGCAGCTAGCCGAATGCGAGATCTTGCTCGCACCTGGTATCAGTCGGATCCCAGGGTGGGAGTACCAGGGCAGACCTGGGAGCAGTTCAGGGGCTTCTTCAAGAAGAAGTTCTTCCCAGATTCAGTAGTCAGAGCCTTGGAGACGCAGTTTGAGAGCTTGGTCCAGGGAAGCATCTCAGTTGAGGAGTATGCGGGAGAGTTTGGCCGTCTCTGCAGGTTTGTTGAGGGGTTGAGCGAGACGGCGAAGGCCCAGAGGTTCCGGAAGGGTCTGGTCAAGGAGGTCAAGTCCCTGACCAAGGGGAACAGAGATGCTACATTTGAGGAGATCTTGACGGGAGCCCTGCTAGCAGAGGATGATCTTGAGCTTAGGCTCAAGAGAGGGAGAGACCCAGCTGGGGGCAGTAGCAGCAGCGGAGGCCAGGCCAAGAGGCCTCATTTTCAGCACCAGCAGCCCAGGCAGGTTCAGCCACAGCCGATTCAGCAGAGGCCGGCTCAGCAGCAGTTTCAGCATCAGGCACCCAGGCAGACAGTCAGTTGCCCCTTCTGCAAGAAGCCAGGGCATGGATGGAATGAGTGCAGGAAGAGGCTCGGGAAGTGCCTTTTCTGCGGAGCAGCAGATCACCAGATGAGGGATTGTCCTAGGTCTGTGGGACGAACAGCTCAGGAAGGTAGAGTTAGAGCTCCAGCAGGTCAGCAGCGGGGACCAGCCCTGCCGACTCAGCAGCAGAGGTTTGTCCAGCACCAGCAGCAGGCCAAGGGAGGCCAGCAGGGGCGAGCTTTTACCATGGCAGCTGGAGAGGCAGAGGTGACTGGAGAGCTGATTGCAGGTTCGATTCTTCTCGACTCCAGTCCAGCATTTGCATTGTTTGATTCCGGTGCATCGCATAGTTTTATTTCAGTATCTTTTGCGATTAGACACGGTATTATAGCTGAATCGTTGCCTAGGACTTATAAGATCACGATCGGGGGTGGTATTATCCTCGTGAGTGATGTTTGTAAGGGTCGGAGAGTAGTTTTGGGAGGCCGTGAGTTGGAGGTGAGCCTGCTCGTGATGCCATTGCCGAACTACGATATAGTACTAGGCATGGATTGGTTGAGCAGGCACCACGCCAGCATTGATTGCAGAGGGGGTAGAGTTCTGTTCAGAGCGCCGGGGGAGCCAGAGTTCGAGTACTCCAGACGTCAGGCAGAGCAGAGCAGCGGAGTCTTCTGTAGAGTCTCGGTCGAGGAGCAGACGATTCCACATCCCTTGATAGCAGAGTATATGGATGTTTTCCCAGAAGAGTTGTCGGGATTGCCACCAGACAGGGACATAGAGTTCTCGATAAACTTGGTTCCAGGAGCGGAGCCCATTTCTCAGCATGTCTATCGGGTGAACAACAGCGAGCTGGTGGAGCTGAAGAAGCAAGTAGATGAGCTACAGGACAAGGGCTTCATCCGCTCGAGTTCGTCACCATGGGGTGCACCAGTGTTGTTCGTACCGAAGAAGGATGGGTCAGTACGCATGTGTATTGACTATAGGGCACTCAACAACCTCACGATCAAGAACAGATACCCACTGCCGCGGATCGACGATCTGTTTGACCAGTTGAGCGGAGCTCGGGTATTCTCCAAGATTGATCTGAGGTCGGGATATCACCAAGTAAAGGTGAAGGGGGAGGATATTCCCAAGACCGCTTTCAGGACGCGGTATGGACAGTTCGAGTTTTTGGTTATGCCGTTTGGGCTAACCAATGCACCCGCAGTATTTATGAACCTGATGAACAAGGTGTTCCATCAGTATCTGGATCAGTTTGTAGTGGTGTTTATTGATGATATCTTGATATATTCCAAGACCGAGGAGGAGCACGAGGAGCATTTGAGGATAGTGCTGGAGATTCTCAGGAAGGAGCAGCTTTACGGAAAGCTCTCCAAGTGTGAGTTCTTCCTAGACCGAGTGGATTTCTTGGGGCATGTGGTGACTGGAGATGGTATCTCAGTTGACCCCAAGAAGATTGTAGCAGTCGAGGCATAGGCAGCGCCGACATCAGTTGCAGAGATCAGGAGCTTCCTGGGGCTGGCAGGGTATTACCGAAGATTTGTGCAGGATTTCTCCCGGGTTGCAGAGCCGTTGACACGGTTGACCCGGAAGGATACTGAGTATGTATGGTCAGAGGAGTGTCAGGCAGCTTTTGATGAGTTGAAGAAGCGGCTGACGACAGCTCCGATTCTGACGTTGCCTTCAGGATCAGGTGGATTCACTATTTATAGTGATGCTTCAGGGAAGGGGCTGGGTTGTGTGTTGCAGCAGCACGGGAAGGTAATTGCCTATGCTTCCAGGCAGTTACGTCCCCATGAGAAGAACTACCCTACCCACGACTTGGAGCTGGCAGCAGTGATTTTTGCATTGAAGCTGTGGAAGCATTATCTGTATGGTGAGAGGGTGGAGATCTTCACAGATCACAAGAGCCTAAAGTATGTGTTCACTCAGAAGGAGTTGAACATAAAACAGCACAGATGGTTGGAGTTGATGAAGGACTTCGACATTGTACTGCAGTATCATCCGGGGAAGGCCAACATGGTTGCCGATGCCTTGAGTAGGTATCCGACAGCCATGTGTTTGACCATGGATCGGCATTTGCTTGCCGACTTGGAGAGCCTTGGGATTGAGGTGATCGCGCCGGGAGTGCAGATGCAGCTATGGGGGATGCAGATTCAGTCAGATTTGGTGGACAGGATCAAGGCGGCCCAGTTTCAGGATGTGGCTTTTCAGAGTATCAGAGAGCAGATCAGTATAGGAGTGGGGGATCCTGAGTTCTCACTTGCAGAGGATGGTGCCCTGAGGCACGGTGCCAGGTTATGTGTGCCTAGCGGGGAGCTCAGAGAGCAGATTATGCAGGAGGCCCACAGATCGCAGTACTCTATACACCCGGGTGCCAACAAGATGTACCGAGATCTGCGGGAGCATGTATGGTGGTCAGGAATAAAGCGGGAGGTGTCCCACTTCGTGGCTAGGTGCTTGATCTGTCAGCAGGTCAAGGCGGAGAGGCAGAGGCCCGGTGGATTGTTGCAGCCGCTGCCCATTCTCGAGTGGAAATGGGAGCATATTACTATGGACTTTGTATCAGGATTGCCGCGTACCCCAGGAGGGAAAGACGCGATTTGGGTCATCGTGGATAGGTTGACCAAATCGGCCCACTTCTTGCCATTCAAGGTGGGCACGTCTACAGAGAGACTAGCAGAGTTATATATGCGGCAGATAGTTAGGATCCACGGAGTTTCGGTCAGCATCGTCTCGGATCGGGATAGCCATTTTACTTCCCATTTTTGGAGGAGTCTGCAGACTAGCTTGGGCACTCAGCTCAAGTTTAGTACTACGTACCACCCCCAGACGGATGGACAGTCGGAGCGAACTATTCAGACTCTTGAGGATATGTTGCGGACGTGCGTCCTGGACTTTGGAGGTTCCTGGGAGGATCATCTTCATTTGGTGGAGTTTGCCTATAACAATAGTTTCCAGGCCAGCATCGAGATGTCACCTTTCGAGGCTCTGTACGGGCGTAGGTGCCGTACACCCTTATCCTGGGATGATGTTGGTGAGCGAGCTTTGCTGGAGCCAGAGATGATTGTGGATACGGCCGAGAAGGTGAAGCTCATCAGGGATAGACTTTGCGTGGCACAGGACAGACATCGGCACTGGGCCGATAGCCACCGGAGACCCTTGGAGTTTGAGGTACAGATTATAGTAGGATTAGATTTAGGTTGTTGTTTGTGATTTTGATCATGTTTGTTATTTATTTTAATTGAGACCTTGCTTGTGATTAGGTCGGAGACCAGGTTTTCTTGAGGATATCTCCGACTCGTGGTACGATACGTTTTGGTGGAGGCGGAAAGCTTAGCCCGCGCTTCATCGGCCCTTTCGTTATCAGCGGAAGAGTCGGTGACGTGGCTTACAGGCTAGACTTGCCGCCTGCACTTGTGGGGGTCCACAACGTATTTCATGTATCACAGTTGAGACGGTACGTGGCTGACCCTAGCCATGTGCTCGATCATTCGGAGATTGAGGTGGGTCCTTCTCTCAGCTATCCAGAGCAGCCTGTGGAGATTCTGGATCGACGGGAGAAGGTTCTGAGGAACCAGGTGATACCGTTGGTACGCATCGCATGGAGGCATCATTCTCCAGGAGAGTCTACCTGAGAGCGGGAGGATGAGATGCGCGAGCGGTACCCTTATCTTTTTGGACCTTGAGGTATACTTTCTATCCTTCTCATCTGTTGCATTTCGCCTTTCAATTTTGAGGACGAAATTCTTTTAAGGATGGTAGATTTGTCACTACCACATTTCTAGTGTGAGGGTATTTTTATCATTTTTGGGGTATTTTAAATTTATTAGAATTAATTAGAATTTATGGGAATTTTTAGGAATTTATTTGGAATTGTTTGACTATGTTGACTTTTGACTAGTGTTGACTTTGTAGACCTACCTAGAAGCTAACCCTAGTTAGTGGACCATGGTTAGGTCAAGTGACTCTAGTCTAACCTAGCCTAGCACTTGGTTTAAGTCATTTTAGCAAATAGGAATAGAAGTCATAAGTCATGACTTGTGGTTTAGAACCTTGTTTAAGTTAATCTACATTTAGCTTGGTAGCTTGGCCCAAGGCCCAACCAAATGACAAAACCCTAACCCAATCCCCAAGTGGCCGGCCACCCTATGTCTAGGGATTCCCCCCATATATAATCCCTCTCAAAACTAGGGTTGCCTCTTTTCTTTAGGAAGAGCCCTAATTTCAAGGAGGTAAGTTTCATGCCATTTTTATTCTAGAGCCCCTTTCCTATTCCTATTTTCCTTCTAAATTGTTCCAATAGGATCTAATAGGCCTGTCATTACTGTTATTGAGCTTCCATTTCAGTTTGCTATTGATTGGAAGTGATTTGGACATCAAGCAAAGAGCTAGAAAGAGCCCTCTTCCATTGAAAGTTCACATAGAGGTAACTTCTCCAAATCTCCATGAAATTTCAGGTAGTCTTCACCAATAGGAAGCCCTAAGGGTCCCCCTAGGGTTTGGATAGGTTTCGTTCCTGGTGTCGGAGTTTTCATGTTCGTTCTGGACACGTATCAGTGACCATGCATTGTGTTCGACGAAATGCCTCAAAGGGCATTTCGATCGATTTATTTCATTATTTTTGAATAGGAATAATAGATCTGATATTGTCTTTTGATCCTTGTGCTTACGTACTAGTGTCGTGTCATTTTCGTGTCGTTTGATTGTGTGGACACGCACGTGCACACGGTCGCGCGCTGCTACAGGGATCCCCTGCCTATCGGGCCCTGTAGCGGACACGACACGTTTCGTATGGACACGAAACTTGACATGGGGCTAGGGGCATGGACTGACACGCCATGTGTCAAGTCTCACGTGTCCCCGTGCCGTGTCGAGAGAGTTATGAATCCCGTACGGGGATTTGCCTAGGCGTGTACTGCATGTGTTTCTCTCTGTGTTTCTTGCTATGGACACGCCGTGTCGGCTTTGGGGTGACACGAGATGATGTGTGGGGTTGTGCACGAGGGGTGTTTACATTGTTCCAATTATTAGATCATGATTTATTAGTTGGTTATTCGATTTACATTGAAAAGAAGCAATGTTCTGATACTTAATTTCCTAACCTGTCATTCCAGTTTTAAAAGTGATATTGTTCAGTGAGTTTAATCCTAATGTTGATGTTAACTGCTAAGTTTAAACTCTAATCATGTGTTCTCTATGTGCATTAGCTTACCATGGTTAGATTTTGGTATTGAATTGATTAGGTGGACTGTAAATGGGTTAAGGTATCATATTCTGATTTTTGAGTTCTCTATTAATGTTCATTAATGAACTGGATTATTAGTTACTGTCTAATGACCCTTCGATTGATTTTGATTTCTAATTAAGTCCTGCAAATGAATTCTGAGTTTGGGGTTGCCATGTTGGTTTTTTTACATTGTTCATGTACTGTCAATATTGGTCTCAATGCTATTTCATTAAAACTGGAATGTGTTCACTGTTAAGTTATTGCTAGACTTGGTTGACCTAGTTTGACTTCTAGGGTTGACCAGAGTTGACCAAGAGTTGACTTTGGCCTAGATTGACCTAGAATCATGTAGAATGCATAGTAGGACTCCATTTTGCTATTCTGGACCTGTTGTGACTTGTGCTGTTCTGTTTAGGAGCCAGACACCACTCCTTGGACGGTACTTTTCATAAAGGACACTCAGTTACAGGCGAGTACATTCTTTGATCATTTCATATCCTGCTTAGAATTTTTTCTTGTAGTAGATTACTTTACTTGTACTATCACGTTGGTCACACGGATTGGTACTATATGGATCTCTACATGCGATATTATCCCCCTCGGGAGCATCGGGTACATTGTGCTTGTGCGTTTCACTTACATCGTGTACTCCTGTGCTTTCATTATATGTGCACTCCTGTGAATCTTGTACTCTCATGTTCACGGAGCCCCATGTATACTATCATGTGCACCCTATATGGGCCCCATGTGATATCCTGTGCAATAACATAACCTGTTTAGATCCTTGTGTATTGATTGGAGATACGGGGGAGTGCTAGTAGTCGTGTGAACAATTCCTTTGTAGTGTAGATTCCTGTGCACCTCGACATCCTGTGCAAATTTGTCCTGTTCACATGTGCTATCTCGTACTCTGACTCACTAGTCACTGCTAGTTCTCTATGTATAGTAGATATTTATATTACAGTTCTTTTCCTGTTTACATACCGCATTTCCTTAGTACCTGTATCTTACTTTACTGCATGTTTTTACCTTCTAACCAGCTATGATCTGTTGAGATGTACTGTACTCGCTCCTGTCCTGACTGGACCTGTTGAAAATATTACAGAGGACGAGGAGGAGGACTGCCTAGACACCTACTACGGGGCAGCCCTAGATGACACCTGTGAGCTGGACCCTCAGGAGGATCTAGCAGTAGCTGAGGACCTTCCCCCGACTGCCTAGACTAGATTAGCTAGTTTGTTTTTCATTGTAGTCTTGAGACATGTTCTAGTTAGACCCTTATTTGGAGATCAGTTGTATATATATTCTTTTATCTGAGACCTTGTACTGCTGGGATTATCTTAGACTACTGTTTTATCTATTTCATTTCCTTGAGTTTTGTTCATATCGTGCTATATCTTCCTTAGTTGTGATTGAGTTTCTATTTCTATGTCACCCCCATTCGGGGAGTATAAACTGTTTAGATATATACATTGCTAGATGTTGTGACCTAGGACAGCGTTCTACCGCCGACACTGCGGCGTAGGCTGGACGTATTCACGTCTCGTGCCCTTACTCTAGGGTGCGGGTCGTGACACGTTTTTAGTGGTGGCCCATGCAGGTCTAGACTAGAAGTGTAGTGGTACTCGAACTAGAGTATCACTGCAGCCTGCTATAGGATATAGGACATTAATTATAAGATACTCAATCACTTTAGGAAAATTCCTTTTATTGCCATCTAAATCCTTTTGTCAGCTGATCCTTTGAATTATAATTGTCCGCCTTTGTTATTTCGCTTCTTTCTCAGAAATTTATACTCTTGTTTGTCTATCTTCAGGATGGTAGAGACTCGATTGCAGCATGCCACCCATGAGGATGCTATAGAGGGGACTGCTACCTCTCAGCCAGCACGGCGAGGCCAGGAGACTGCAGCTCTTGTCACCTCAGCTCGTGTTGAGACCTCGGCAGCCGCAGCAGGGATATGCATCCACCGACTGGGAGACAGGACCCGATCATTCCAGAGGATCCTTTCCAGCCGTCACCACCTCCAGGACATGTGGACGCAGCTCAGATGTTCGCATATTTCTAGCAGTTCATGGATAGGCAGCAGGCTCGACAGGATAGAGGCATGGAGCTGGCCCTTACGACTGTCGCAGCCCGGCCAGTAGTACAGCAGCCGAGGATCCCGGGGATTGAGCAGTTTCAGAAGATGAGCCCCAGGAACTTCATGGGGACAGAGGGGATCCTGTATACCGACGAGTGGCTCGAGCATATGGAGGAGATCTTTCGCTTGGCCAGGATTCCAGCAGACCTTCAGATCGAGGCCGTAGCTAGCCGGATGCGAGATCTTGCTCGCATCTGGTATCAGTCGGACCCCAGGGTGGGGGTACCAGGGCAGACCTGGGAGCAGTTCAGGGGCTTCTTCAAGAAGAAGTTCTTCCCAGATTCAGCAGTCAGAGCCTTGGAGACGCAGTTTGAGAGCTTGGTCAAGGGAAGCCTCTCAGTTGAGGAGTATGCGGGAGAGTTTGGCCGTCTCGGCAGGTTTGTTGAGGGGTTGAGCGAGACGGCGAAGGCCCAGAGGTTCCGGAAGGGTCTGGTCAAGGAGGTCAAGTCCCTGACCAAGGGGAACAGAGATGCTACATTTGAGGAGATCTTGACGGGAGCCCTGCTAGCAGAGGATGATCTTGAGCTTAGGCTCAAGAGAGGGAGAGACCCAGCTGGGGGCAGTAGCAGCAGCGGAGGCCAGGCCAAGAGGCCTCATTTTCAGCACCAGCAGCCCAGGCAGGTTCAGCCGCAGCCGATTCAGCAGAGGCCGGCTCAGCAGCAGTTTCAGCATCAGGCACCCAGGCAGACAGTCAGTTGCCCCTTCTGCAAGAAGCCAGGGCATGGATGGAATGAGTGCAGGAAGAGGCTCGGGAAGTGCCTTTTCTGCGGAGCAGCAGATCACCAGATGAGGGATTGCCCTAGGTCTGTGGGACGAACAGCTCAGGGAGGTGGAGTTAGAGCTCCAGCAGGTCAGCAGCGGGGACCAGCCCTGCCGACTCAGCAGCAGAGGTTTGTCCAGCACCAGCAGCAGGCCAGGGGAGGCCAGCAGGGGCGAGCTTTCGCCATGGCAGCTGGAGAGGCAGAGGTGACTGGAGAGCTGATTGCAGGTTCGATTCTTCTCGACTCCAGTCCAGCATTTGTATTGTTTGATTCCGGTGCATCGTATAGTTTCATTTCAGTATCTTTTGGGATTAGACACGGTATCATAGCTGAATCGTTGCCTAGGACTTACAAGATCACGACCGGGGGTGGTATTATCCTCGTGAGTGATGTTTGTAAGGGTCGGAGAGTAGTTTTGGGAGGCCGTGAGTTGGAGGTGAGCCTGCTCGTGATGCCATTGCCGAACTACGATATAGTACTAGGCATGGATTGGTTGAGCAGGCACCACGCCAGCATTGATTGCAGAGGGGGTAGAGTTCTGTTCAGAGCGCCGGGGGAGCCAGAGTTCGAGTACTCCAGACGTCAGGCAGAGCAGAGCAGCGGAGTCTTCTGTGGAGTCTCGGTCGAGGAGCAGACGATTCCACATCCCTTGATAGCAGAGTATATGGATGTTTTCCCAGAAGAGTTGCCGGGATTGCCCCCAGACAGGGACATAGAGTTCTCGATAGACTTGGTTCCAGGAGCGGAGCCCATTTCTCAGCATGTCTATCGGGTGAACGACAGCGAGCTGGTGGAGCTGAAGAAGCAAGTGGATGAGCTACAGGACAAGGGCTTCATCCGCTCGAGTTCGTCGCCATGGGATGCACCAGTGTTGTTCGTGCCGAAGAAGGATGGGTCAGTACGCATGTGTATTGACTATATGGCCTCCAGTTCGTCAGTTATGTGCTTCTTGGATTCTTCATATAGACAAGCCTCCGAAGAGTAATAAGACTCAACCCCTTTGAAGGGATCGATGTCGGCGAATTCTATCTTCACAAAGCCGTGCTTACTGACATACTTGAAGCACTGGTGGAGTGTGGATAGCACGATCATATAGTCATGTATCCACAGATGCCCCAAGAGGATATTGTTGCACGTATCTGCGTCTACGACAAAGCAGGTAACCTCCGTCCTCAGATCTCCGATCTGACATTTCAATCGGATCTTTCCTAAGGGATAGCTCCTTCCCGAGTTGAAACCGCTAATGGCAGTGTTGGTCGCCGCTAGCCAGTGCATAGGGATGCCGAGAACTTGAAGCAAGCTTTTCGGGATGATGCTTATCGATGACCCAGGATCGATGTGCATCCGATCCACCTTGATATTGCCTATGTATCCAGTGTAGTACAAGGGGCGATCATGCAAGTTGGTTTTGATTAACATGTCCTGTGGGGTGAATACGATGTTGGGTATCGCGTCTGCACAATTGCTGCCCTGGAGATCTGCTGACGAGTCTTACCCTGTAGGTTTGACCTGGGCTAAGTAGGCGTCGGCATTCTGGAGTGCTTCGCTCAATGCAACACGAAGATTCTTGGAGAACCTTAGGAGCTCGTATAACGACAACTTTACTGGCGTATTAGCCAGTTGTGCTAATATGTCAAAGTTGTAAGGTCTCTCCAATCCCTGAGGTGCATCCTTACGGAGCGGCCTGTCGAAGCGAGTTTCTTTCGACTGGGACCTGTCCGCCGGTGGAGGCTGAGATGACCCCGAAACATCAGTGGCAGTCATCGTTGCTGGCTGAGGGTCTTCGACTGAACTATCCAGAGTGGGCTGGACTTGTACCCCAGATCGGGTAACAACGGCCGCCACCTCCTCAGCTTCGGCTAAAATTGTATGGCAGGATCTAGACTTCCTGTCCTTCTTCTTGTTGGCTGGAGATGACACCGTCTGGGTAACTTCGGGCACTAGGTCTGGGTGCACCCACATGATCTCTCCTCGTGACGTGGTGAGAGATACCAAGCTAGTCGTCTGGTCCCGGATGGGAGGAAGATTAGTAACCTCTATCATTGTCCGGGGGACAGGTATTACCCCGTCTTAAGTATTTGTTGGGGGGAAGTTACCGAACTGAATTGATACCATGTTTGCCTCCACGGTAACCTCTTCAAAATCTTACGACAGAGCTTTGGAGTCGATAAGACTCTGGGTGTACCACTTTAGTTGAAAGCAGTCATGAGTGGAATGATGAACATTATGGTGGAAGTGGCAATATTTTGGGTCTTCCATCTCTGCCGCTCGAGGCTCGCGCCTTGGTGGAGGGTGTTGGATCTTGTCCCCTTGCAAGAGCATGTCGAAGATAGGCTTGACATGACTATCTTCGAATGAGTAATTCACCTTGGGCTACTGAGCTTCTGCCTGCTTTTGTTTAGGCTTCTTGGTCGTACCAGCAACCATGGCCGGTTTGCCTTTATCATGGATGGTCTGCCGTGACATATAGTATCGTATTTTCTGAATGTCGAACACCAAGGCAAGGCATTCCTTCTCCACGGCAGTGTACCTATGCTCCGGCCCCACCATCATTCGGCTGAGATAGTAAATGGCTTGTTCGTGTCCCGCATCATTGTTCTGTGCTAGCAATGCGTCGAGGGAGTTTTCCATCGCCCGTATGTAGAGCAGGAAGGGCTTTCCGACGACCGGGGCTACCAGAACTGGCGGATTCGTCAAGTATTTCTTAATGTCATCAAAGGCACGTTAACATTCCTCATTCCATACGAAAGAGATGCCTTTCTTCATGAGATATGTGAAGGGTTGACATCGTCCTGAGAGGTTAGATATGAACCTCCTGATGTAGGCTAGTCTTCCCTGAAGACCGCGGAGTTCACGGAGGTTTCTCGGTGGACTCATCTCCAGGATTGCTTTTGTCTTATCGGGGTCTATATGAATACCCTGAAAAGTAATGACAAAGCCCAAGAACTTTATGCTGGACACGCCCAGAAAGGACTTGGTAGGATTCATCTTCAGATTGTGCGCTCGCATAAGGTCGAACACTATCCTCAAATCGTGTAAGTGATCATCCTTGGAGCGGCTTTTGACGGCGACGTCGTCAACGTAACACTCCACCGTCTTGCGTAATTGATCTCTGAAGATGACGCTCATAGCTCGCTGATATGTAGCACCGACGTTCTTCAGGCCGAAGGGCATGACTGTGTAACAATATACGTCGATCGATGTTCAGAATGACGTATGCTTCTTATCATCAGGAGACATTTTGATTTGATTGTGTCCTGAAAAGCCATCCATAAAGGACATGTGTTCAAAGCCACACGTATTATCGATCATTATGTCGGTGATCGAAAGAGGGAATTCATCCTTAGGGTATACCACATTCAGATTGCGGAAGTCAATGCAGATTCGGATCTTTTCGTTCTTCTTGACGACTGGTACTATATTAGCAATCCAGTCTGAGTGCTGCTCCTTGCGGATGAAACCGCTAGCTATAAGCTTGTTTACTTCCGCTTCGATGGAGTTCATGATGTCTGGACGAAATCGTCGTTGCTGTTGTTTAACTAGTTTTGCGTCCGGATGTATGTTGAGCTTATGAAGTGCGATCTCGGGGTTTAGCCCTGACATTTTTTCATAGCTCCAAGCGAAGATGTCGATATATTCTCTGACGAGTTGCAACAGCTGTCACGCCCCGCACCCGGATATACGGGTACGAATACGTGGGCCACGTCCAGCCTACGTCATAGTATCGATGGTAGAGCACTGTCAAGTGTCCGATACTAACTACAATATCTAAAAGATCTATAACCATAAAGGTACTCATATCACATCACAAATGCAAAGGAAGATAAGACAAGAAAGATTACGATATCACTAGAATAACTAGAATCTACAAAGTATCAAATGAGACAAGAATAAAACAAAGGAAAATCAATAACAAAACTAAATAACTACGAGACCTAGAACTCAAGGAAGACAACTCACGGTGAAGAATACCGAGAACCACCCCTGCTAGCAACATCATGTAGTCCAATAATGAGGGCATAACAACTCCTAAAATATTGTCAACGTATCTAGTCAGGATGGAAACGAGTACATAAACTAATAGCAGTTCCATATGAATTGACAAATTCTATAAGAGACAATTATAATGAAATACAAGATAAAATATCAAGACTGAAAATAAAGTAGTATATGTAAAATTGGATATCATGTCAGGGTATAAAATACTGGAATGTAGAACTGTACAATAATATCTGATGTATAATATAAATATAAATAGTGCCTAGATATATTATAGCATTATGTGATCGGCTTGGGTTAAGATCAGGCTATTCCATTTGGCCCGGCTATCACAGGAAAATCTTAAGAAGGGTCAAGCCGGCCAACATGGAAAGCGAGCAAAAGAAATATAAGATCTTGTTACATCCTACGTGCAGTGAGGGTGACGCAAGCACAAGAATAGTGACATGGGGGTATTAATCACATAACCTATAATAACATTCCATCTCCGAGTAGTATAATGGATCCGGACATGTCACGTCATGATGTGAGATTCTCTAAGAGGGTAGCAAATCCCCTTAGGAATCGGCGTCTATACAAGTACAAGAAAACAAGATCGAACAATGTATTAATATACCATGGTAACCCAGGAATGACATCTCATGACAGGATCTGACGTATACTAGTCCGTGTACCATCGTGTCCGAAATCAAGTAAAATACTACAACTAAATCGGATATAGTAGATATCAAGACAATGAAAACTATCAGAGAATTTACTCGCCTGCTGTCCTGAGCAATAAGTGAGAGTCTATACCTGAACCGATGTCATAGAGACCTAACATAAATTTACAGGATTACTTAGTGTTCTGGAGTAAACAATATATATAAATACATTAATTCTATGCTTCTAGGCCTATTCTAGGTCAAACTAAGACAAACTAAGTCAAATTGGGTCAAATGTTGACTTATAGTTGACTTTGGTCAATTGGTCAACTACTAGTCCACTCTAGGTTAAACTAGGTCAAAGTTAGTCTCTATAATCATCCATATAGACAACTGGTCAATTTTAGTGATATGAAATCACTGGAATCGACGGATCTCAATTTCGATGCACGGATCTCAAAATACGAACCAAAAATGGAAGGATTATAACAAATGGTGATAGGTAGGGGAAAGGTCTACAGATGTTGTTGGATGATGAAACAAATATCACCAACGTGTCCAAAATGGTCAAAATAGCTAGAATAGCCTACCCATAAGTCCAATTTGGACACAAGGGCAAAAATATAATTTCGAGTCAAAACGGTGTCTGTGTCGGACCCACTTTGCACCGAAAAATGTGTCAGGAGAAAAGTCCTCAAAACCTAGCAAAATATATGTCGACGAATCCAAAATGACGATACGAACTCAACAATATATACGGAATCGGATTCCGATGACCCGATCTCAAAATGGCCCGTTAACCCGGATATTGGAATCCAATTTGCACAAAAATGCGTGTCGGTGCCAATGTCCACAAAACTCAGCAAATTATATGTCAAAGAGTCCAGA